>ML789840.1:96603-146338 GCA_009831015.1 Picea engelmannii
ATTATAACAAGCATAATCAAGTAAACCGGAACTTGTGGAATCTTTATCCATGTACTTATTGTCATTCACCTAAGCATTGTGTTGCCAAGTGTTGGAAGAGACAAACTTTGTATAGGAAACCTATGTTGACCAGGAAGGAAACACGACATAAAGGCTCAAGTCCACAACGAAAGAAAGAGAAGGGTAAACAGGTCTGGATGCCAAAAAATCATTGCACGTTTTGCAACAAGAGAGGACATCAAAAGGCTAGTTGTTGGAAGCTTAATCCGGAGCTTCGTCCAAGGAAGGACAAAATTATTTTGCATGTACTCACGAAGGAGGAAGGATTACCAGCGAAGCAAGAGGAACATCGTGAAGGAAAGAAACCAGTCACTTGGTTCTACCAGAAGTGGATGTCTCAACTTCATTGTATTTTGCTTCCATTAATGTAATCATTTTAGTTCAGAGACAAAGAGCAAGTCGGGTGGCCTATCCCGAGCTTGTTGACTGGTCAGTAACCTTTTGGGGACCAAAAGGTCTTATTGTGGGGAGGTGTGATCCGAAATGGGATCCAGTAGCCTGATAGGGCTTGAAAAATGCTCAAAAATGAAATTTCTCGGAATGCGACGAAACCTATGCCATTGCGTCTGTCTCATCTTCCTGATTCCGGTGGTATATTTACTTTGTCAAACGGGCTCCGTATGGAGAAGATATCGCATTCTGTCCGAAAAGTCAAACAGGAAAAAAAAAATGCTGACTGTGCAATCCGTACAGTCTGTACGGATGTTGACGTGGCATGTCCCTACGCTGATGTGGCAGGTCTGTACAGACAACACATGGCAGGTCCGTACAGGCCACATGTGGCAGCCTCGGGTAGTGACACGTGGCAGGCAGATTTGGACTTTTGGGCATACAGTTGGGCCAATCCCAAGGTGACACGTGGCACGGATGACGTCAGCATCTGACGTGGCGACCGTACGATGATTTGGCATGGATGACGTGGCAGGTGACAGAGCCGTATGGTAGGGCTGATGCGGCGGGTGACGAAGCAGTACGGCAGATTGACGTGGCTGGCACGTGGACCAATCGGTGTTTGACGCGTGGCGTATTGTGATTGGTTGTCGAGGTGCCACGTGGCCCAGTCATGGGCTGCCACATGGCACCCCTTTATTGGCTATTGGGTTGTTCAAAATTTTGGTAGTCGACTGGATTTGAACCGGTGACCTCCTCCACCGCATAAGCTTTAACAATATCCGCCCAACCGTTGCACCGCCATTTGGTTCTTATAATATATATGTATTAAAATTTTATTTAAGTTCAATGTATACGACCGCTGGCGGGGGGTCAGGCCGGGGCCTAGCCCCGGCCCGCAGTCATTTGATTGTTATATGACCATGCCTTTATTGTGCGCGCATTTTGTTTAAAATGGTTTGAACATGTATAGCCCGTGGGTCCTATGTGTATACCATGTGACCGAGCGCCGAATGGAGGTTAGGGCCAGCGCTTAGCCTTTTGGGCTAGCGCTAGGCCATATGAACTCATATGACCATTCCAAAAGGGCGCGCACCAAGGCTCGGGGGGCTAGGCCCGAATTTCAACTATATTATAGTTAAAAAGTGGGTTTTTTAACTACTTTTTGAGTTTTAATTGTAATTAAGCCTATTTTAATGGTTTTTGGGAGTTATTGGGTAGTTTTGGAGCCTAACTTCTTGGAGGAAGCAACTACCTTTCCAGTTATATAACCAAGGTCTGTTTGAGGCCATTGGGACAGCTTTGAGGGCATTCAGAGCAGAATTATGCTGAGGAGAAGCCAAGCCAAAGCCATTTTGAGGTAGAGAAGCTTTTGAGGAGGAGACATTGTCGGAGCATTTCTGGGAGCTACGGATGTCCGTTTTGCATGTCGTTTTATTTGCATGGTTCTAGAGATTTGGAAGAACATGAACAGATCAGTCTTGTAGCCATTTGGCATTGCAGCGATGTACTTTTGATCTTTTGAACAGAAATAAAGAAGCCTCCCCCACAGAGAAAAAGGACCGGAGACGTAGGCAAAGTTGTGCCGAACTCCGTTATCAATATGCGTGTTATGGTTTGTTGTCTATTATTCATTTCAGATCTGTAAATGTATATATGTCTGTCATAATTCCTCTTCTTTCCTCATTCTTTCGCTAAGTTTCTCAAATGGTTAATTAACGCATGCAAAATTAAAACTCAACCATAAGTCATTGAAAAATCCTAACGGATCACTCAATGAGGAGTCTCAGACGGAATAGAAAGAGTCAGCATTGCATTCTTATTCCATTGGTCCCCATAACATTCCAACTCAACATGGTTTCATGTTACGATGGGTCTTACTATGCGACCATTTCAATTCTAAGTAGAAGTCGAAGACCTCTTAATTTTATAAGAAATCAATGCCTTTGAGACATGGACATTCAACACAATTGTTCATTCCTCTATCTAGATCTAGGTCACTCATCAGAACCATCATCTATTGTTATTGACTCCCTCGAGGGCACTGCAAATCTCCACTTCATCAAAATCTTTCAATTATAGTTATAAATTTATGGTTTCATGACATGAGCATGGGGAATTCCCACCTTGTTTGTACAAATATATTTATTCCTTTTCAGAGAAAAACTAGTTGGAATAATTTTCCCCTCTCCCTCCAACGAACCACCTAGATAGTTCCTCTTTATATTATCTCCAATGCTTCTACACAATTCCATCACAGGAAAAATAAACAATGATGCATTTGAGCTATATATATTTTCCTAACATCACACATCAGTGGGCATCTGTTATCACTGAAAAAATACTCACCGCGTGATGGATGAAGAAATTACCAGTGCAACACAACAAACAACATACCTCCATCATTAGTAGGATTCATTCAAAAAATTAGAAAAATATACAAATGGTTCCTTAAATTTTTGCTCAGTCTCCCAAAGGTCGTTTTGTGCATATTTATGCGATCTAACACTACCAAATTCACACAAATTGCACGTACTACACGACTGTCATCGAAGAAACTCACGCATATGCATAAATGATGCATTTATGGTTCTGGGTAGGACTCACCCCCTTCCATATCGGGTGTACCATGACAAGTCACCCAAATCCAAGTCAAAATTATTTCTTGGGGTCATTTAAGGACTAGGGATGTACCTACATGAGGACCCCTATTCACCCTACAAACTAGTTTTGTAAAATCTTGAGTGAGCCCTATAAATACAAGCTTGAGATATCCACCAAAGTAATATTTTATATGTATCATTATGTTGTTGGAATTTCTCCTTGAGAATCCATATTTCTCATAGAAGCTTTCTAGCATCAATAACATGAGCCATTATTCTCACCTCTTGAGAAGCTTGGTAGATAAATCTTCACCATTATGATTTCATTGTAAAAAGATAAGGAGATTTATATTGGGGACAATAAACTCCCTCCCAAGGAGGAAGAGAGTGATATGAAAATACCAAACGAGTTCTAATACCAAGTTCATTTGAAATATCAACAAACTATGATACCAATTTAGCCTGAAAATCCTTAGATGTCAATTAGTGTTAGAATATGAAGGATGTGTGCTCATTTACCATTGACAATACCCTTGTCACCCAACCATAGGATGAAGCCACCCTCCGAGCACCTTAACCTTGACAGAGAATCATTCTGGAAGAAAACCCTAGGCTAGATAGCCATACAAAGGGTAGCGCACCTTCCCCAAGGATAGTGCATCAACAAGAGTTGATCAAATATTCCAAACCCTAGCTAAGACATAGTCCAATCCAAAACATAACTGCTAGCTACAGCAGCTACACCAACAGCTCTCCTCCAAACCTGCACATAAGACTGCAACTACACTGCACAAAACTGTCTCTCTGCAACTACTGAGATGTGTCAAATGAGAGACTGGCACCCTATATTTATAGTGGTTCTGGCAGACTTACTGGGGCCGACTTCTCCTTCTGGGTACCTGTCTGTTCAGTATATATTAATTCTTCTAGTCGACTTCTCCTCTTGAAGGCTAATAACCTAATACATATTATCTTCTTAAGCCGACAAGTCTTCTAGGGTTATCAGCCAACTCATTAGGGTTTCTCTTGCTTCCCAGAGTCTTCTATTCTCGTCAAGTTTACACATGGAGGTAAATACCTCCCACAGCTAACATAATATCAACACTCCCTCCTAGCTAGGGAGGTATTACAAGTAATGGTCTTGAGCACAAAATATACCATTCACCCGGTAGAATCAACATAGTTATATGGACTAGATCATGACTAGATCATGAGCACCATCATCATCATTAGTTGCATCATCTCTTGAAACCATACTCTATCTGAGTAATCAGAAATGATGATCACTCCACAGAGTGATGCAAGAGCCATTCTTCTAATCTAGAAGAGTAAATTCTCTGAACCATTTTTCGTCTGGAAAATAGTTGTTCATCATTCATCTGGCTGATGATTATCTCTAATAAACTTTTGATAGTCTTCAAGGCAATCAGAACAAAAATAGAACCCAATTGTGTCTATCCATAGTAGTACATAACTACAATCTAGTGGTACACTACCACACCAAGTAGCAAACAAGTACTTGATCAGTAACGTATAGTCATGAACAGTGGAACATATCCACCACAATAGTATACATCTACTATCATATAGTCTTCATATCAAACATCTGATAGCAACCTACACAAAAACAATGTTATGATATAAACTGAATCATCTGGGCCAATCTTTCACTCACATCTGTGAGATCTGAAAGAATATCTTCCCTTAGTGTAGAACATCAACAATGGGCTATATACCCTATTCTTCTCAAACAAGGAAGAAGGATTGTTTCTTATTTCTAAGCCTGGACCATTCCTCACCCTGGGCTATTCCTCCTACACTAATCAAAGTGCACCCTGGAGAGAATGTATAAACCTTAAGGAATGTCTGTCCCTGATTGTTGAGCCTGGACCATTCCTCCTACACTAATCAAAGTGCACCCTGGAGAGAATGTATAAACCCTAAGGAATGACTGTCTGTACCATTTCCTCTGTTAACCACAAGAGGAAAAGACTGTCCTGCATCAACCTCCAAAACGTACCATTCCTCATGTTAACCACAATGAGAAATCGTTGTCCGGCAAGTCGGGCCAGTCTTCTTGAGTAACCCTCAAGAAGAGAGACTTCCCTAGACCACTCCCCATGTTAACCACAATGGGAAGTCGTTCTCTATGATACATCAACAATCTGGACCATTTCCCATGTTAACCACAATAGGAAATCGTTGTCCGTCAGAAATATCAATCCACTTTCCGAACAGGAAAGCATCTTTCCAAGATGGACTATTTTTCAATCTTGAAAATGAATGTCCTCAATAATATTTTCAGTGCTCCCTCCCAACCTGGGAGTCATTTATTCCTTTTTCAATAAGGAAGTCATCTCCATGAGCTCCAGCTTGAGTAGAAAACTCTTTCATTTTGGATAGAAGCTTTACCAAAATGTCTGCTTATCTGCTCATCTATGGAGATATGTATTGGAGAACTACTTTCTCCATTCTGGACTTCATCATGGATAATGTAATGCTTGATTTCAAATGTACTTTATTCTGGAACATTGATTTTCTGTGAAGGATTTATGTAGCTCTGAAAAATAGAGTATATTGTTGTTAGAAAACTGGAACATATCCATGTGGCACTTCTTATGTCATCATGAGATATGATCTATGGAGTAATCATCTTGATGTTATAGGAAATATTCACCACACTTCTGTTGTGCACTAGAGGTTCTCCACCAAGTTATCTTCTTCTATTTGCATACAAGGGTTTCTTTCTGGTATGCCTCAAAGTCTTGATATTGCTCTTCATACACTCTTTATTCAATTTCTCTAGAGAATAGTCTTTACATTCATTTGATGTAGAACTCCAACTCATGGATGTTGCAGATGATATAATGACTCATGTAGAGATATGTCCGGTATACTAGAACAGGTAATAATCATAGTCTTCTCCCTCCATCTGGGAGAACCTCTAGTTCTAGATCTCGCAATTCTTTCATTCATAAGTCTTCCATACAATGTTCTTCATCACGACTTTCAGTTTCTCTACTTGATTGATTTTAGTGAGTTCATATCAGGTTGGTAATCTTGTGATTCTTGATACAATGACTGGTTGTTCTGGCTTCTCTTTCCTTCTTGTAGTTTTCATGTTCTTCTTTCATGTTTTTCTTTAGATTCTTGGGTCCATGGAGTTTCTTATAGATTCCATGCCATAAAGATTCCATCATAGGATCAAGGATGTGGATGGACAACCAGGGATACTTTAAGGCTTCTCTTTGAAGAATACATATTGTCTTTCATGGCTGCTATCATGGATATATACTTCATCATCTTCAATGGATCATAGGATTAGCTCCCTTCTAATCCTTGCTTCACATATGAGTGCATATAATCGGCTCACTCCATCTAACAGAGTCCACGCTTCCATCTGCATATTTATTGTCTTATGCAATATATAATTGTCTCTCTTGTCTAACAGAGTATGTGCTTTCATCTTGTTGTCTTCTACAAAATGTCATAAGTCTTCTTCCAATTTCCTCTCGATTGCTGACTTCTTTCTGTCTTTGCTTCTTCTAAGTTTCTTCATGATTGATTTGGCTTATCTTGCAATAGCTTCCACATGATTTTTATTTCATCCTTTCATGTGTATTATCTAATGATATCTATTCTTATCTTGTTGTTCTTCCATAGGTATAGTTGTTCTTGGAACACATTATCTTCCAAGAGATAGATATACAAGATATGTATAGAGATTATGCAAACAAGATATGTACAAGAAGTAAGAAGAGTTTTGTTACGTTTAGAAGAAGAAGTCTCTTCCATTCTGCTTAGTCTTCTTTGTAGGTTCCTTTTCTTTGGAAATCGATGCTTCATGTTTCTCCTTCCTTTTCTTTAGCTCAGGAAAATGAATCTTGTAGCGACCATACTTTCGACAGTTGAAGCATTGTACTTCTGAAATGTCTTTCTCTTGATTTGGCTTCCTCCTTGAACCAAACTTCCTTTTGTTCCTGAAGTTCTTGAATCTTGTTGTGAAGGCTTGATCATTGTAATTCTTTTGGGATTTCTCTTTTGCACTGATCCTTGATTCTTCTTGAGCACAACAAGTCCAAATTTCTTCAAATGTCAGATACTCCTTTCTTGTGTCCATGCTTGCGGCAAATGCATCCCATGTCTTAGGAAGACCATTGAGTACTATGTTTACCAACTCCTTCTCTGAGATGATATCTTCAATAGCTTGTAGTTGATCTCTTAACTAATATATTCTCACAAAGTATGATGTTATGCTATCGTCATGATTCATCTTCATGTCACAGATCTCATTCTTCAGACTCATTACTTGTCCAATGTTTCTGACTAAGAAGAGGTTTGTTAGGGCATTGTACATCTTCTTCGATGAGTCAAGATGAGAGATGTAGGGTATCAAGTGGTCTTTTATGGAATCCACTATGATACTCATGGAATTGATGTCACTATCTTTGAACTTCTCTATAGCTGCAACGTTCTATGCTTCCTTCTCTTTTCCTTCTTCAAAATACGGCTTCACGATCTTTCCTTTCATGATATCCAACATTTTATTCTTGGCAAGGATGAGGTCAATCCTTGTCTTCCACGCTCTGAAGTTAGAGGCTCCATATAACTTGTTCTCTGACTTCATACAGTAAGTCATGGCTATTTTGACTTGGTCAAACCCTAAATTTGACCACAAACTCAAACTTGACGTCTTGGCTTGCTGAGAATACCAGGAGATGCGCTAGGCTAGGGCGCACTGATCTATCCGGAGATTAGGTCAATCTCTTCACTTAAGGTGTGTCAACGAGAGGATTAGAGTTTCTGCAACTTCTCCTGCTAGTAACCCTAGCGATAGTGTCTTGGAAGTTGCTTCTGCTAGTAACCCTAGCGACAGTTCCTCAACGAGCTCAATATCCTAGAGGCTATGTTTCCTTTCAGCGTTTAGAATGAATGAAGGAGGTGTGGGCCCATAATCTGTTAGAATATGAAGGATGTATGCTCATTTACCATTGACAATACCCTTGTCACCCAACCATAGGTCGAAGCCACCCTCTGAGCACCTTACACTTGACAGAGAATCATTCCAGAAGCAAACCCTAGGCTAGATAGCCATAAAAAGGGTAGCGCACCTTCCCCAAGGATAGCACATCAACAAGAGCTGATCAGATAGTCCAAACCCTACCCAAGAGATAGTCCAAGCCAAAACGTAACTGTTAGCTACAGTAGCTGCACCAGTACCTCTCCTCCAAACCTGCACACAAGACTGCAACTGCACTGCACAGAACTGTCTCTCTACAACTGCTGAGATGTGTCAAATGAGAGACTGGCACCCTGTATTTATAGTGGTTCTGGAAGACTTACTGGGGCTGACGTCTCCTTCTGGGTACCTGTTTGTTCAGTATATATTAATTATTCTGGATGACTTCTTCTCTTGAAGGCTAATAACCTAATACATATTATCTTCTTGAGCTGACAAGTCTTCTAGGGTTATTATCCAACTCATTAGGGTTTCTCTTGCTTCCCGGAGTCTTCTATTCTTGTCAGGTTTACACGTGGAGGTAAATACCTCCCGCAGCTACCATAATATCAACAATTAGTTCATAAATACACATAAACATCTAACCAGATTCGAGAAACTGAAGATCGACTTGTCTGTTTTTAAATAACATTTGAAAATGTGTATTTTTCCATAAAACTTCATTAACTGATGAATATAATTTGTCGAAATAATAAGTGCCAAAATGGAAATAAATAGACTGTTATTATTGATTCTCAAAATGCCAAAAATTAAAATAAATGGGCTTACAATGAAAAATTTGATGCCACTCTTCAATTATGTTGCTTAATCCCAGAAACAGAGGTCATTACTGAATTCCTCACAAAATTCTCAGAAAAATGAGTATAAACTTGTCTATATTCTGAACCGGTAATTAAAAACCCCTTTTTGAATACATAACGAGACTATGGGTCTCATACATAAAAAATTGGACTAATACTTTTCATACATATAATTTTTACATAAATTAGACATCACCATCAGATTTTTCTCGAAATTATGAGAAAAATGAGTATAAACACCCTATACTTCCCTCATAGAACTCTATGGTATGTAAAACAAGACTAACCAAAAAGAGGGACACCTGTTGCACGTACAACAATGAAAATTTATGAATTTGGCATGAAATTCTATGCAGGCCCTCTATTTTTCATGCATTTCCATGTCCAGGGAATTGGTTTTCATGCCCATTAAATATGCCTAGGTCGGCCAAACCACCAACCAAAATCTTGGGAAAAATTGGTTTAGTATTAAATATTATTTGTTTGGTAGTTGTAACAACTAGGACATGTGGCACATTTGTAAGGAAATTTTGTTAAGTCGTTGGAATATTCCTACATAGGTCATGGTTTTGATTCCCATCAAAGCCAACGAATTTTATTCTCCCTGAGCCATTATTGGCCAATTGGAGAGTTCTATGTGGCACTCTCTGTTTGGTCCACATGTCATGTTGTCGTTGGTCCACTTGTTTTCCATGTCATTATATGGATCTTCCATCTCAGCATCCAGTCACCTACCATATGTACCTTCCATGTCATTGTATAGATGCCATGTTATCCGTATGGATGACACGTGGCACTTTTTTATTGGTTCACATGGTCCCCCAACAATGCCATTTCTAGGTGTCATGCAACAGCCTGTCATGCTGCCACATCATCCTACTGGTGTCAAAACGATGCCATCTGTCAGTTGTACATCCTGTATGGATAGGCCACGTGGCATTCTGTGGGCCTTCTACATGGAACCCCTACTTTGACTTTTGACTTGTTTTGACCAAACTTTGACCGGCCATAAATTTTTCATACAAAATCCATTTGAGGCGATTTTTGTGCCATTGGAAAGATATCATGAAGCTATACACAATGAAGTCATTTTCAAAATCATTTGAGAATATCAATTTTTTATTTTGGATCTTCCTGGACCTCTTTTGAGTGTTTTGGATCCTCCTGGATCACACCTCCCCGCTGAAGAAATTTTAGAACTCCAAAAGTATGGATCATTCAGAAATGAAGTGAGGATATTGTCGACTCACTTGTCCAGTATCATCCATACTTACTTCTTGTATAATGAGCACCTGACTCATCACAACCACAATGAAGACTGAAACAACATTGTGGACCAAGTTAACCATTCCCTTAAATTCACAAACTTTGTCATTCATTTCTATAGCTACTAACCATACTCCACTAACTAGTAATAAATTGAACAAAAAAATTGAATACACAGATGCAAAAGAGAATGAGACTTCAACATATTTTCCCTTCATAATAGGAACAACATCAACCAAAGAACTTGTTTTACTTTCAACCGTAGGTTGTAAATATGGATCCTAGATATTAGCATTAACTAGCATGTGCCCTATAGTGACAACAATCAAATTCGTCTTCATCTATGACCTCTCACATTGAACTCAATCCCATCCTTGAAAATATTATACATGTTATGTTCCCTATATAAAATGGCCTTCCTGTCATACAAGTATGGACTTCCCAAAACCATTTCACAAATGTCAAGTGGAACCACATCTAACTCTACTTCATCAATGAAACTAGATGTGATCGCAAACCATAACTTGCATTTATCAGTTAATTGTACCTGAGCATTATCACAAATCCAACCGAAAGGATACGGTCTCAGATGATACCTACTTTCCAATCCCAAATTCTGAACAATTGGCTCTGAAATAATATTTACTTCTGATCCACTATTAACACGTGTATCAATCTTAGTGTGCTTTGAGATAACTTTTAAATGAAACAATTATTTTATTTTCCTTCCATCGAGGATTACATTAGCCTTTGAAGAAGAAGTACATGAACTCAAACTTGAAACAAAATATTTACCTTTGATTCCCATGTTTGTAACCTTAGTTTCATCCTCAAAATCTGATTCAAGATCCTGAACTATGATCATGGTCTTCTTTTTACCCTTCCTAGGTTGAGCCCACTCTAGTTTCAATTCCGGATGCAACTTCCAACAATTCTTCTCATCATGTCCTTTCTTCTCATAGAGATAACATGTAGGCTTCTTCTCTTCATCATTCTTCACTATAGTTGTCTTCTTACTCTTCCATTTTCCCTTCAATTGCTCCTCGAATTCATGTGGTTCCTCTAACTCATCCTCAACATATTTTCCTTTGTTGGCTTCAAGATGAGTAGCTTGGGCTGATACTTCGTCAATATTAGTAGGATTAAACATCAATATAGTAAGGTTAAGATATGAGTGCATACCACCAATATACTTTAGACGAGTTTTAGGACTATGTAATGGAATTCCCAAAGATAATGTCTCTTTCCTAAAATTCATGTGTATAAGCTTGAACATTTTTCCCTTTTCCTTGACTTAAATGTTGTCAAACAATCATTGATGTTTTCATATAAGCTAATGGATAAAATTATTTTCTTAATGCAGCAACAAATTGAATCCAGGAATAAATTATTTTACCATGTTGAATAAGATCAACTTGTGTCTTACTCTCCCACCATGTCAAAGTTGTGTCGCTCAAGCAAAGAGTAGCCAATTGTATCCTTGAAGTGTCCTTTATGATTTTTTGTATCCCGCAATACACTTCAATCTGTTTGACCCAATTATCCAACTTCTTTGCATTCAACTCTCCATCATAAATAGGAAAATCAAACTTTACATCTAGCTTTAACAAAGACAAATCATGATAATGAGAAGACTTCTTAGAATGTTTTTTCCTCTTATGAAAAGAATTTTCACTTCCATCGGATGAAGAAGAAGAAGATGATGATGATGATGATGATGATTATGATGATGGGGATGAAGGAGGATATGGAGGTTCTTCACCTTCTCCTTATCCTTCAACTTTTACCATTGTTCTCGATGGACCACCTTCATTTTAATGAGGATTTCCTCTTCATCTTTCTAGATCTTCCCACAATTCCTTAACCATATTTGTAATCTTAATAAACATCCTTCAAAATTCCTTATCAGCCTCAGAAAGAACATTTGCATGCTCCATTTCTTTCCTTCGAGTGAAGCTCCTTGAACCAATTTTAGAATTATAAGTTGCAAGATTCCCTTCACCTCACTTAGACTTGGACCTCGTAAGCATTCACTTGCAAATAAACATCAAAACCAACTCTGATACCACATGATATGAAAATACCAAACAAGTTCTTATACCAACTTGATTCAAAATATCAACAAACTCTGATACCAATTCGGCCCGAAAATCCTTAGATGTCAATTAGTTCATAAATACACATAAACATCCAACCAGATTTAGGAAATTGAAGATCGACTTGACTATTTGAAAATAACATGTGAAAACACTCATTTATCCATAAAACTGCATTAACTAATTAATATAATTTGCGGAAATAATAAGTGCCAAAATGGAGAGAAGTAGATCGCTCTTATTAATTCTCAAAATGCCAAATACTAAAATAAATCAGCTTACAATTCCATATTTGAAGTCACTCTTCAATTCTACTGTTCAATCCTAGAAACATAGGTCATTACTGAATTCCTCATGAAATTATGAGAAAAATGAGTATAAATTTGACTATGTTCTGAATCGATACTTAAAAACCCCTTTTTGCACGC
This sequence comes from Picea engelmannii, assembly GCA_009831015.1. Lineage (NCBI taxonomy): Eukaryota > Viridiplantae > Streptophyta > Pinopsida > Pinales > Pinaceae > Picea > Picea engelmannii. Next base: position 109,267 of record ML789840.1, read on the forward strand.
ATAACGAGACTACAGGTCTCATACATGACAAATTGGACTAACACTTTTCACACATATCATTTTTACATATAATAGACATCACCATCAAATCCCTCTCAAAATTCTAAGAAAAATGAAGATAAACACCCTATACTTCCCTCAAAGAACTCTATGGCATGCGAAACGAGGAAAAATTATGAACTTGGCACGAAATTCTATGAAAACACTCTCTTTGGCACGCATTTCCATGTCCCGGGAATTGGTTTTCATGCCCATTAAATAGTTCTAGGTCAGCCAAACCACCAATCGAAATCTTGGGCAAAATTGGTTTAGTATTAAATATTATTTGTTTGTTAGTTGCAACAACTAGCACATGTGGTGCATTTGTAAGGGAATATTTGCTAAGTCATTGGAATATGTTGGGAATATTCCCCCATAGGTCATGGGTTTGATTCCCATCCAAGCCAACAAATTTTATTCTCCCTTAGCCATTATTGGTCAATCAGAGAATGCCATGTGGCACTCTTTGATTGGTCCACATGTCATGTTGTCATTGGTCCACCTATCTGCCACATCATTGTATGGGTATTCCACCTTAGCATTCAGTCACCTTCCACCTGTACCTGCACGTCATCATACGGATAATGCATGGCACTTTTTTATTGGTCCACATAGTCCCCCAAAAATACCATTTATGGGTGACACGTAGTAGCTTGTCATGTTGTCACGTCATCCTAATGATGGGAGCATGATGTCATCTGTCAGTTGTATGAACTATATGAACATGCCACGTGGCAGCCTATGGTCCTACCACGTGGCACCCCTTCTTTGACTTTTGACCTATTTTAACCAAACTTTGATCGACCATAACTTTTGCATACAAACTCCATTTCAGACTATTTTTGCATCGTTGGAAAGCTATCACCGAACTCTATGCAATGAAGTAATTTTCAAAAGCATTTGAGAAGATCATTATTTTAGCATTTAGGATCTTCCTGGACATCTTTTGAGCGTTCTGGATCCTCTTGGATTAGAGAGGAACTCATAAGTTCCCTATATTTCTCTAAGGTGTAATTAATCAAAATATTTTCCATTGGTAGCTATCTCTTGTTCCTATTTTTAGTTTGCAATTATCAATTCATGCATGTTTATCTTTGTTATCTTTTATTTTATTTCTTATTTTCTTTACTTGTTGGCCCACTAACCAACTAATAATTTACTATGATATCTTGTTGGCTTGACAAGGTATCCTAAGTGTCGGTTTTTTTCTCATCCATGTGAAAAAATCAACACAACAATTTGGCGACTCCACTGCGGATTAAATCAAAAGTCTCCCCATTTAAGCCTTTAGAGTTCTCATTTTCATTAATTTGTGTATGTAGGTGTCAAAACCGGCCTACCCCAGCTTCCAAACTCAATAATTGGGCTTCTGGTTAGGAGAATTCAATTTGAATTTTCCTTCCCGCCACAGGCCTGTGTGTCTGCGGGTGTCAAAGAAATAGATGCACAGATCTACACAATTTGAGCATTTTCTCTGTGTCCTAGTCACGCAATATGTTCATTGAACATGACTGATAGTTCCATTTCCCGCATAGGAATCCTTATTCTCACTGTTTGCAAATATTTCTGAGTTGGTTTCATCAAGTAGCTTTAGATTTACATTTTCATCACTTAGTAAAGAAACAAAATCACACTTAGAGTTCTTTCTTGGATTGATAATAAGCTAACTTAGGAAGAAAAAGGGATGAAAAGAACCACGACTCTTTTCTTTTTTTCCACGTGGATGGCTAATTGGGCATTTGAGTCACATCCAGAGTCCATTTTCAGTGTTGTTTTTTTTAACAGCCTAATTTTTCAAGATATTTCCAACCAGACCATTAGTTTCATCTTTTTCTGCATATTTAATATGTTTTCTCCCAATGATGTTTTGCTTACTAGTACCAACTACTTCCAATGGAAATCCTATATGGAGGATTTATTAAGAAGTAAAATATTGTACCGAATTACCTTGGGAAAAGAACAAGAACCCACTGATGATGATAAGTATGCCAAATGGATTAATATGAATGACAAAGTCTGTGGACTAATCAGAATGTCCATATCTCCTAATTTAAGGTTTCACCTTAAAAAAATTAAGAGCCCAGATAAAGCTTGGGAAAAGATTGAAGTTGTGTTTGGTAAACACAATATTGTTTGAGCTCACCAGCTCAAAAATCAGTTAATGACTTTAAGTCCAAATGGTTTTCCTTGCATTGAAGATTATTTATCTAAGTTCAAAACACTTAGAATTTTGTGTATAGAATGTGAACTAGATCTGAAGAAAGATTGATGCATATATGTTATTTTTTATAAGCTTGGTAGTGCATATTATGTTTTTGTATCTACCTTTTATGTCACTAGAGAAGCTCTAGGGAGTTCTTATAAACAACCCTCTCTTGACTCCTTTTGTTATTCTCTAATTCGAGAGCAAGATAAGCTTGTGCAACTTGGATTGATCAGCATTGCATGTACATCCAACAAAGACTTAGTGTCCCAATAGAAAGATAGACCCAAGAATCCCAAGAAGCAACATCCTCACCACAACAACAACAAAACCAAGGGTACCAAACCCTATTTGTTAGTTTCTGCTCCTAATGGTGAAAAACGAGTGAAGTCCCAAAATAAGTAGACTTACATACATTGCAAATTTTGTGGGCAAGATGGTCATGATGAGTCCAAATGTTTTAAGAATATGGAACCTTTAGAAGCAATGATGAAGAATCACAACATCAATATTGATTCTAATACTACTTCGTCTTCTTCTCATGGACATGCACTTTCTATTTCTAGTTTCTCCTTCAATGCAACTTCTACTTATTCTTCTGATGCGTAGCTTATTGATTCTGGAGCATCTTATCATATGGATAAGGATAAAGCCATATTTTCTGCTCTTAATGAATGTAACACCAAGAACATATTTGCCATATTTTCTGCTCTTAATGAATGTAACACCAAGAACATATTTAATGGTGATGATAGATCTCTTAGTGTTGTAGGGTATGAAATAGTTCAGGTAGATAATGGTTATTTCAATAATGTATTATGTGTTCCAAGTCTCTCCTCCAATCTTCTATCAATATATCAAATCACTCATTCAAGTGAAGGTAAAACTGTAAAGTTTTCACCTCACCGATTTGTAATCAAGGATCTAAAAGATCCTAAGCATGTTCTTGCAACTAGAATTGTTGATGATATTACTAGGTTGTACAAGTTTGACAACTTTGGGTCATCATCTTTTCCATCAGTTTTTTTTGTTCTTAGCGATGACTTGAACAAACTTTGGCATAAGCAGTTTGGTCATCTAAACTATTGCTCATTGAAACAACTATGTAATCAACAGATGGTCACTGTAATTCCTGTTGTTTCCTACATAGATAGTGTTTGTGCAAGTTGTGTTCTTTACAAACATCATTGGGACAATTTTGACAAACGTGCCTCTTGGCACGCCTTGGCCCCTTTGCAGCTTGTTCATAGTGACTTGTGTGGTCCAATTTCTTCTCCTTCCTTTTCTAGGTGCAATTATTTCTTAGATTTATTGATGGCTTTTCCAGACACATTTGGGTTTATTTCTTAAAACTTAAGAGTGAAGTTTTTGAAAAAAAATTGGCCTACAAGGCCCTTGTAGAAAAACAATCTGGTCATCGTCTTCAAAGGTTAAGAACATATAATGGAGGCAAATATCTGAACAATAATTTTACAAGTTACTATGTTGCATAGGGTATCCAAATGAAACACATTATTCAATATAGACCACAACAAAATGGTGTTGCTGAGAGAAAGAACCGCACATTAAAAGAAATGTCTAATTGTATGATCCAATCTAAGGGATTAAGTCTAAAGTATTGGGTAGAATCCATTAACTGTGAAAATTACATAGTAAATCACACTCCCACAAAATCCCTTAAAAATATAACACTAGAAGAAGCATGGACTAAACTTAAACCAGATGTAATCCACTTCCACGTATTTGGTAGTGTAGCATGGGATCACATTCCTGGTGAGAAAAGGAAAGCATTGTAGCCTAAAAGTGAGAATTGCATATTTGTTGGTTATTCTGAATATGTCAAAGGTTAGAGACTTCTTCAACCACATTGTAATGAAATATTAGAAGAGATGTTAAATTTGATGAAAATGTCTTAGCCTACGAGCCTAATTCAATGTTTGTGCCTTCTTCGACATGCAAGTCATATTCAGCGTTTGTGCCTTATTCTATTCCTATTCTGGTTTCTTCTTCTTCAGATGATGACAGTGAGAATGAAAATCCACCTCCTCCCACTCACCTTCCTCCATATGAATCCATTGAACCTAAACTTTCACCATCACCCTCACTTCCTTGATGGGTCAGTTCAACATGAGAAGAAGCTAGTGATGTTGTCGATGATCCTTCAGATCAACTTCAGAAACATTCATAGTTCCAACGAGCCTCTTCTATTTTGGCTCAATTTTCAGAGACTCGTGATTCAGAGACATTTGTAGAAGCTCCAGGTCATCCAAATTTGGATACAACAATGAATGAATACTATCATTATTTAATGGAAAATGATACATGGGATATTATACCACTTCCGAAAGGAAAGAAAACTTTTCAAATATAAATGGGTCTATAGAACTAAGTATGCATCAGATGGAAGTGTTGAAATACACAAGGCTCGATTAGTTTCCAAAGGTTTCTCTAAAGTTGAATTCATAGGCTATAATGAAACATTTTCCCATGTATCCAAATTGAATTTCATCTGCCTTGTTCTATCCCTTGTTGCCTCACTTAAATGGGAGGTCCATCAAATGGATGTTAAATCTGCCTTCTTGCATGGGTATTTGAAAGAATATATCTACATGGAACAACCTCCTAGCTATGTCCAAAATGACTCTATCCTTGTTTATCGCCTTAATAAATCTCTTTATGGTCTTAAGCAAGGTCCTAGAGCTTGGTATTCCAAAGTGGACAACTTTCTTCTTGATACTAGGTTTTCTAGATGTCAGTTAGTTGGTAGCCTCTTATAATTAACTCATACCCATCTTGATATTTACTTTACTACTGGTATTGTTTCACGGTATATGAAAACACCCCATAAAATACATTAGAAAGCAACTAAGAGAATACTTCAGTATGTCTAGGGTACAATTCAGTTCGGGATACATTACAGTTCAAGGGGGACTCCTTTATTGGTTGATTTCACTAATTCAAATTTGGTCGGCGACCCTAATGATTGAAAGTCTACTGCAGGTTATGTTTTCATCCTTGGTTCATGACCTCTCACTTGGGTCTATAAGGAACAACAAGCAATTTCTCTTTATTCAGTAGAAGCAGAGTACCGAGCAACGGTTAATGCAAGTAATGAAGCCTTGTGGCTTCGACAGATCCTTTGAGAGTTTGGATTCCAATAGCAACATTCGACCACCCTCTAATGCGACAATTAGAGTGCCATCAAGCTCACCAAATATCCATTTCAACATCAATGCAATAAACACATCAATATTCACATGCACTTCATCTGAAAGCTCATTCATGATCAAGTTATTGAAGTGCTCTTTCTTGATGTTTTCATAGTTGTGGGAGGTATTAACCTCCAAGTGTAGCCTTTTTACTTAGAATAGAATATTTTGGAAGTAAGAGAACCATTAAACAGATGAATTAAAACCCTAAAAGAGAATTCAACCCAAGGAGAATAATAATAAAGAAATAGAAAACCCTAGAAAGGAAAGTCGGCCCTGCCAAAAAAATTCAAAGTAAATTATGTTTGCCAGAAAATATAGGTCAGACCTGTGGGAAACATTCACTAGCAAAATAAGTATAAATAAGGTGACACCTTAGCTCATTTGTACACACTCTCACTTAACAGAAGGAGGGTGCAAGTTTGAGGAGAAATAGTTGCAGTTGCAATAGAAGGAGGTGCAAGTTTGGAGAGGGTGGTGCATCAGTTTTCGTGGTGTAATCTCAGTCTTTCTGGTATCTCTCTTGTGTGCTTCTCTTGGTAAAGGTACGCTTATATTAGTATAGGTACGTTCTCTTGGTATTCTGTTGTTGCTGCAGTAGTGGTATTTATGGTTAGGTTTTATTTGTTGGTTCTAGTGTGGACTTGTCAGAATCATTCTATCTAAGAAAAGGTTATTGTTCTCGAGGGTGGCATATGTGTATGCCTATGGTTGGGTGACAATGATGTGACATTGTCTAAGATTAAATGAGCATACCAAAATTTTAACATGGAATCAGAGCTGGTTTCCTTCTTAAAATTCTAATCGCTGGAAGGAAGATCCTCAATTTTCCCCATTGTCAAGCTCGTTGAGCACTTACTGAACCCTTCAAGAAGGTTTCCTAAGTAGGGTGCATCTTTCCCCTGGATCAGATCTCCAAATTTTTGAAATTAAAAAAATATAGGGTTTCCTCATAAAACCCTAGGTTTGCAGTGTCAGTTGCAGTTGTAGTACCAATTGCAGTTGCAGTACCAGTTGCAGTTGCAGTGCCATTTTCTTCATGCCAGTTGTAGCACCAGTTGCAGTGCTAGTTGTAGCACCAGTTGTAGTACTTGTTGCAGTTCCTCTCGACCAATGAAGTTTCTGTGAAATGTTGGGCCTAATTTTTGGTTGTCCTAGTGCGCCTTACCCTAGCACATATCCATCTACCTTTATATTGCAAGTTGGAGCACCTTGAATTTTTAATATTTGTCCTTGCTTTTCATTATTCTCCGCTCATGCCACAGGTATGTACTTGTATATGTTTAAACTATATCATTATCTTAAGGGTATTTGTAGGAGAAGGGATATTTTGTCCAAGAAACAATTGTAGATCCATAGGGATATCAGATCCATCACATTCATAGGAACAACACACTCCATGTTTGATTGTTTTGATATGCCTCTAGTTGTTATGGAATTGATGTGATCTTATGAACATCTAGTTGTATTTTTATCTATTGAAGTTATGATTATCATAATAACCTTTGGACAAAGTTAAAGTTATAAATTTACTCTATTCAAAGTATTAGATTGATTAAGGTTGATATTTTAAATTTTACTTGCATTGTATTCCCTAACTCATATTTCTATCAAGAAAGCATATTGTCTTAGTACAGGGGATAGGTTGGAGAGAATATTTGTCATCTTGAGTGAAGGAAACTCGGAAGAAAAGAAACAACACTCATTCTTGAAGATAAGAATCTAGGTTCCAGGTTTGTTTGATTAAATTGATAAGTTCCCAATTTGCACATATCAAGTTTGATAATTGCTACATTACAAGTAAACACTATAGTTGTGACAACAATCTTTGAAAGGTTTTGTCACTGCTAGATACAATGAATACTTAGTAGCATGTGAGTACTATTGATATAAATTCTTATTGTACTTGTTTTCAAAATGAACTAACATCTCCTCTAGGAGATATTTCTCGGTTTTCTTCCAGGAAGGTCACCTTGGTAATGATATGTTGATTACCATTAAATTGTCTTTTTTTATTGTTAACATAGATATGTTCTTATGAAAATTCTATTATACTGGAAATTATTTTTCTCTTGTTGCTCTTGTCTTGGGAAAGTTATTTTGTAAATTCCATGGAGGTTTCCATGGAGATATCATTGTTCTTGTTTCTTGTTCTGGGAAGGTTACCATTGAGGAATGATTGGTCACAACACTAGAAGAGTGTTGTTCCTATTTCTTATTATTGAATTTTTATTTTGGCTCTTGTTCTTGGCAGGTCACAAATGATAGCTCTGAGAAGGAGCTATTTTTTTTATTATTATTATAAGAGTATTATTCTTGTCTATCATTTTCCCTTGTTGTTGGTCTTGTTCCGGGTAGGTCACAGGTGATAACTCTGAGGGAATTTATAGTGATGGTTGCAGGAGAAAACATATTAGAAGTTCTCTAGTTTGAGACATGGAGAAGACTACCCAGATAAGAAGTAGTATACTTGACCGTATACATCCATGTACCGAAGAAAAAGAGGATGAAGAAGGGTACTTTTGTGAGATAAAAAGTATCTCATATGGAGATTGATTGTAAGGAGAAGAAGGCTCCAAAGATGAACAAACAAATCCCTCTAGTGCATTTGATCACTCTTCATATCATCAGGAAGAGTTAGTAGATCCAGAAGGGCCTACCCAGAATCATTGCAGTACCAAGAAGAAACCAGAATGGTCCCATGACACTTTGTAGAATGCAAAGATATATAGCATTGATGAGCCATATCATGAGGAGCATATGGATCCACCAGTGGTGAGGCAGGCAACCCCACCAAGTGCCATCTCAAAAGGATCTATATTTAAAAGGGAGTCAACCCTCACGATCTAGTAGGGAGGAGCAGCCTCCCTAGGACCATTCATAAGAGACTTCAAAGGAAATCCTCGCATACAATGGGAGAAGATGGCTCCAAAGATTATATAGAATCAGAGGGAGTGAAGCTTCAAAGGGAGCATGGATATTCAGAGTGAGACTAATATTAGAGAGATTCAGTGGCTTAGAGAATTTCATTCAGAAATTATTCCTCCTCATATTCAAATGGGAGAGAGATATGTATTTATGTATTCCATGACTGATAGACATGTGCCATGCATTGAGGAGACTATGATTGAAGATTCAGAGTCTTCGAGGAGATATGAGACCTCTTGGGAAGATTCCCTTATTTCAATGACAGAGGAGGAAGTCAATCAGAAGGAATGGGATATGGATTTTTCCTTGGTTCCGAGACTAGAAGGGAAGTCATTGGTGATTTCCAAGTTGATCTACAAGATCAAACATGTCATCGATGAAAAACTAGAGATGTAAAAGTCCTAATTTGTGGCCATAGGATTCTCCCAGCAAGAGGGAGAATATTACGACGAGACACTTGCTCCAGTAGTCAGAAGAAGTGTACATAGAGTAGCCACAAGATACATGAGAAGGAGTCTCATGTCTGCAGATTGAAGAAATATTTGTACGGGCTTAAGCAGGCACCCAAGGCAAGATATGCCAAACAATTATTTTGATGAGCCTGGTATTGGTTGCCTACACCGATGGTGACGAATATCAAGTTATTGAGTGATACATCTTTAGTTACAGTGGATGCCACCATGTATACACAAATGATTTGTTCATTGATGTACTTAACAAACACAAGACCAGATATATGTTTTGTGGTGAACACATTGAGTTAGTATATGGTCGAACCTAGAGGTGTTCACTTGATTGCAGCAAAATACGTGATGAGGTACCTGAAAGTTACAATTGACTATGCACTCAGATATGTTTCAGGTCATGAGATAATCCTGCAAGGCTATACTGATTCATATTGGGCCAGTAGTGTCGCAGACTAGAAGAGTACATATGGATTTTGCTTCAGTTTGGGATCATCTATGATCTCATGGTTTAGCAGGAAGAAAATGAGTGTGGAGCTCAATACAGATAAGGCATAGTATATAGCAGCGTGTTCAACTAGAAATGAAGTAGTGTGGCTTCGGAAGTTGCTTGCAGGATTGTTTGATATCGAGTTAGAGATGACTTGTATCTAGTGAGACAACCAGAGTTGTGTGAAGTTGTTGGAGAACACGGTGTTTCATGACAAGTCCAATCATATCAATATCAGGTACCATTATATCAAATATATGGTGCATAAGGGAGCAGTGAAGCTCCAGTATGTCGCTACAGATGCGCAGATAGAAAGTGTGTTGACCAAGCCTCTGTTGAGAGTGAAGTTTGTGTACTTCAAAGACAAGCTTGGTGTGGTCTAGAAGGACTTCGCTAGTAAGAGGGAGTGATGAGTTACAGATGCAACTCTAGATAGTAGCATGGTATAGTGTGGACAACAGGTTGTCATGCCCGAGCACTAACTGTGGCACCAGCCAACATAATGTGTACGTGGATCCTTTAGGGAGAGCATGTTTTCCTAGTTAAGGAGGCCCAACCAATTTGTGTGGTTGGGGGCTTCACGTAGATCCTTCGAGGAGGGCATGCCTCTGAGACAGCTAGAGGGCCAACCTAGTGTGTTGGATGTCTTCTACTCCAGTGAAATAGTCTAGTATGTAGGTGTGTTATTCCAGTGAAATAGTTTGGTACACAGGTACTCCATTGAAATAGTTTGGTATATTGCTACTCCAATGAAATAGTATAGTACACATAGCAAGTCGAGTGAAATAGTCGGGTACATTGAGATACTGTTACTCCAGTGAAATAGTCTGGTACACATAGCTACTCCAGTGAAATGTTCTGGTATGCATAGCTAATCCAATGAAATAGTTTTGTACGCTAAGATATTGCTACTCCAATGAAATAGTCGAGTACACATATCTACTCCAGTGAAATAGTCTAGTACATTAAGATATTTATACTACAGTGAAATAGTCTAGTACACATAGCTACTTCAGTGAAATAGTATGGTACATTGAGATATTGTTACTCTAGTGAAATAACTCGGTATGCATGTTACTAGTTATGTATGAACTAGATGCCAGATTCTGTGAGAGTTATCGAGTTACTAGTTTTGTATGAACTAGATGCCAAATTATGTGTGAGTTGGTGAGTTACTAGTTTTGTATGAACTAGATGCCATATTCTGTGTGATCTAGCGAGTTACTAGTTCTGTATGAACTAGATGCCAGATTATGTGTAAGATGGCGAGTTACTAGTTCTGTATGAACTAGATGCCATATTTTGTGTGAGCTAGCGAGTTATTAGTTATGTATGAACTAGATGCCAGATTTTGTGTGAGCTGACAAGTTACTAGTTCTGTATGAACTAGATGCCAGATTTTGTGTGAGCTAGCGATTTGAAGCCCTGTGATGACATAAATCCTGGAAGGATGACGAGACCCCATATGCATGATTGTCACATGACCATTAGATAGTTTGTGTGTGTGACTATGACAGAGCCTATGTGGCTATGATGGTGTTACTTATTACATGATCTATTTGATCATGAGATTTCCTGTTTGGCCATGCTACTTCTAACATGATATATTTGATCATGAGATAGCCTGTGTGTCTAAGGTGATGCTGCATGTAGAATGGTCTACAAGAACATGTGAGTCTTTCCCATGCCATGTGAGATGGATGGATTTGTTTGAGACCATTACATGATAAACATCTTAGTTAATACGCCCCTAGCTAAGAGGGAGTGTTGATGTTTTGATCATTGCGGGAGGTAATAACCTCCAAGTGTAACCTTTTTACTTAGAATAGAATATTCTAGAAGTAAGAGAACCATTAAACATATGAGTGAAAAACCTAGAAGAGAAGTCAACCCAAGGATAATAATAATAAAGAAACAGAAAACCCGAGAAAGGGAAGTTGGCCCTGCCAAAAGAAGTCAAAGTAAATTATATTTTCCAGAAAATATAGGTCATCCCTATGGGAAAAATTCACTTGAAGAATAAGTATAGATAAGGTGACGCCTTAGATCATTTGTATACACTCTCACTCAGTGGAAGGAGGGCACAAGTTTGAGGAGAAGCAACTGCAATTTCAACAGAAGGAGGTGCAAGTTTGGAGAGGGTGGTGCAACAGTTCCCATGGTGTAATCTCTGTCTTTATGGTTGTTGATATTATGGTAGCTTCGGGAGGTATGAACCTCTATTGTTACCTTTGAAAATATTAGAATGTTTTGGAAGAAAGCAAATAAATGAAAGTAACCCTAGATGAGATATCAGCTGAAGAGAGATAATTAATATGAATTAATTAGTACCTAGAGGGAGAAGTCAGCCTAGGAAAGTATGCTAGGAATACTATAAATAAAGGGTGCCAGTCTCTCATTTGAGACACTTATCAGAATTACAGAAAACCAATTATGCGCACGGCAGTCTAGCAGTCCTGTGCGCAAGTCCTGGGAAAGGTGTTGCGCCAGTTTTGGGTGGGACTCTCTAATCAGCTTTGGTTGCTTCTTGCTTGGTGCATTAGCCTTTCTTGGCTATTGTATTTCTACCAGTATTATTATCTCTATCAAGGTCAAGGTGCTCAGAGGGTGGCTTCAGCCTATGGTTGGGTGACAATATTGATATTGTCAATGGTAAAGCAAGCACATTCTTTCATATTCTAACAGGTTATGGGCCCACACCTCCTTCATTCAGTCTAACCGCTGGAAGGAAACATATCCATTAGGATACTGAGCTCACTAAGGAACTGTCACTAGGGTTACTAGCATGATCAACTTCCAAGACACAACCGCTAGGGTTACTAGCAGGAGCAGTTGCAGAAAACCTAAATCTCAGATCTGACACCTTGTGATGGAGCATCTCGCTCATAGAGAATATATTCATATGCGCCCTAGTTCAGCACACCTTTTGACTCTCTCAGAAGACAGAAAAGTTAGAGTTGAAGTTTTGGATCAAAGCATGACCAACTACCAGTCAACCGAAGACATGAGTGAAAAGATCAGTCTTCTACATTACTCAGCACTCACTGGAACAATTGAAGATGACATGTGGATAATCGATAGTGGAGCTTCTAGGAACATGACGGGAGATCAAGCTAGAGTCTCAAATCTAAATGAAAAGAAGACATCGTGCAAGGTAGAACTTGGAGACAAAATCACTTACCCAGTCGAAGGATTTGGACAAGCCTCCGTCAAGTTGAAAACAGGTAACAATGTTCATTTAAGAAATGTTTTATATGTACCTGCTTTAGAAAAGAATCTTTTATCCATATCTTGCCTAGAAGACAAAGGAAACAAAATAGCTTTCGTAGATGGAAAAGTATTATCTTGGCATAAAGACTCCAGCATAGAGAATGCTAGGGTTATTGGAAGTCATGAAGGAAATCTATACAGACTACTAGAACAAAATGAAGAAGATCTTGTACATGACGAAGTCAATCCCAATTAACTTTGGCATAGAAGGTACACTCATATTAATTATCAAGAATTACCTTTTCTCAAAAGAATGGTTGAAGGAATACCAGAATTGCAGTCTACACATGAAGGAATTTGCAAAGGATGTGACCTTGGGAAGAATATCAAGAAACCATTCCCAAGCAGCAACAACAGATATAAGGAGATTCTATATCTAATACACTCAGATGTTTATGGTTCGATGCCAGTCAAATCTCTAGGAGGATCTCTTTACTACGTAATCTTCATACATGATTATTCAAGAAAGACTTGGTTATATCTACTAAAGAAAAAAGACGAAGTATTCAACAAGTTTCAAGAATTCAAAGAAGAACCTCACAAACAAGCAAATCAATACCTTATGAACAGATAATGGAGGAGAATACACCTCAAAGGAATTCGTTGCATTCTGCAAATTGGAAGGGATTATGAGGGAGCTGATTGTTCCCCATAATCCTCAACAAAATGGTGTAGTAGAAAGAAAGAACAGATCTATTGAAGAAACCGTAAAAGCCTTACTAAATGATCAAGGTTTATCCATGTTCTTATGGGGAGAAGCAGTCATGACAAAAATATATGTGTAGAATAGAATTCATCACCGCATATTGAAGAACATGACTCCAGAAGAAGCCTTCTCAGGTAAGAAACCTAATGTGGAAAACCTAAGAATCTTTGTATGTCCAGATTACTCTCACATTCCCAAGGACAAAAGAAATAAACTAGAACCCTCGGGAAAGAAGGGCATATTCGCGGGATATAGTGATTCATCGAAGGCCTATAGAATCTATATTATAGAACAACATAAGATCAAAGTCAGCAGAGACGTGACATTCAATGAGAAGATGGATTTCAAGAAATCCATAGAAGAAACTATAGAAGAAGAAGAGAATGAAGAACCTATTGAAGAAAGCACAGAAAATCAAAAAGACGAAGAGGAACAACCTGATCATCCTATGAAACCATGTGAAACCATTGATTCAGACACCGTACCGAAGACCAAGAAATGACCAGCTTGGCTTGAAGCTACCTTACAAGACACATAAAGACTCAAGGTCCCAGAAGGAACATTTAGAAAAAGTAAGAGGCCTAAAATATTCTCAATTTATGCAGCATATATAACAAAGCTCTTAGATGAAGAACCTACCACATTTGAAGAAGTTGTTCAAAAGAAACAATGGAAAGAAGCTATGACGAAAGAACACCAATCCATCATGAAAAATGATGTATGGGAAATTGTACCTAGACCTAAAGAAAAATCAGTGGTAACTTCAAAGTGGGTATATAAGATCAAACATGTAGCAGATGGAAGCGTGGATAAATATAAAGCAAGATTCGTAGCTAGAGGGTTCTCCCAGAAGGAGGGAGAAGATTATGATGAAACTTTTTCTCCGGTTTCCAGATATACTTCCATTAGAGCTATCATATCTCTTGCCACTTCCATGGGATGGAACCTACATCAGATGGATGTAAAGACAACTTTCCTCAATGGAGCAATCGAAGAAGAAGTATATATTGAACAACCTCAAGGGTTTGAGGAACATTACAAAGACACTCACGTTTTCAGATTAAAGAAAGCTTTATATGGACTCAAGCAAGCTCCAAGGGCTTGGTATGCAGAATGGACAATTCTCTAACGAGACTTGGTTTCTCCAAGAGTCATGCAGATCCAAACCTTTACTACAAAGTCGTGGACAATGCACCTGTGATTCTACTATTATATGTTGACGATCTATTCATAACAAGTGAAGAGTCTCTTATCATCCAATGCAAAAAAGAACTAGCTTCTAAATTTGATATGAAATATCTAGGTCTCATGCATTATTACTTGGGACTAGAAGTATGGCAGAAGCATGGTGAAGTATTCCTTGGTCAAGGAAAGTATGCAATAAAGATCCTTCAAAAGTTTGGAATGATGGATTGCAAATCCATGGACACTCCTATGACTACGGATATAAGAAAAGTAAAAGATCTAGATTCTGATCCAGTAGATCCATCACTATATCGACAATTGATTGGGTCATTGATGTATTTGGTAAATAATCGACCATACATTTTCTTTGTCGTGAATACACTAAGCCAGTTCCAGGTGGAACCTAGACATGAGCATTGGATATCTGCAAAGCATGTCCTAATATATATTTGTAGGACAATAAACTATGGCTTAAGATATACTGCATCTAGTGATATACAACCTCATGGATTTATAGATTCAGATTGGGCTGGAAGTGCAGAAGACAGAAAGAGTACCTCAGGAATGTGTTTCATCTTGGGCTCCGCTATGATATCTTGGGGAAACAGGAAACAGAAGTCTGTCGCACTCAGAAAAACAGAAGAAGAATATATTGCAGCATGTGAAGCATGCACAGAAGCAGTATGGTTGAGGAATCTAATCTCCGATTTATTTGATCAGATTCCAGATTCAACCATAATACATTGTGATAATCAAAGTTGTATAAGAATATCAGAACATCTAGTGTTTCATGAAAGGTCAAAACATATTGATATCAAATACTACCTTATTCGAGATAAAGTCCAGGAAGGAGAAGTAAAGCTCCAATATATCCCCACAGATGAGCAGACGGCAGATACTCCTGACAAAGCCTTTGTCTATAATAAAGTTTACATATTTCTGAGACAAGATGGGGATCGTGGAAATAACTCCCTTAGTTGAAAGGGAATAAATGACTCTCCAGGTTGGGAGGGAGCACTGGCATATTATTGAATTGAAGACATTCATTTTTAATATTGAAACATAAGTCCAGCTTGGGCAGATTCTTTCATGTTCGGAAAGTGGATTGAGATTTATGACGGACAGACATTTTCCAATTTGAAAAATGGTCCAGATTGTTGATGTACCATAGACAGTGACTTCCCATTGTGGTTAACATGGGGAGTGGTCTAGGGCAATCTCTCATCTTGAGGGTTACTCAAGAAGACTGGCCCGCCTCACCGGACAACGATTTCTCATTATGGTTAACATGAGGAATGGTTTGTTTTAGAGGTTGGTGCAGGACAATCATTTCCTCTTATGGTTAGCAAGGGAAATGGTCCGGACAGTCATTCCTTAGGGCGGATTCATTCTCTCTAGGTTTCACTCTGTCTAGTGCCGGAGGAATGGCCCAAGGTGGGGAATGGTCTAGGTTCAACAATCAGGTACATGCATTCCTTAGGGTAGATTCATTCTCTCCAGGTTACACTTTGTTTAGTGTCGGAGGAATGGCCCAGGGTGAGGAATGGTCCAGGCTCAGAAATCATAACAATCATTCTTCCTTGTTTGAGAAGAATGAGCCAGATAACCCATCATTGATGTTCTACTCTAAGGGAAGATATTCTTTCATATCTCACATATGTGAGTGAAATATTGGCCCAGATGATTCAATTTATATCATAACAATATTTTCTGTGCAGGTTGATATCAGATTATTGTTATGGAGACTGCATGTCTCCAGACAGTAGAGATATTCTACAGTGGTGGATATGTTCCATTGTTTGTGACTATGTGTCACAGTTTTAGTAGTTGCGTACTACCATAGATAAACACAGTTGTGTTCTATCAATTGATATTGTACTAGTTGTCATGGAAATTATCCAGTTGGATAATAATGACGGTGCGCATGATACTACCAGTTGAATGGTTTGTTTGTGCTCAAGACCATTATCAGTTATACCTCCCTAGCTAGGAGGGAGTGTTGATATTATGGTAGCTTCGGGAGGTATCAACCTCTATTGTGACCTTTGACAAGATTAGAATGTTCTGGAAGAAAGCAAAGAAATGAAAGTAACCCTAGATGAGATGTCGGCTGAAGAGAGATAATTAATATGAATTAATTAGTACCCAGAGGGAGAAGTCATCCCAGGCAAGTCTGCCAGGAATACTATAAATACAGGGCGTCAATATCTCATTTGACACACTTCTCAGAATTACAGAAAACCAATTTTGTGCACTGTAGTCTAGCAGTCTTGTGCACAAGTCCTGGGAAAGGTGTTGTGCCAGTTTTGGGTGGGACTCTCTTATCAGCTTTGGTTACTTCTTGCTTGGTGCATTAGACTTGCTTGGCTATTGGATTGCTACCAATATTATTCTCTCTGTCAAGGTCAAGGTGCTCGGAGGGTGGCTTCGGCCTATAGTTGGGTGACAATAGTCATATTGTCAATGGTAAAACGAGCACATTCTTTCACATTCTAACACCAGTATCTCTCTTGTGTGATTCTATTGGTAAAGGTACACTTATATTAGTAGAGGTACGTTCTCTTGGTATTGTGTTATTGCTACAACAATGGTATTTATGGTTAGGTTTTATTTGCTGGTTCTAGTGTAGACTTGCCAAAATCATTTTGTCTAATAAATGGTTTTTGTGCTCGGGGGTGGCATATGTGTATGCCTATGTTTGGGTGACAATTATGTGACATTGTTTATGGTTAAACGAGCATACCAAATTTTTAAAACTCATTTTCCCTACAAATGATCAAGTTGTAGACATTTTTACAAAGTCCCTTACAAAAGTGAAGTTTTTCAAACTTTGATCTATGTTAGGAGTTTAGGAAGTTGTCATTAAGGGGGGATAGGCTCTAATTCATCCTTCCTTCTCCTATTGTGTCTCCTTTGTAAATCCTTCAATCATATCCCAATTTGTTCTTAAGGGGGGATGTTAGGATATTTAGACACTTGGGAGTTAGTTAAAATCAACTTGGTCTAGTGTTTCGTTAGGTAAAAGTATGTTTCTTAGTGGGTTTCTTTAGTATGTATTTGTAGTAAGGAAATATGACGATCACGATATGTTCCCGACATAGAGTGATCTGACGATTCATATTCTCCTCTATCTTAATGACTACATTAATCTGTGGATTGACACCTAATTGGTCCATGATCTCTATTTAAAGAGCATGGAGGGTCATTTGTCGAAGATCAATGGTGAGAAACTCTCCTGTAAATATCTCTGTAATATTTTTCCTTTGCATTAATAAATTTCTCCAAGTGGCCACGTTGGTTGGGGTCGTGGATGTTTCCCCGTAGAGGTTTTACCATGTGAAAAATCGGTGTGTTGATCTTTGATCCGATTGTGTGAGTGGTTATTGAAGGTGTCCGTCCTCTGTTGGAATACATGTTTTATTGAACAAGGAAGTGGATTTATATCTTTAATTGCCACTTTTATTGACAAATTGTGACTTTCCATCTTACTATTTGATATTTTCAAAGGGTGTGCATTAATACTAACTTTATTTATCCCCTTGTGCGCACATTTTAAATAATTTTGGTGCATATTATCAAAGTCAAGGAGAGGTTTGTGCAACTTAATATTCCTTTTTCAAACTCCACATGGTGATGTTTTCAAATGTCAACACAAAATATCTCTTCATGGTAAAGAAAATGGTATGTTAACAAGATGAACACATCACCTCCCCAAGACTTAAAACAAAGAGTCCTTTATGGTCCCATGGAGTGGCCATCCATTTTTTTCTTAACGCCTTATGTTATTTTTTTTTTAACTAATTTCTTCCATTTATTTTTAGTCTTTCTTCAACCCTTGGTTTTCTTTTCTCATAATCTAGTTTAATTATTCACTACCTTATTTAAATAAATTCAGAGGGGGGAGATTTTTATCTTTAAGATCCCCTTAGATGGATGCATGGATTCTTAGTTGGGAATTCCACCTTTTGGGGATATATTATGACCCTAAAGTGTAAAGTGTTAGGAGAGTGGTCTTGCCAACTAAAAAAGAGTTGACTTGGATAGAAAATATTCTTTATGTGAGATTCATTTTTTGATGGTGGATCTTATTATGAGATTTCTCTTTTTTTGGTTCTAAATTAGTGGGAAAGAGGATTGGAGACATTAACCTTTAATGTTTAACAAATAGGTCTTGATTTATTAAAGATGTTAGTACAAAATTTTCACTAATCCTCACCAATCATAATTTTAACAAAAACATCATATCAATATGACAGCTATCATTTTGATGTTCAACCAAGTGGGTTGATTTCATAACACATGGCCAAACTTAACTTTTATTTATATTCCCTTAGGATCTAAGATCTTTTTCTCTTACAAATTGTTATTGTGGATTATTTAATTACCTGTTGGAATCATTTTCATTTTGATGAATTTGTGTAAATCAATTTAAAGACCTATAGATCTTAAAATGCTTATACCTATGTATCCTAAAATGTTTATATGTTCTATAATATATTTCTTAACAAAATTATGCTTATACCTATGTATCCTAAAATGTTTATATGTTCTATAATATATTTCTTAACAAAATTAATTTATGAGACTAAATACCTTTCTTACAAAAACAAACATCCTCTTTTTCTTTTACAACTTATTTTATTTTGTTCAAAGCAAGGCTTCTCCAAATTCCAAATGAGTGAGATAACATTTCAAAAAGATAATTTCATAATCTATTTTTTTACTTTAAAATAAAAATAATTAAACGATTTTATATCGTAATATTTTACTTAAAATAAAAAGTTGATTTAATTTTAGTTGATAGCCTTTTTAAATAAAAAAAAAAAATTGTTGAGATCTAAATTGACAAATATTTGGTATATATTGTCATTTCTCTCTATTTTAATTAATTTGATCGTGTAAATATAAAAGTAAATATATTCATTCGAGAATTCAAAATAAGAATAGGTAATGGAGTCCATGCGAGAGCTTTTGAGAGAGATATTGTTATGAAAGATTGCCATTTCAAAATTTAAAATGAATAGAAGGTAATCGAATCCATGTGAGAGTTTTTACAAATTCTAAGAAGATTTTCCACTTTAAAAAGTGCTCAATCCAAAATTCAAATTGAAAGAGAAAGGAATCGAATCATATCAAATCAAAGCTTGTGAGGGAGATTTACCAATCGCTTTAAAACAATGTCGACTCCAAAATTTAAAATGAAAAATAGGTATCTCAATCCATTTCGGTCGAAATCAAAAGCACAGTACATTATACTGTAGGAAGCCCTTTGTAAAAATAAATATACTGGTGTTTAGTTTAGAGACTTATTAGTTGATTTATTAAAAGAGAAATTACTAAAATGGTTGGGTAGCATGTTAGTCATTTTCTTCATTCGAGTTCAATTCTTTTAAAGTTAACATGTTAATCTTTTATGATAAGATTAGAAAAGTAGAAGAAATGACAAATTAAGAAACGACGAATACATTTTATTTAACATGTTAATTTTTTTTGTGATAAAGTTAGAAGAGTAGAAGAAATGACAAATTAAACAGTAGTTTGTACGACAAATACAGTAGTTTGGATTGGAGGAAAAATATATTTTGCTTTTGCTTTTTGTTGTTTTAGGAGAGGAAGAAACAAAAATAAAAACAATGGTAACTCTGAAGGAAAAATACATTTTGTTGTTTATGGGAGGAAGAAACAAAAAAACATGGTACTTAGTGCAAACATATCATTGCCACATAGCCGTTGAAACTATCAAAGTGGGCCGTTGTTGAAGTGTATTCTCGTCCGTCCATGAAATCCGACCGCCTCTGCCTAAACATATCATTACCACATCGCCGTTGAAACTGTTGAAGTGGGCCGTTGTTGAGTAGAGAAAGTAGAATGTATTCCGACCGCCATGGAATCCGACCGCCACTGCCCAACTATTAATCAATCTTGAATGGTAGTTCAAGTCAACAGCAACAGCGCTATAGATAAGCGAGAAAGTATATTAATTGTGTAGTAGAAAACCTCAAATTGTGTTGTATTAACATAGTAATTATGGCTGGACGAGGACCTGGTGGAGGCGGAGGAGGACCTGGTGGAGGCGGAGGAGGACCTGGTGGTGGCGGAGGACCTGGTGGAGGCGGAGGAGGACCTGGTTTTGGAGGTGGAGGAGGACCTGGTTTTGGAGGTGGAGGGTTTGGTGGCGGCGGTGGCGGAGGGCCTGGCTTCGGTGGTGGAGGACCAGGAGGTCCTGGTGGTGGTGGTGGTTGGCCTGGCTTTTGGGGTGGTGGAGGTCCTGGATTAGGAGGCGGTGGCGGACCTGGATTTGGAGGATACGGATCTGGTGGATATGGCGGCGGCGGACCAGGATATGGCCCTGGATTTGGCGGCGGCGGCGGTGGACCAGGATATGGCCCTGGATTTGGCGGCGGCGGTGGCGGTCCAGGAGGTCCTGGATTTGGAGGCGGTGGCGGCGGACCTGGATTTGGTGGAGGACCGGGAGGCGGTGGGGGCGGACCTGGATTTGGTGGAGGACCGGGAGGCGGTGGGGGTGGACCTGGATTTGGTGGCGGTGGTGGTGGACCAGGAGGCGGTGGGGGTGGACCTGGATTTGGTGGCGGTGGTGGCGGACCGGGAGGCGGTGGTGGCGGGCCTGGAGGCGGTGGCGGTTATGGAGGGCGTTAATGGTATGATATCCATATTTCCATTTGCATGACGGTATTGTATATGCAATTTGTTTGAATTTCTACAAATATGATGGCACCGTATATATGCCCTGGAACAGTTTGAATCTGTTCAAGTATTTTTATATATATGCAACTAAAATATCTACAGATTGTTTAAAATATTACGCTTTGGCGGTTTTGAAATATGAATTCAATTAGCTGCCGTGGCGTTGTTCATGACTGATCTCAATGTTCAAAATGTTATAAATGTGTGACCTCATTGACAGTGAATTTCAGCTGGATAACATGCCTGAAAAAGAAAAAGAAGGGCATCTGATTATGTGGTTATAGTTTCTTTTGGGCTCTCATTAATTGTTTATCAAAGTTTAATTCTGCCAAATTTAGAGAGATTTTTAGGGTTTTATTTGTCCAATTCAATTCAGTATCGTAATGTGCATATGAATTATTTGTTTAAGTTATATTGTTCAATGTATCTATCTCTTATTAAGAAATGCTTAATGGGTATAATCTTGTACTCAAGTTTACTTTACTTAACTTTAATATTTGAAAAAATCTATATTAGCTAGATACTTTAATTGCAATTAAATTTTCACTTAAATTTGCTTAATTGCATAGATGATTATTTATGACCTAATCTTGAGTAATGGTTGATATTAGAGTTGTGTAATCATCGTGACTTCACTTTCTGAAGTCGATCTCAGTGGTTAGACACCATTATTTTGTTGTTAGTTCAGATACGCAAAAGAAACTATATGCAAATTGTATTTAAATTTAACATCAAGATGAAAATTCAACATAAAAAATTAGAATAAAAATCCTCACCTATTTGAATTTTGGTTGAAGTTAACTGTTGTTTAGTGCTTTAACCACCTTGAAGTGAGTGGAAAAGTTAAAAAGATTTCAACGATGCTAATATTCATTGGGAGTAGTTGAGAAATTTAGTGGATTATTAGTGGTGATAATAGAAATCCTTACCAATGTAATCATGTGAAGATGTCAGAAGAAATGTAGTAACAAAGAATTGGGGTGAGGCATGGACAAACTTTAGAATTCGAGATAAGAGTTGAAAGGGTACATTGTCAAGAAGCTAAGTGATTTAGCAACAATGATCGAATCAACCAATGGTTGGAAAGCAGGTGATCAACAAGAAATCTATCGACGAGGTAGTGTGAATTCGATGAAGGTGACATTGACAAAACAATGGTGAAGTTTATGGAGGGCCCATCAACAAGCCAGTGAATTCGATGAAGGTGTCATCAACAAGCTAGTTGGAAGTCAATGGATGGGTTGTCGACATCAATAGTATAAGGAACATATTTGATCAATAACAAATTCAAGGTCAATGTCCATGAGAAGATGAACTACGAGACGATGAATTACCTTGTTTTTTTTTATTCAAAGAGAATTTCATCATTTTCCCACATTGTGATGTTTCAGGGAAATCTTAGCACAATCTGTAAGGATTTAGCCTTTGTGGAAATAAGGAAAGGATTTAGCCTTTGTGGAAATAAGGAACGTTGTATAGTATAAAAAAATTGGAGATATGGTCAAAATATTGTTATTGTCTGATTTGCGGATGGGAATATGAAGAATTCAACTTCTTTGTTGTTTTTTTTTGTAGAAGAGAAAGGAATTTATTTTTCATGAATTATATCAATAGGATAGTGGGGAAGAGGAATATAATGGGTCATAGAGGCAAATGATTCTTCATGCTTCCGTGTGAGAGAGAGGAGAGTGAAGATGGTGATCAAACTAGTTTTGAACATTATGGAAGTAAAATTCGTCATTTGGAATAACCAAGAGAATGGCAATGTAGAATGGCAATGTATTGAAGAGTAAACTAAGAGCCAAATAGAACATTATGGAAGTAAAATTCGTCATTTGGAATAACCAAGAGAATGGCAATGTATTGAAGAGTAAACTAAGAGCCAAATAAAGATAGCATCGAGCTTTTTTTTTGAAACTCTAATTTTGGATGTGTAAGATACCTAAATTTCCAAATTGAGAAAAGCTCCAAAGCATCTATGTGATGCTAATGTTGTGCAAGAAAATCTACAAGTGATGTCGTTGAGACATAACTAATTTTGGATGTGTAAGATACCTAAATTTCCAAATTGAGAAAAGCTCCAAAGCATCTATGTGATGCTAATGTTGTGCAAGAAAATCTACAAGTGATGTCGTTGAGACATAAGTGAAGATAGTATATTAACATTGCAATTTTAATTGCAAAGTTCTTAATGGACATTCTAGATTTTCTATCCATGAGGGTTCTTCAATTAACAATGTCATGTGTACTATGTGTTAATGAGTGTTAATGAGTGTCTTTTTCTAGTATTTATTTTTCCATTGTTGTTTTTTTAAAGTAATAAATTGGTGAAATCTACATACAAAACACAAGCATTAAGGTTTTAGGTATTTTTCAAAGATGTAAAAGTTGTTTTTAATATATATATATATTTTTTATTAGGCCATTTTGATTTTACCATTGGATACAAATTAGTTAACGATAAATAATTCAATGTCAAGTAGCATGTTGAAGTTAGAGTCAAATAAAAACATGAAAATTAGATCATGATATTTGACATTGGTGGTTAGTTGAAGGGAATAGAGAATCAACTTATTAAATTTATATTTAAGTTGGCACTTACACTAGTGGCATCTGTAAAGAAGAGAAATTTATATTTAAGTTGGCACTTACAATAGTGGCATTTGTAAAGAAGAGGAATGTGATACACATCTTGGTTTAATAAGATTGAAAAAATGATAAATAGTACTAAATGTTTTATTATATTGTGTGTAACTATATACATATTTTGATGAACTCGTGGAAATGCACTCTCAACTAGAAATATATTGTCAAGTGAAAGAGAGCATTGGTAGAGTATAAATCTCTAATGAACAATTACACATGGAAGTTTTCAATGTTGCTTAAAGGTCTAAACACTTTCAAGTGTAAATGGGTTCTAAACACTACAATAATAAACCCCGAATTTTGACTAAATTTTTGTATGAAATCTTTGGGTTTTTTATTTCCTAATATATATATATATATATATATATATATATATATATATAATTGTTGCTAATATACATACAACACATTATCGATCATATATCTCAACACATTGAAATTATCGATCATATAAAATAAATTTAATCTTAATCAACTATATTATATACTATTTAATTTGAAAATCTAGTATTATATAATGTCTTTAATTTGAAAATCTAGTATTATATAATGTCAATCATTCTTCATCTTTATCATTTATGTCAAACGTACTTGAAGTCGTGGGACCAACATTTCATTGGAATGACCATTTACCTCTTTGTATGAAATCACAATTTTTCTCATATAAAACATTTAAATGGAAGAACCCTTGGCTACAATGACTTAGCCACACACAGTGTTGATATTTAATAGGTAAAAAAAATGTTAAATCTATTGTAACTAAAATATATTTGCATTCATCTTTGTTAAAACATTGAAGTGGAAAACCCCTTGGTTACAATTACCATGTACCATGCATCAACCATGCATCAACCTGTACCATCAACAAGTGCATCAACCATGCACCAAATCTATGCAAATAACATGTCACAACAACATGTCCAAACAAGCTATCACAACAACATGTCTCATCAATCGTATCAACCAAATCAGATCTCCAAAATCAATCACCAAGACAACTCTCAATCATATGCACAATATCAACAAGATGTGCATCAACCAAGCATATCACAACTACTCATAATCATCACCAAGATCAAAATATTCTTCTAATAATATACCAAGACAAGTATGCTACATCATCTATAAACCATGTGTCAACAATACTACTAACAAGTGCCTCCAACCATGTACCAATTATGCATCAACTACACATCAACTATGACTCATCAAGATGTACCAACATCATCAACTTTACACCTCATGTATGTGTCAACTCATCAACTACTTGTCTCAACCATGTAATCAACATGTACCTCAACCATTTACCAAAGATATACACCAATATAACCATCAAAAGTTATCTAACAATTCATCACTCCATCCATAAACCCTTACACCAAACCATGTGCCACAACCTCACTGCTATGTATCCTCAAGCTAAACCAACCACTGCAACAACACATCACAACCAAAATATCAATATCCATATGCCAAATACCAACAACAAAATACCGACTATATCCCTTAACAGATATGATATATATACAACAATATTGAACAACAAATATCATCTCAAGAGCTAAACCCTAGCTCACAAAACATACCTCAAACAAGATGTGTCATATCTCTCATAAATAAACTCCAACCATGGTGTTGTCGTGGTTCTGTTGCCGTGATTCTACTGTCACGATTTTGTTTCCGCGATTTTTTTGTCGCGCCAAGGTTTTTATGTCGTGATTTTGTTTCCGTGATTTTTCTGCCACACTTTTTCTGTTGTGATTTTTCTGCCGCACTTTTTCTACCGCGAATTTTGTGTCGCGGTTTTTCTGCCGCAAATTTCATCTATCAATAATACCTGCCAAATAACCTTCCACAAATGATATTCAATGAAGTTCAATAGAGACAAATGAGAGAGGCTTGTCCTTTCCTTTATACTCTTCATGTCTTCCTCTAGAAGTTTCCTTGCAACAACTTTACTACTTTCTCCATCTTCTATGGTTAACCCATTAACCCACTTTTGTCCACTTAACCACTTTGTCCACTTTGACTATTCAACCTTTGTCCACTTAACTTAACCACTTAACCACAAATAGTAAGTTCTCCACTTTTAGTTGTAACTAACTATATTATTTAAAATATTTATTTTTCAACCACTTTGACTTATCTATAAATAGTAAACTCACCACTTCTTGTTGCAACCACTTTATTATTTAAATAATTTCTCTTTGCAACCATTTTGACTACTTTATTATTTAAATAATTTCTCTTTACTCACAACTTCTTGTTGCAACTAGATTTTCTATAATTAGTCAATTCATAACTTTTTTTCTCTTAACTAACTTCTTATTGCAACCAGTTTATTATTTAATTTATTTCTTCGTCAACCACTTTTACTATTCAATCTTCTCATCACAACTACTTTAACATAATTACCAATCTCACAACTTCTTGTTGCAACTAATTTATTTTTAATTATTTTCTCAATGCAACAACTATACCCATTATTAACTCCTAGTTTCACCCACTTTGACTAGTCAACTTATTCTAGGAGTTTCTAGAATTATTTGAGTTCTTTGAACTTCTAGGGGATTCTAGATAACTCATGAGGGTTCTCCAACTTCACAAGGCCATAACTCTCTAACCGTGAGGATTTATGTGACATTCCACATATAACTGTAAATAGTACTATCCATCTAGAATAGTCTTACCTGCATATACATTGATCTTCATTACATTATTCCTCAACCAAACTTGGGTTCCTGACCCGTACCTCTAGAGCTATCGGAATGTGCTAATAGCCATACTCAAGGGTTGACATCAATCTACAATATCACTCGCAAAGGGTTGACATCAATGACAACCAATAATCCAGACCAATTATCCATCGATATAAACCAATTGTTTGAGAAATTGTTGTAACTTAGTGTACATATTTTTCACATTTATGTAAATTGTCAATTTTTGTATCTCATACTCCATTTCGATTCTTGTTCAATTGCAACCCTGCTTTTAATGTTAACTTTCAAATTATGAAAAAAAGTGAAAGCTGGAGTTTAAATAATAGCAATATTTTGCAAATTTACTTACAACTAATACATATTCATTAGTAAATTATAATTTAGTATATACACTAGTGTTGTAATAACAAATTGTAGTTAAGTGTTCATCTTTAAGATCTTAACCTTTCTACAATAGTACTATGTTTTGATATATTTCAATATATAACTCAAAAATGAATGTTTAATTTGTAAGTTGTGAAATAAAATATTAAATCTAGACACCACACATAGGCTAAAGATAAATAGCACACAAAAATAAAGAAAACAACATAAATGAAATGAATTAAAATGCATCTACTCTACTTCTACTCTAGTGGGTCATGGATATCTCCTTCTATAGAACCAAGGGGGGGATTCCTTGATTCATATGAAGGAGATGTCCATACCCTTTTAACTTACAAATTACATTAATAAAAAGTAATTGAATTAAATTACATTAAACTAAATTAAAAATAAAGAATAATTGAAATAGAAATGAGAAAGAATTTTCTTACTATCAAGAATGTCTTCAATATATTAGATCTCCTTCTCCAATTCCAAAATCTCGTTTTTCCTCTTTAAGACTCTTCCACAACACTCAAGTCGTCTCTTTTTAAGGAGAGACTAATACAACAAACTCCTTTAATCACTTGGAGTAGAAATATGATCTAAGAGTGGAAGTAGGATCTAGTTCCATTTTAGTTGGAAAGAATCCCAACTTAATAGAACTACATGACCAATACAAGGAATGAACATAGGAATTAGTTCCACATTAGTTGGAAAGAATCCCAACTTAATATAACTACACTACATAACCAAAATATACATACAAATATATTGACATTCTCAAATCTCCTTAGTTGATATCTAATCCCAACTAATATTATTTCATGGCATATCAATATTGATTAGAATATAATTCCAACTAATATAATTGGTTTTCTCATTTATGATTTATTTATGAGATAGTTATAGAAATATTTATTTGACTAATAATTGTCACCATATGGGTTGTAGTTGCTAGAATAGTTGTGTGATATCTAGGACATCTTCAAGCCACTAGAGTGACCACGCAAAATCTGGATCATCTTAAAACTACTAGATATGGAATTTATGGTTCTATGTTGGATGTTACACGACAGCTTCACGATCCTTGAAAAATTGAAGCACATATTGTTAGATATCCTCTAGGTAACTTTGGTACTTCTAAGTTATCAAAAATAAGAAAATATCACAAAACAATCTTTATTTACCTTAATTTCTCTTGATCAAATAAACCTTGTATAAATGTGGAATAATATGGTTATGGAGGGTTATTTCATTCAAAGTGTAAAGAAAAAGGTAGATAATAGGGTTAATTAACAATTAAAATGATGTCAAAATGGAGACCCAACATTCATGTAGAGGAGGTTGATTTCAAGGTCAGGGTAGACTAAGAAATTAGGATCCCATTTATCACCATTCGTAAAGGAAAGTCCCAGTCATAATCGAACTTAAAAAATACTTCACATGTGAAAATATTATGGAAACGATTCCACGTGTGTGAAAATGGTTTCACATGTGTCAAGATTATATATGATGGTTCCACATGTATAAATGTGAGCTGGGGAAAGTAATCCTATTGAGAAGTCTAGGCCGATTAAGAAATAGGGACCCCATGACACTAGACTTGTAAAGGGAAAGGTTGTTTGGGATGTCAAGGACGATCACTGAATTGAGATGAAGTTACACCAAAGTTCATGATTGTAGGGTACAATTTGGAAATCGAGCCTAATCAACTGGAAAAAGTGAATAAGAGGCTCTATCTAAGGATCAATCCTAATCTAGACATCAAGAATTGAAAGAGTTCAAACCAAGAAGGAAAGAAACCAAAAATAAATAAGGAATTACACACAAGAAAATAACTAAATCAAAACCAACTAGTGAAACATGAATTCCCATCTAACTTGACCATATAGAAGAAAGAATCAGTGCAATAAGGAAATGTGTAACCAAGGTCAATGAGTTAAAAATAAGGGAACATGTTCTAACTAGTGCCTAAAAAGGTGGGACCTCAATTTTTTCCCAAAACTTGGAGGGGCTATTGAGGGCTCAACACTATCATAGAGGACTCCATATCTAGAAGTGTTGGATAAATTCATCAAGAAGGCTTGTGTAAAAATATGGAGTTACACCAAGCTAATATAGAAAATCTAGATTTCATATGAGACTTAGTACGTGATGATAACTTTTAAAATGATATAGATATCTATTATTTCCTTCCTTGTTTTTCTATTTCTAATTTACATGAGATTAAGAAATATAAGAAAACATGTGATTCTCCTAGGTTTGATGAGGATAGGCGTTGTTTTTTTTATGCTTTATCTATTGATAAATGTGGAGGCCAAGGAGAAATTCATGATATTGAGGAAGAATAAAAGGCATATTCTATTTTTCCACATATTTTTAGTTTCTCTTTCAAACCCATGTCACCTACTGAGGAATGTGTGCAATGGAAATATCATGAACTATATATTTATGACGTGACCATTTTTATTGATTCATCTAGAAATCCATTTTCAACATGCATAGGCAAGAGGGATGTAGGTTTCATAAGTCATTATCTATGATACAATTAGTGAGAAGCTCAAAGAGGAGAAGACAACCCATTAACCATTGAGATATTTATTTTATTTCCCCATAGAGAACACAAAAAAATATTGCGATGAAGGGTAAGAAGATTGTTAGAATTAGGGTAAAGAAACAAAACAATAGTGTCTTTTTATTTTTAGTGAATAAAACAATTAGATCTATAGATCAATAAAACTCAAGACACTTTAACTAGTATTTAGATCTATTAGATCTAAAGACAGACAACAATAAATTCAGTAAAGATTAGATCTGAAGATCAGAAAAAAAAACTCAGATCTACTGTTCAATAGTTAAACTAGAACTCTACTAACTTAACAGTGAGCAAATTAGGATAATACAAAATTCAAAGCATTGCACAGATCTGCAGATCTGAAACCGATCTGATGATAAACAGTAAACCAACTATAGAGCTAGATGTAAATTCAATATATAACTTCAGATCTAAGATTGATACACAAAATTAAATAGATCAAACAGCATTGAAGTACAACAAGATCCCAGATCTGAAGATGATGAGTAGGCATCTTACCTGGTACAGCAGCCTTAGCTCTGAAGAAGAAACAATAACCATATGAGATGTAGAACCATTTGTAGTATGCTCAGACAAGGTTCAGTTCATAGATCCACATTATAGGTTGGATCTCTTGCCAATATATGAAGGAACTTTCTTGCCACAAAGAGATAAAACTAGAAACCCTCACAAGGACAAACCCTCAAACAACAGTAGGTTTAAAACATTCCAAACCCTACACAAGGAGACTGTGGATAAACCTCATTACTGCAGGAGATAGGAGTTCGTACCCTATAGGCTTATCACAGCAAAGAGAGGTTGACTGCAACCTATAGGCTTCACCACACAGCAGGAATAGTAGGCCAGTGATTTTGGCACACCAAACAATAGACAAGGGATGGTCGTAGCCTTAGGCACCCCAGACAACAGAAAAGAGGAGGCCGCAACCCCCAGGCACCTCACACAGCAATAAAGGAGAGGCCATAGCCCAAAACTCAGCCACAACAAATGGGAGAAGGATCTGCACCCTCCACAGCAAGGTTATCACAGCCAAAACACAAGGAGGCCTCACCCTAACAGCCTTCAAAGGTAGTCTTTGCCACACACCACACAAACCCTGCAATAAGAATAGGACAAGTCGCAGCTAGGAGGGACTTCACCAACAAAAAGAAGCCGCAGCAAGGAGGGAGTTCACCAACAGGAGGAGGCCACAACAAACCTCAGAACAAACTTCAACAGCAAAGGATAAGAGCCGCAACAAAGGAGAGATCAACGCTCACAATAGAGGCAAGGTAATACAAAGTTTGTGTAAAATGAGAGGGGTGGGGTTTTAATTTATAGTTTAGGTTAGGGAAAAGTTAAATTAAAATCAATATAAAAAATATCATGTTTAAATTATGTAATTTAAACATGATATAATAAATATTTCTATTTAACCCTTAAAACACAAAAACCCCAAACCAACACAAGTAAAGGTAAATGAGGGTTAGCAAGGTGACAATACTCATTCCTTCATTTTTCATGGTGAACTTATTACTTTATCATCATTGCATATGGGACTTATCCCTCATGTGGTTATGTCCTTCTTCAAGGAAGGTCATGTACCATCAAAATACTTGATCAAGGATCAAGTAGCCCCAGAACTTTTTCTGGGGTCTTATCCACCAAGGTCAAAGACCAAGGATCAACCCATGCCATATGCATGGGTACCCTGGACATTTCCAAGGGCCCTAGGCTTATCTAGGGGATTTAACTACTTGGTCCTAGACCAAGAACCCAAGTCATATATTGGGGGCCCTCTCAGGGGTCTTTACTGCTTGGTTCTAGACCAAGAACCCCAGTTGTATACTGGGGGCCCTAACAAGGGTCTTTTTCCATGGCACTGATTGTTTGGTCCCAGACCAAGTACCCCAGGACTGCACTGGGGGCCCTAGATCTCGTCTAGGGTCTTAGCCATCCTCCAGGAGAATGGCTCTTGCAGCTGCTTATAAATTTAACACTCCCTCTCAGCAAGAGAGGCATTCTCGGCTACACCAAGATTGTCACGAAAGTCTACAAACTTTGTCAAAGACAGTGGCTTGGTAAAAATGTTTGTTGTCTGTTCTGTTGTCGGAACATACTGAATACTGAGAACGTTCTTCTAAACCATGTCCCGGACATAATGATATCTCATCTCAATGTGTTTCGATCTATCATGAAACACAGGGTTCTCAGTGAGCTTTATATAGCTCTGATTGTCACAGTGGATGACTGTGGGTTCAAGCTCTGAACTGAACAAGTTTGAAAGTAGCTTCCTGAGCCACACTGCTTCTCTGCCAGCAGCACTAGCAGCAATGTATTCTGCCTCTGCAGTGCTTTGGGCTATGGAGCCCTGTTTCCTGCTGGACCAGGAAATCATAGTTGAACCCAAACTGAAGCAATATCCGTAAGTACTCTTCCGGTCCACTACACTGCCCATCCAATCTGAATCTGTAAAGCCATGGAGCATCACACCTCCACTGGATGTGTATCTGAGACCATAAGCTATAGTCCCCCAAACATATCTCAGGATATGCTTTACTGCAACCATATGTATATGTTTAGGTTCACACATAAACTGGCTAAGAGCATTTACAACATAACAGATGTCGGGTCTCGTATGTACGAGATACATCAAGGATCCAATGATCTGCCGATATAAGGTGGGGTCTTATGGATCTGAGCCTATGACTTGATCTTGGATTTTCTTTAAGTTAGAGATCATTGGAGTCGTCATGGACTTGCAGTCCATCATGCCAAATCTGTGAAGTATATCAACTATATATTTACTCTGTGAGAGAAAGATCTCTCCTAGTTTCTGCCAAACCTCCAAGCCCAAAAAGTAGTGCATGAGCCCCAAATCTTTCATTTCAAATTCTTCAGAAAGCTCCCTCTTAGTCTGAGCTATCAAGGTTTCCTCTCCAATGAGGAACATATCATCCACATATAAGACTAGGATAACTGGATGATTTTGAATGATCTTTATATAGATATTTGGATCTGCTATGCTCTTGGAGAATCCAAGACTTTGTAGAAATTTGTCTATTCTACCATACCAAGCTCTTGGAGCTTGTTTCAACCCGTACAGATCTTTCTTGAGTTTACATACATGAGATCTTTTATCATATATCACGAAACCTTCAGGTTGCTCAATGTAAACCTCTTGTTCAACTTCACCATTAAGAAAAGAAGTATTAACGTCCATCTGGTGAAGTTTCCAACCAAAAACTGTTGCAAGTGAGATAATAATTCTGATAGAAGAATACCTGGCAACTGGAGAAAAGCTCTCATCGTAGTCAATACCTTCTTTCTGAGAGAAACCATGAGCCACAAATATCGCCTTGTATTTCTCAATGCTGCCATCTGCTACATGCTTTATCTTATAAAGCCATTTTGAAGTCACTACAGATTTACCACGAGGTCTAGGAACTATGGTCCATACATCATTCTTCAAAATAGAATCATATTCTTCGCTCATAGCATCCTTCCATACTTGATGTTTGAACGAATCAACAAAGGTGGAAGGTTCAGAATCAATTACAGTATTTAATTGAGCTATGAGACCAGAGTACTTATTTGGTTTCTTTCTTTCTATGAAGGTGCCCTTCGGAGCTGAGTGCTTTTTTGCTTCTTTCAATATATCCTGGCACCAAGCTGGTTTCCTTTTGACAGGAGGTAACTCCATTTGAAATTCAATAGAGTCTCTTGACAGATCTGCTACAATTTCAGAGGTTTCCTCCCTTTGCTCATCTGGAGGAGAAGAATCAAATGGTGGAGCTTCCTACTCCTCTGAATCACATGGAAGATCTCTGGCCCGACGAAATGTTGTTTCTTCATGAAATGTCACATCTCTGCTTACTTCAATGAACTTTTGGCCAGGGATATAAATCCTGTAGGCTTTTGAGGTCTCACTGTATCCCACAAAAATTACTTTCTTACCAGAGGGCTCTAGTTTAGTCCTCTTCTCTTTTGGAATGTGTATGTAAACTGCACTGCCAAAGATTCTTAAATGCTCAACTGAGGGTTTACACCCGGTGAAAAATTCTTCAGGAGTTTTCGCTTCAAGGACTTTGTGAGGACATCTATTATGTATGTACATTGTTGTACTGGCAGCCTCAGCTCAGAGTGATAGAGGCAAATTCTGATCATGCATCATGGCCCTGGCTGCTTCACAGATAGTTTTGTTCTTTCGTTCAGCTACACCATTTTGCTGAGGGTTGTATGGCACGGTCAGCTCCCTCTTAATTCCAGAAGCTCGACAGAGTGCATCATATTTGAGGGAGTCAAATTATTTACCGTTGTCTATTCTAAAAAATTGGATGCATCTTCCTGTTTGATTTTCAACAAGATTCTTGGAGTCTTGAAATCTGCTAAAAGATTCATCTTTAGTCTTTAAGAAGTAAATCCAAGTTTTACGTGAGCAATCATCAATAAAAATGATATAATAGATACAACCATTCATAGAGGGTGAAGACATAGGACCACAAAGATCAGAATGGATTAAGTCCAAGATTCCATATGATTTTCTGTTACTGAGAGGATAAGGTTTCTTTATGTTCTTACCAAGTGAACAGCCTTTACAGACACTATTATGTTCAACAGAAAATACTGGCATACCTATCACCATCTTTTGCAAACCTGGAAGTGCATTGTAATTGAGGTGTCCAAGTCTCCTGTGCCAAAGCTCGCAGGGATTTATCGTCTCATGAACTAGAGCTTGAACAACTTGACCTGAAATCTTATAAAGTCCACACTCATGAGTTCCAATTGTTATAGCAATACTTAAATCTTCATTTGAGGACCATAAAAGGGATTTACCTTTTGAAAAAACTACTGAATAACCTTTACTTTCTAAGACTGGAACATAAATTAAATTTTTCTTTAAACCAGGTACATAAATAATTTCATCAATGTGAAAGATATTACCTGAGAGAAAATGGAAAGAGGTAGAGCCAAAACCTTTTATGTCATAGGTGCCATCATCACCTATCTCAACCTTTGCTTTGAATTTCTTGTCTTAATAATTTGCAAGGTTATGTTTGAAACCGGTCATGTGTTTGGAAGCACCACTGTCTATTAGCCAAATCTCCTCTGATTTGGTGATAGTGTCGGAAAGAGCTAAGATGAGGTAGTATTCCTTCTGTGGTTCTTTCTCTTTAGTGGCAGCCCTAGTTTGTCTTCTTTGAGGCTCCTCTTGGGGTTTAGCCTCTTCAGTGACAATTGAGACTTGGAATCTTCCTTTTCTTCTTTGTTGAGAGGGAGGACTCCTGCAATATTTTGCATAATGTCCTAGCCTATTGCAGTTAAAACATTCAACTTTAGATAAATGAGGATTGAGATGAGAGAGATTAACTTTGGGTTTCTTACCTTTGCCTTTTGACTTCTGGAACTTCTTCCATTTCTTGGTCTTTGCTGCAAGGGCATGATCTTGTAGGATAGGATAGTCATTTCTGTTGTTTAGTCTTCCTTCTTCTTCTAAGCAGTCATGCCACAACCTTTCAAAATTTGGTTGAGATTCTCTTCCATTCAGTGACAAAAGAAAAACTCCCCAAGCAGCAAGAAGTCCATCAATATATGTTTGAGCCAGGTCATCATCATCTACAGGAACTCCTATTGCAATAAGCTGATCTTTAGTTTGAGAAATTTTGGAGAAGAAGGTGGCAACTGTATCATCCTTTCCCATTTTCAAAGTACACAATTGTTTCTTCAAGATTCTTTTCTGAGTAGGTGCCTTATTCTCATAGAGGTTTTCCAAAGCATCAAAACACTCTTTGGTAGTCCTTAAATGACCAATTAAAGGCATCATGTTGTCTTTGATGGAATCAAAAATGATTCTTTTAGCCTTGGTTTATTTCCTCTTATATGCTGCCCTAACTGTGTTTGTAGTAGGTTCTACGATCTCTCTAGTGATATAATCTTCTAGATCATTTTCTTCAAGTATGTTTATTATTCTGTATTTCCAGGCATTAAAGTTTGTTTCCCCTACAAGTATGTCTTCATCTTTAACTGATAAGGAAGTCATGTTTGAATCTGTGCTAGATTAGATGACTATAATCTGCAAAACAACCCTAACAAAGTGGATCTGTGTAGGCTCAAGATTAAGTTCTTGAGCTCGGTTTACACCCTTAGCTCTGATACCATGTTAGAATTAGGGTAAAGAAACAGAACAGTAGTGTCTTTTTATTTTCAGTGAATAAAACAATTAGATCTATAGATCAACAAACTCAAGACACTTTAACTAGTATTAAGATCTATTAGATCTAAAGACAGACAACAATAAACTCAGTAAAGATTAGATCTGAATATCATAAACAAAACTCAGATCTACTGTTCAATAGTTAAACTAGAACTCTACTAACTTAACAGTGAGCAGATCATGATAATACAAAATTCAAAGCATTGCACAGATCTACAGATCTAAAACCAATCTGATGATAAACAGTAAACCAACTATAGAGCTAGATGTAAATTCAATATATAACTTTAGATCTAAGATTGATACACAAAATTAAATAGATCAAACCGTAATGAAGTACAACAAGATCCCAGATCTGAAGATGATGAGTAGGCAGCTTACCTGGTACAACAAACTTACCTCTGAAGAAGAAACAGTAACCATATGAGATGTAGAACCATTTGTAGTATGCTCAGACAAGGTTCATTTCATAGATCCACCTTATAGGTTGGATCTCTTGCCAATAGATGAAGGAACTTTCTTTCCACAAAGAGATAAAACTAGAAACCCTCACAAGGAAAAACCCTCAAACAACAATAGGTTTAAAACATTCAAAACCCTACACAAGGAGACTGTGGATAAACCTCATTACTGTAGGAGATAGGAGGTCATACCCTATAGGCTTATCACAACAAAGAGAGGTTGACTGCAGCCTATAGGCTTCACCACATAGCAGGAATAGTAGGTCGTTGATTTTGGCACACCAAACAAGAGACAAGGGATGGTCGCAACCTTAGGCACCCCAGACATCAGAAAAGAGGAGGCCCCTGCCCCCAGGGACCTCACACAGCAATAAAGGAGAGGTCGTAGCCCAAAACTCAGCCACAACAAATGGGAGAAGGATATGCACCCTCCATAGCAAGGTTATCACAGCCAAAACACAAGGAGGCCGCACCCTAACAACCTTCAAAGGTAGCCACTACCACACACCACACAAACCCTGCAATAAGAATAGGACAAGCCGCATCTAGGAGGGACTTCACCAACAAAAAGAAGTCGTAGCAAGGAGGGACTTCACCAGTAGGAGGAGGCCGCATCAAACCTCAGAAAAAACTTCAACAGCAAAGGATAAGAGCCGCAGCAAAGGAGAGATCAACGCTCACAATAGAGGCAAGGTAATACAAAGTGTGTGTAAAATGAGAGGGGTGGGGTTTTAATTTATAGTTTAGGTTAGGGAAAAGTTAAATTAAAATCAATATAAAAAATATCATGTTTAAATTATGTAATTTAAACATGATATAATAAATATTTTAATTTAACCCTTAAAACACAAAAACCCCAAACCAACACAAGTAAAGGTAAAGGAGGGTTAG
>ML789840.1:146698-187391 GCA_009831015.1 Picea engelmannii
CCAAAACTTTTTCTGGGGTCTTATCCACCAAGGTCAAAGACCAAGGATCAACCCATGCCATATGCATGGGTACCTTGGACATTTCCAGGGGCCCTAGGCTTATCTAGGGGCTTTAACTGCTTGGTCCTAGACCAAGAACCCCAATCATATACTAGGGGCCCTCTCAGGGGTCTTTACTACTTGGTTCTAGACCAAGAACCCCAATTGTATACTGGGGGCCCTAACAAGGGTCTTTTTCCATGGCATTAATTGTTTGGTCCCAGACCAAGTACCCCAAGAGTGCACTGGGGGCCCTAGATCTCGTCTAGGGTCTTAGCCATCCTCCAGGAGAATGGATCTTGCAGCTACTTATAAATTTAACAAAGATATTGTAGATATAGATCTAGAAAACATTCAACATTTTTCTTATAGTTGGAATCAATAATGAGAATACTCCCCAAGAATCATGTTATTTTGATGAAAAAAAATCAGTAACTTAGTGAAATAATAGTTCTCAAGTGTTCCACTTGTACCTTGCAGTAGTACTCTTTAAAACACAAGGGACTACAATTACCATATCCAAAAGGAATTTTTGTAGTAGTACTCTTTAGAACACAAGGAACTATAATTACCATATCCAAAAACAATTTTTGCAGAATAATTGTCAAGACATGTTTATATAGGAATAAGAGAGTCACAACAACAATGAACAACCAAGGATAGCAGTATCAGTTTGGACTCAACAACTTTCATATGATGGAATAAATGTGGATTGTGTGAACTTATGGATACAATAGATTTATGACAAATGGGATTCATGTGATAGTTATTTCTTGGTTATTGATGTTGTGGTTTTCCCTTACCAATATCCATTTATTGTATTTCATATGGAAGGAAACTCGAACTAATCAAATTTACGTAGCCTAGCATCCTCGTGGTAAAAAAACGTGTGATTGGCTACATTAAAAATTTACATCTACTTGACCATATATCTCTCTGACTAGGTTAGGGCAGGTACGATATATTTGAATAAACTTAATCTTATCAAATTAAGTGTTATGTTAGAACTATGCATGTTTTCAAAATTTTGAGTTGTGTCTTTTCATTTTCTAGAGTTAGTCTTTGTTAGTTTTAGTATCTTATGTATCAAAGTAGAAAATGTAAACAAAGGAATTAGGTAAAGTGAGGGTTGAACCATGTATCCATAAATGATGTCTTTGAGTCAGTGGTGGAGGAGTCTTTGTGCTTAAGTATTGCATCAACGGGACATGAGCATTGTAGGGTCAAAATATAAAATTGTCCCTTTGGCATCTAATGAAATTTGTATGTAGTGTGATTGATGAATAAAATGTACTCTTTATATGTAAACATATTTTCCTTATAGGAATAAGCAACATCGAGAGAATGAAAAAATATTGGTTTAGCTATCATATACATGTGGATGTAAAGGGATGCGTTTGAGGATTTTAGTTACTAATTAATTTATTATTCTAAGGTTCTCATTAACACCATAGGGGGGTGTTGTATTCTAAGGAATTACACAAGGAAGTTACGAGTATAGCAAATATATAGCATAATATACATAAGCAATATACAATAATATACAAGCAAACACACATAGAAGGAGATAAAGGAGAAAAGTGATAGTGAAACTAGTAATAGGAAGTCTTTTATAATATCTAATCAAGCACCACGTTTTCCTCTCTCGTTACATCCATGATCACATCTATTTATGCATTTATTTAGTTGGTAGGTAGTTGCAATTGTTCTTAACTGCCATGGTCGGTCAACTCGACCAACGGTCTACAAACTCGACTACATAGTTGACTTATTTATAAAGTCGAATGGAAATTTACCATGGTCGACTCCCATGCTTTATCGACTAGTCGAATAAGCCCTCCAACATCTCCCCCACCCTCAAATCCTTTTTGGTTCTGAAGAAAAGGAAGGTTGGAAAATTACAAAAATAATGAAGTGCCAAAATTTATAAAAACAATGTGTTCATGCTTATGTTGCTTGAGTGATTAGTGGTGGCACTAGTGATGCAGATATTTACTCTATCCAAACTAATTTTGTTGGAGGAACTTATGGAGATGGAACTAATTTTTCCTATGCTTTTGAAGGAGGGACTATTTAGAATGAAACCTGGATTAAGTAAAATGTATTTACATGTGTTGTTCAAAGGAATAACACCACGAAAGAGAGCAGAGTGCAACGAGGGTTTGTTGGATAACAATACCACTTGAAGGGAGTGAAAATAGTCATGAGTTTGAAGGTGAGTAATCTATATTTGTAATGGGTCTGGACATTTCCAGGGAAGCGAACTCCTCCTGCAAATTGACCCTACGTTCCCTACAAACCAACGGAAAATAAATAAACCATTAATAAACCAATGGAAAATAAATTAAATCATGAACTCCTGTGAGAAAAGAGAGAACCACTATACCTGCAAACTGTTTTTATGGTGGAAACCACAAAGTAACTCATGGGTTTCTCTGGCGCAAGGAAAGGTTAGCTCTGTGCCTAAATTGGTCTCTGTGACAGGGGGAACGCTAACATGGAAGGAAGTTGGTAGTTGGATGGTACGCCATTTTTTATGGGAGGAGTTGGTGTTACCCACTCGTTACTGAAAAAAATATTCATTATAGATCGAAGTTAATGCTGGAATCTGGGTAGTGACTGTATTCACCCCGATTCGGGAAAGACAACAAGAGCATAAGGAATTTGTGGGTCATAGGAGTATAGTGGCGGCATATTAATATAGACAACTTTGGGAAGGGTAAGTTAGCTACCCGTGTAGTCAAAGTGGGTGATAGTAAGTTTCATATTTCTTTCTCTCTTGTATATCCATACTTAAGAATGTTAAGAAGAAATGATAAGTAAGTAGTAATGACAAACGTACTTAATATATATAATGATGTTGTGTTTACCAGTGTAAATATTTATGTTCGCCACTACCTTTTTGAAATCTATAATATGGAAAGAGTCATGATGAAGGATAAATGGAGTTTCTTGGAGAATGTGGTAATCTTGGAGAATGTGGTAATCTGTGTAGTGTCATCAATGTTATTTTAAAATCAAACTAGAGTAAGTCCCTCGGCACTGGAAAAAAACACAATCGGTTAGGAGGAAATTGATACTCAAGTTGAATAGAAAATCTAATTGCATATTTACCTTGGATATTGCGTGGATGCTTCAACAAGTGTCGTCGCTCGAGACTTTTAACCTGCCATGTGAGAAGAAAATGGATATACATTAAGAGTAGTAATGTTCACCTTGGCGCCAAACCATAATAAAAACTATAGTAATATTGAAACAATGATTAGAAGTATACTTTTGGTTTCCAAACTATAAGAGTACATTTACCAAAAAAAAAATAGTTGGGGTGATGTTACACTCCCCATATCTTGATGATTTCCTTAATAATTTCATGATACAAGTCCAACATTTCCTTAATAATGTTTTTTTGTGTCAAAGATTACCTTTGAAGTATTATCAGAATCCCCTTTTGGTCAAAAGGTCGTAAAGACCTTTGATCCTTTGTGTTTCTTGTCTCCATCTTTAGCACGGCCCTTTCGTTTGTGTGATCGATTTGGTGTAAGTGTTGTTGTTGTCATTGTTGCATGCCACTATGAATATGGTTATTTTTATGCTAGTGGTAGCATTAAAAAGGTATTTCCACATAGGCTTGATGTCTAGCATGCAAAAATCATCCAAAGCCTTTTATCCTTGAATTTAATTTAATTTAAGGAGTTATTAAAGTAAATTGTTTTTATTAATTAATTATTTAATTAATTGAGTTATTTAAGGAAATGCTAAAAGTAATTAACATGTAAATATCAAGTGAGTGTGAGAAGTAATATCAACCATCAATCACTTTGGATATTAGAAATAGATTATAACTCATGATTATAAAAGAAAGGCTAGGGTAAAGGAGAAGACATGTTTCACATAGAGATAGCAAAGAAGGACTTTTTCTAGTGTGGAGTCTTTGGAGAGTGTAGAAGAAAAGAAGGAATTTTTATTACACTTTACATGATACGCTTGTGTTGAGGGAATCAAAATAGAGAGGATTGGATCATGAAGGAAAGTAATTCAAGGAGATATTGGATAGGTGGAGAAGGAATTCCATCTAGAGATCTAGGTCAAAGTGAGAGAGAAAACAAATGTACAGCAGAAGGATATCCACCACGAAAAATATAAGTGTTTTAGAACAAGTAACATAGAATGTGTGGGTTTCAACCTTACAATCACACATATCACATGAGTATCTGTGTAACAGTCACGCATAGGCCATACAAGATCATACAACAAGTTCTGCAGTAGATTAACTAGCTAGGTTTTTTTGCAGATGTGTTTCTCTCGATGGGCCTGTTGAGGGTTTTGATAAACTCAATAGCAAGAACAAAACTCGCTTAAGAGGCCCAATTAGACTCGTAAGCATTTGATGAGTGGTAAGGTTCTCTAGATTCGTTATCTATCTAGAATTATCAATGGGCTTTAATTGTCACTGACAGATGTGTCTTTTCTCTGAAACCTTTCCTCGGGATGGGAAGTTCTCTTTTTGGTTATTTTTCTAATATTTATAACAAAGAAAGATAAATATTAATCTAAATGGCAGAGGGAAGTTAAATAGTGTTTTGGGAGAAGGCTAGGTTTTTTAGGATAACCTCTATACCTTAGCATGCAGAGGAAGAAGATCTGAACTACTTCAAACCAGCATTAATACCATTTTGATTAGTGGACATTCAGCGGTGTCTGATATAATAGTTACAGAAAAGAAAAAA
The DNA here is from genome assembly GCA_009831015.1 of Picea engelmannii. Taxonomy (NCBI): domain Eukaryota; kingdom Viridiplantae; phylum Streptophyta; class Pinopsida; order Pinales; family Pinaceae; genus Picea; species Picea engelmannii. The sequence continues at coordinate 151,465 of ML789840.1, forward strand.
TACACGTGACAAGAAGCTACTGCAAGAAAAGTGATTTTTGATGCTCTATTATCAATCACAGGTTAACACAATCGATTTCTATTCATCAACTAGAATAAAAGAATTGTATTATAGCATTATCATATAACTTTAATAACATATACAACAACTCTTACTCAATATAGCATCAAATATTGAACTCGAAGACAGAGATAATCCCCCCTCGATCCAATCACATTCACGCCTTAGATGGTAGAAATGTCTTTGGTTCTGAACAAAACTTCTTAATTAAAATAACTTGCACAGAAATAGTTCTCTTACAAAATTTCAGAAAAGTCTTTCTCTCCAAAACCATCAACCCTTTGTCCCAGGTCAATGCCCTTATTTATAACAAAAAAAATAACCCAACTAAAAATAACTACTAAAGTTATGTTAAATTAAGAAAACACCACGTGGCAGATTTATCTATTTGTTCTCTTTTGCTCATCTAGTGGTTTTATTGAAGTGGATTGTTCTTCTCGTACTCTGACCACTTGACGAAGAGATCTTCACATGTATTTGCATATGGAAACCTGTGTTGATCCATCGGAGTGGAGAGGAACTCTTTTATCTCTATTGCTCATTCCTTGTACTTGATTATCTTGACACTTAAGCATTGTAAGACTGCAAGAGTTTTAATCGGGGGTTCCATGAACTTCTTCACTTGACCCGAGATCATGCTTGAAATATGAGAAATATTTTCTTCCCATGCTAGGTCTTTCTCTTGATGTTTTTGAACTATATCATGCAGATCGACGAAATATTATAGTGGACCAAACTATGGTAGGCCAATGCTCTTCATTTCCTCGTTAAATTTCTCGCAAATTTTCTCACATTCTCCCCATATCTCCTGCATTTTGCATTGAGGTTCCTGGACCATGCTTACCTAGTGTTCAACTGCCTTCTTTATTTGGGCGATGCTGCTATCCATCAACACTCGGATTCCATGCTCTTATGTATCTCGGCCCTTTTGTACTTCGATGATGTAGTCTATCCATTCTAAGGCTTGATGTGCCTTTTCATACCATCGCTACATGTCTTTGCAGGTTGCCAGCCCCATGAGGGTATCTTCTTGGAAATCAATTATGAGAACGGTGAAGAGATCTCTTTCACTAGTGAAATATGCATACATTTCTTAGAAATCACTCTTCATGAGTACCACTGCCTGTGTCGAATTATGGTAATATTACACTTGATGTCGCATATGGTCTAGTTATTTCTTCATGGCGGGTACCTCCCTTTCATCATTTCTTTCCCTGTCCAAGGTAGCATTGGTTATATCCACACTTGTGTCGATTATCTTAGTCATCTTAGCATTTTCTGTGTCGAACAATGTTTCCTCTGTGGTTATGAGAAGCGTGATATCAAGCGTGAGCCTCCTTTTCTTGGTAGTTCTTCTCATTACAGATTTCCTTTTCCTGTCATAAGAAATTGCCTATATATCGACGATTTCATCCACTGGTTCACGAATTTGTTGATCTCCCCAGGACAGAGTATTGGGTAGGCTTTCGTCTATATAGAGATGTTCCATGGCAGGTTCTCTTACTTCCTTGGTAGGGGAAAATTTTGTATGTTCTGGTGACTTGGCCTTCTGCTGGTGCTCGTCAGCTGGAGGAGTGTTGGTCCTATATGAGGAAGTAGGAAAAGGATCGACATTAGCTTGTGTTTTTTCCATTGAGATGTCAATTTCTATATGTTTCCTTTCTTCTTCTGGTTCACCAACACCCAAGTCATTCTTGGAGATGTCATTTTGAGGTTGTGTTCCTGGTTGATTGAAAAATTTAGTGTCCAGAGTGCTCCTAGTCTCATGGTCTCCATCCTGGGGATTTGGGTTCAAAGCATCGGAAGCTGGAGTAGATGTTTCCCCTGGTTCTTCCTCTTCTATGATTGGTACCGGGGTTATGCGCGAAACCTCTGAACTTTCCTCATCGTCATATATGGGAACTAAGCATGCGAGGACAGTAGGCACACCCGTCCCACTTGATGCTCTTTCTATCCCCCAATGAGTTGTAGTAGTCACCGATGATCCTGCCTATAGTGACATGGGGTTGGGGTTTTGTTGGTCGGCGATTTCCTCTGGTCGAATTGTCAGTGAGCCATTTATCTCTTCCTTAGGGTGGCTTGTATCGGTCGGGGTAATCCTCAAGGGTTCTATCAAAGGGTTGAGTGGGGGATCTTCTCCAAATATTTGTATAGATCTTTGGGCTTCTTATAGTAGTAGCACACCCCTCCTCTGTGCCTCTCCTGCTTCTACTGCTCTATTTTCTTCTCTTACCCTCAAGGATTCTTGAGTTGTCTGTTCTATCGTTTCAACTTGCTCATCCAAATTTATATCTTTGAACCTGGCCATATTGGGGTTAGCCTTTCTATGGATCACCTCCTCCCATTCCTAGGAACCCTCTATAAATATTTCATCTTAAAAACTATCATGAGCATACGACCAATAAGAGGATACTTGGAACACGTGTTGGGGAACTAAACCCTTCAGATCATGCTTGTGAAAGAGACCTGTGGGGAATTGATACTCAAGTTGATTTAACCCTTCTTGTTTCACTTGCACGATGTCTTTGACCATATAAAATCCTATAGGAAAGCCATAGGGAATGAAATCTCTCTTCTTATCCTTTACCAGGGAAGCATTATAACCTTGTAAAATAGTGTGGTAACAATTTTCTCCCAATATGAGACGATCTAAGACATGAACAGGGAGTAGGTGGGGTTCTCTAGTAACCCCAAACACTTTGATATAGGTGCTTGTCTCTTTGAAGTACTAGTGGCCAACTTTATCTATCATCTTCTTTATTGTCGCCGAAAACCTAGGGAATTCCTTTCTAAAAATAATGAAGTATATCCTAGCTATGAACCCATCACAGATCATGGCATACGATATTTTGTACCTATTTTCCCATAAGATATTGAAATAAACATGTACAAGAAGTTTGGAAATATGTCAGCTTAAATTCATACTTGTGAAAACATTTCTTGTGCAGATTACATCCATCAAGTAGGATTCCATGTAGAAGACTTGAACTTCTCCTTCTTTCGGTGTTTGGGCATGTAGGAGATTTATGCTCAGCTGCTTGGATATAATGGCTCCCCAATTGAAACTACTCCTGAAAATCACCACGGAATAAGCCAAGGGCATCCAAGCTTATAAAAATTTTGAGCAGTCCTTTTCTCCACACAATCGACAAATTAAAGCCATTAGATACATGTAGGTTTCTCTGAGATTTACCGTGTTATACCAGCTGGTGTTTCTATTTGTGAATTTTTTGTCTTCTTTCCACCATGAGGATAGTAACTTATTAGTGTCACGATACTCATAAAACTTGACCAAGAAATCTGTGTTTAACCTCTCCTCCTATTCCCTAAGTTTATAGTATTTTTTTACCTCAACTGGAAAGAAAACACCAACGCATTCTCCCTCTGCATTGTTTATAGTTCATTTCATTGTGTTTGTGTGGTTGATTATCCATCCTAGAGTCTCGATACAGGGAAGAAATTGGGTCCGACAAGCCACCCTGTGCAGGTATGATCTCCTCATGTTCAGGAACACTTGATCATCCAATATTTCAACGTTTGGGTTGTTGTGGGGTGTGAACTTTGGGTAATCTTCCTGGCTTATTTTCTTATACAAGTCTCCCGAATGCGGGAGCACCATTTTAGATCAAGTTCTTTTCTATGTGTCGTCGAATGTCAAAGGTTGGGAAAAATCCTTTTTGTTGGATGTGTGGATAATTGATTCCATCCTTGAGACAAAATCAAGTTCTCTTGCAGCGCCTGGTGTAGACCCTTCGCTGATCTTTGCTTCTTTATTTTTGGGCATTCTAGGTCAGCGCCTGGTCATTGGCTTTCTTGGAGTCATTTTCCTGCAAAAAAGAAATGAATTTTATAGTGAGCAGTCATCTAACCTCGAAAAGAGTCATTGACGCAATCGCAAATGCAGAAATGTGTTGGCAACCACACATGTTTTTGATATTTAACACGATCGTATGTCGATTGAATTTTTCTGTAGCTTCCATCACTTAAATTTCGTAAACATTTTTTAGAATTTTGAAGTGATTTTTGGATTAAAATCTTTCCTTATTAATGTATTATGGTTTCATTTTCGTTCGTTTTATTTTAATTCATGACTGCAAGCATGAATTAAACATAAAACTTAGCTGGGTGTTATAATTTTTTATGCCTTAGAAATATCTTTTTAATTGAAATTTAACTCTTATTAAATGGTTGTTGGATCCATTTTTGGTGTTAATATGATTATTATTGTTTCAATAGTTTGATAGTTCATTATCAAATTGCTTTGGTACATGAAAAACTTTGGTTAATTATTTGGTATTCTATCATGAGTTTGATGGTCGCATCAATGTCCATGCCAATGGGTACAAACCTGGTGTACTCGTGTTCTCACCTCACCTGGCTGGCTCCAAGCATTAATGAAGATATTCATTACCTGCATAGGGTTTTGGTACTCTATAGTTTTGGCACTCATCATAAGAGATGGTAAGGATTACAACGAACCCTCTGGTTTTCGCTCCCACTCTCTGAGTTATGATAACACACAGGTTTTGTTATTTTTGTGTTCCCACTCTCCATTCTGACTTGTTTCTCTTGCTCGCACGATTCGAACCTAAAACTATTTCAAGTAATCATCGTTGCATTCTATTTAGAGTGGTCATGGCGTCCGTCATTCACATAGAGCTGAACGGATGTCAGTCCTTTCTATCCCATGACGATGATATCGATGACTTAAAGAGTCATGGCTGGGATGCATTTCTCGAGAAATTCCACGGTTATGATCTTCAAGTGGCAAAATAATTCACCCAAACCTTTGATGGTTTCAGACATAATATAGGAGACATCCAGTTAGAGTTGACCAAGGAATTCATGAGAAAAGCAATAGGGCTCCCCTCAAAGGGAGAGAAATGGTTCAAGAACGCCCGAATAGAAGAAGTCACACGGAGTCTCTTCATGACATCTCGTAAAGCCACAAATTTTTTTGATATTTAACACGATCATATGTCGATTGCATTTTTCTATAGCTTCCATCACCTAAATTTCGTAAACATTTTTTATAATTTCGAAGTGATTACTGGATTAAAATCTTTCCTTATTAATGTATTATGGTTTCATATCCGTTCGTTTTATTTTAATTCGTGACTGCAAGCATGAATTAAACATAAAACTTAGTTGGGTGTTATAATTTTTTATGCCTTAGAAATATCTTTTTAATTGAAATTTAACTCTTATTAAATGGTTGTTGGATCCATTTTTGGTGTTAATACGATTATTATTGTTTCAATAGTTTGATAGTTCATTATCAAATTGCTTTGGTACATGAAAAACTTTGGTTAATTATTTGGTATTCTATCATGAGTTTGATGGTCGCATCAATGTCCATGCCAATGGGTACAAACCTGTTGTACTCGTGTTCTCACCTCACCTGGCTGGCTCCAAGCATTAATGAAGATATTCATTACCTGCATAGGTTTTTGGTACTCTATAGTTTTGGCACTCATCACAAGAGATGGTAAGGATTACAACGAACCCTCTGGTTTTCTCTCCCACTATCTGAGTTATGATAACACACAGGTTTTGTTATTTTCGTGTTCCCACTCTCCATTCTGACTTGTTTCTCTTGCTCGTGCGATTCGAACCTAAAACTATTTCAAGCAATCATCGTTTCATTCTATTTACAGTGGTCACGGCGTCCGTCATTCGCATAGAGTCGAATGGATGTCAGGCCTTTCTATCCCATGATGATGATATCAATGACTTAAAGAGTCATGGCTGGGATGCATTTCTCGAGAAATTCTAGGGTTATGATCTTCAGGTGGCAAAAGAATTCGCCCAAACCTTTGATGGTTTCAGAGATAATATAGGAGACATCCAGTTAGAGTTGACCGAAGAATTCATGAGCAAAGTAATAGGGCTCCCCTCAAAGGGAGAGAAATGGTTCAAGGACGCCCGAATAGCAAAAGTCACATGGAGTCTCTTCATGACATCTCGTAAAACCACTTGTTGTATCAAAAGTATTCCTATCGCCCTATTAAAACCTAGATGGCATAGTTTGTTGTTGATTCTAAAACAATTCGTTACATGCGAGGGTAGATACGGATTGGTTTCTCTCTGCCATATTCGTTTCCTCATGAATTTCATAGGTTTCGATTTAGATATGCCATTTTACTTATTGATGAGTCTCTATAAGATGTCGAAACAATACAAGCAACAGAGTGTCGACTCGATCCTGTTCCATCATGGGTTGGTTAAAATCTTGTTGATGCATCATTTTTCAACCATAGGTGACAATTGGGAGGTATTATTAATGAGGAATGGTTTCGTCCAGGCTGATCCTACAACAAACCCTTTTTTGACAGTAACCCTAACTTACACAATCCAATGGTTAAAGACCACTTAAATAATTCAATTAATGGACCAGAGTTTACTGAAAAAAACCCTCTACATGAAGGGATGTCGTGTAATCCCCCACCTGCAAGTCTTCCCGAGCAAGAGACTGATGAATTGAAGGTAAATGAACCTCTTGTGCTTGTAAATGATGCTAGTCTGAACATTATTGTTAAGTCTGATGCCAAGAAGCTTTGTAAAGGAACAAAACAAAACTGCATAGATTTGGGTTTCAAGAACAAGAAAGCAGGTCGCCTAATCTCTAGGAAACTAAGGAACTGAAACATTACTCATCTGAGCTCGATCGATCCGATCAATATTGATGAGAGTTCAAACCCTGAGATAGAGGATTTTCTAGTTCGTGAAGATCCAGAATTTCAGGATTCCAGGAGGGAACTTATTGTTCCTACTGAACCTTATGATTTCGTGACAAATTTTACACCATGCCTTAAAGGTAAAGAAGGGTTCTTCGTTATTAGGCAAGATCTAAAGAAAACAACTGGTAAGACTAATGCACCCTTGGTTGATTGTGCCCTTCATCGATCCGCCATCTCCCCTTTACAATGTGATGGTTGTCTCCATTGGGTCGAGCGTTATTACATCGATATTCCTTTCTTACAGTCCCAAATTAAAACTCTTACTGCTCAGAATGATTTGTTGAGGCAAGAAAACCTGGATCTCAAAGCACATGCAGAGAGGAAGACTAAACGTATCAAGAGATCCAGAAACATATTCATTAAGAATGTGACCAATGTCAAGGCAATAATAAACTATGAACTATCCGACCCCTGTTTAGTTAAATTTTAATGGTAAAATTTTTTATTTTTCCTTTCATTTTATTTATGTTATCTAATTCGAAATAAGTCGATTTTAAGTTTTATTTCATTTACTAAAATTAAGACTAACTACAGAATCTTTGATTATGCATCCAAGTCTATTTTAAGAAGAATTAGTTATTTAGAAATTGTCTTTCTAATTTATAAAATTGGTTTGTTATTCTCAGGAAATGGGAGATCTTGTTGTTGATTACTTGGAGAAAATATGTTCAATCATACACCTAAATGATTAGTAGTTTTTCCTTCTTTGTGTTTTATAGAAACTTTGATTTAATTTTTGAATAAACCAACTCTGTTATGAGTGGTTTTTAATCCACTATTTTTGTAATAGTACTTGATTTTGGGGGATACAACTCTATCCTGTGAGATATGCATATTTGGATCCCAGGTTGCTTTAAATATTGTTCACTTTGTTAGTGAAAGACATCTTTTCTTGAAACAGATTATGGATATGTAATTCTCAGAACTGAATGGACAAGTTGTTCACATTTCGGCTTTAGACCAGCGTGACATTGTTCCATTTATGCTTTGCATCTCATATTATGAAATATATACATGTTACACAACTTTAGCCTCTATAGCATATAATTTTTCATTTTATTTTTCTCTTTAAAGTTTGTCCATAATTTGTTGTTTCATATATTGTATATGTGATCATTATTTCACTTTAATATCAGTGTTTTATACTTGATGTTAGATTGATATATCATATGAATGCTACACATTAAAAATTATTTTACTGTTAACATTCATCATTACAAGGTCATTAGATCTATATGTTATGCTTTTGTTCTTATATCCTGGCTCCCGAAAACACCTTGAGTTTACTTAGGAGATGTTACCATAAGCCTCCTTCAGATTTCTCTCACAGACAAGATAGATGGAAGTTTGGATTGTATAGGGATATAGACACGGTATAAGGATAATCTCAGGTTAGTTTTATCTACATTTAATTTGTGTTACGAATTCATTTGTTAAATGAAATAAGACAGTTTAGATTGGTTGTGGCTCTTATTTTTCTCTTATTTCAGACTATGTTTTATTAGTATATTTCGAGTTATTAGATTTTAGATTATTAAATCGAAAATATAAAATAAAAATATGTGTTTTCTTTATCTACTTCGTAGTCAATTACAAAAACATTGATTTCGCAAGGCATCCTCCAAAACTTGCAATCTGTCAATATCATGTTTATAATCACATGTTCATATTTATGTTTCTATTTATCATTTTTAAATAACTAGATTCATATACATAGTATTGTAGTTGTAACTTTAGAATAGTTTATTTCATTTTTTTAGGGCCTTAGTTGGCTAGCGGAGCCATTAAACCCATCAAGATAGATCACACCAAATGACTTGGGTTAATTATACAACCCCAAACCGGATCTATCATTCCAGTTGACGGTGTGTCAATTATGCCCGTCAACAAATGGTGCTAGAAGGAGGGCCTGAATTCAATTGATCGCACATGGAGGCCACAAGACTCCTCCCCCACACACTCGCTCCCCTATCGTAATGTGTAGTCACTCAGACAACAGTGTTACACTTTAAATAACAACTACCTCAAATGATAACCCTGATATTCCTGTTGAGCTAGTGACACCAGTTCCTCATGGGGTCGACGTCCAAGAAATTGTTCGTCAGTCACTCATAAGAATGCATAGTGCCTTAGCCTGTATCAGACAACCTGGTAGGCCACTTAATCAACCCCTAGATTTTTCGGATATCCAAGAACAACTTCAAGGCACTGGTCTACTCCAAAATCCTTTAGGTGATAATACCACCAATCTTATCGAAACACCTACCCTTGGAGCCATAGGATCTGGTATCCCACCTTCCCCACCCGGTTCATCTCCATTCTCTTCAGGAGGAGAATCTTCAGACGAAGGCAGTTATTCATCATAACCATCTCATCCTTCTACACCACCAACTCCCATGGAAAATCAAAACAATCTCGTTAGACCTTGGCTCAATCAAGATGTCGTGTCTGTACCCAGACCCCAACACCCACTACCGAAATATCCAGAAAAATGGTTACCCAAATTTGATCCAGACTCAAAGCAGTCGGCTGAGGATCATATCAAAATATTTATGTTGGCCATTAGACTCTGGAGTGTTGAACATGAGGATGTAGTATGCCAATTATTCCCTTATACTTTTGAGGGAAATGCCTCCACATGGTATTTCGCTCAACATCCCCAAACCATTGTCTCTTGAGACAAATTTGAAACTTGTTTCTTTGAAAAATTTGGAGATGAAAAATCTTTGGAAGTCTTGATTATGGAACTTTCTAGCTTAAAAATGAATCCTAAGGAAAAAGTGAAATATTTTAACCAAAGATTTCTTACTTTAAAGAATAAAATCCCTGCAGATTCAATGCTCGTTGAAAGTTTAATCGTTGCATATTATGCTAAAGCCTTGCACAATAATATAGCCATATGGGTCAAAAGGTCTAAAAAGAACACATTGCTTGAAGCCTTTGAGGAGGCAATCCTAATTGAAAAGGGTATTTTGAGCCTGAAAGATAATCTTAGTAGTGAAGTTGAAACAACTTCATCCTCTAAAAAGAAAATAGAGATCCTTACTAGGCCTCCTCAAACTAAAAATCAACCGAAAACTTTAGACTTAGAAATCTTATAGAAAGCTTTCCAAAAACTGTCCAATCGGGTCGTTGACTTGAAGAGATCAGCCAAGGAGGCATCAGCAAGCAAAGGAATTTTTAAACCTCCTTTCAGAAAACATTTTCCTCCCAACTAGCCAAACCCGACCACTAAAGGTCTAAATTTTGAAAGTTTGCAATATGCTTGGCAAACTATATTAGAAGCACATGATAATTTTTCCTCTGCCCCTCCTGAAAATTATGAAGACGTAGTTGAGGAAGAAGAACCTGAGAAAGAGGAATTGTCTCCCAACGTCTTCGGTCACTTCTTAGACAGTATATTCCAAGAAAATTTCGAAACTGTTCACCCTTACAACACAAGAAGAAAAACACAAAACAAACCCTCTTCTGAAGTCGGTAAAAATGTGTTTCCAAAGCAGTCAAAGCAAGTTGAAATTAAACAGATCTTAGCAGCTCCAGTTTTAGAATACGATTTAATTGAAGATCTAAAAAAACTGATAGCTAATATTTATGTTTTCGAGCTGCTGAAATTTCCCCTTATTTTGCAGAAAATGCTTTAAAATATCGCTGAAAACAGTGAAAACAACGATCCTAGCAGCAAGAAATCAACAGAAATTGGCTCAAATGCAGTCAGAAAAATCCCAACTAAAATGACATATGAACTTCTAGATAAAATGGATTTATCAGGAAAAACTGTAGCAAATGTAAATAAAATTATTTTAGGGACGACAGCTAAAAATCAACAGAATTATGTTGTTAACGCTCGAAGAATGTCCCTCCTTTTTTGTTAACCTTTGAAATTTTTAATAGGAATGTACATAATTACATGGTCAAATTTGGTGCATCATCAAACGTGATGCCTCTATTTGTTTGTCAAAAAAATAATCCAGAAGTTAAACCTTCTGATCTCAAAATCATTTAGCTTGATCGAGCAAACATTAAGGTAATTGGTGAGCTTAAGAATGTTCTGGTTAGATTATCTTCCAATCCTAAGGTTCATCAAATAATTGACATTATCGTTGTAGATATCCTTGAAGTTTATGGTTTGTTTTTAAGTAGGGACTGGTCTGAATAGCTGCATGGTTACTTTGCCACAGATTAATCTCATGTGTGGCTGCCTGAAAATGGACAGCGCAACAAAATCAAGATAAATGTTATCTAAAGCATACCGTGACAGATCTAAATGATCCTAATGAACCTTTCGTCACATCTGCAAACTCATTTGAAACACAGGGAATGAATACCTTCTTTGGTAATTTCATGACCAAAATTTCTTCGATTACTGATCCTGGGCCAAGAATGCCAAGTACTACTTATGAAGTCCAAATTTGGTCTTTGTACTTTGATGGATCCAAATCCAAAGAAGGAGCAGGCACAGGTTGTGTACTCATCGATCTTGAGGGCAATAAGACTATTATTGCCTGTCGTCTAGAGTTTGAGTGCACTAATAACATCGTCGAATACGAAGCACTTCTATAAGGGATTAGGAAAGCTGTGGATATGGACCTGCATAATTTGATGGTATTTTTTGATTTGGAAATCGTGGTTAAGCAGGTAAGAAACATCATACATTGCTTATCACCACATCTGAAAAGATACCAAACTGAGGTATGGGGTTTGATGCAAAAATTTTCAGCATTTAACATAAATTTCATTCCTAGATTAAGTAATTCAGAAGCTGATCTATTGGCCAATGTTGCTTCTAAACTATTACCCGCTGAAGGTCTTTCCCTAATTCTTTTTCAATTGAATTATTGTTCATTTCATCAATCCCGGATAACATCACAATTGGAGAGTATTCAATGATGATCAAAAAATTATCAACTTCCTGCATATGGAAGATACTTTTCAAGGTGTGGTCATTGATGAAGGCACTCACAATGAAAATCTCCAAAATTTCACGGTAATATCAGATCCTAGATCTCCTGAATCGACATCCGATCTGGTAAAATCTATCCCCGAATCTATTGTAAGACTAGAAAAGTTTTATGACTTGCATAATAAATTTAGAGGGATAGTTAATTTTAAAACGAACAGTTCTTCTTTGATTTATGAGATGGTTAATTTAGGAACGAAGGAAAATCCTCAAAATATCAATCTGGGAATAGGATGCTCCGAGAAAGAACGATATGCTTTCATAAAATTGTTTAAAGAATTTAAAGACGTTTTTGCTTGGACGTATAATGACTTAAAAACATTCGACCCTAATATCATACAACATATCATCCCCATGAAACCCCAGACACAGCCTTTTCAACAGAAATTGAGGAAGATGCAGCCTAAATTGGAACCCACCATTAAAAAAGAACTGAATAAATTACTAATTGCAAAGATAATTTTCTCGGTAAGGCACACACAATGGGTGTCTAATCTAGTCCTTGTAAGGAAGAAAAGTGGTGAAATTCGACTATGTCGATTTTCAGAACCTTAATCGAGCATCTGATAAAGACAACTACCTTGTTCCTGCAATGGAACAAATTCTACAGTAGGTTTCTGGTTCCGAAAGATTAATCGTTCCTAGATGGCTTTTCAGGATGCAGCCAGGTCCTCATGTCTCCCTCGGATCAGCTTAAAACCACCTTTCGCACCCCATGGGGCACTTATGCCTACAGAAAAATTCCTTTTGGACTGATAAACGTTGGTGCCACTTTTCAGAGAGCAATGGATATTGATTTCTGTGGCCTCATAAACCAATTGATCATGGTCTATCTTGATGATGTCACTGTCTTCTCTAAAAACAAGAAAGATCACTTGTCTCACCTCAGGGTTGTCCTGGAACGATGTCGCAAGCTCGGTATATCTCTCAACCCTAAGAAATCGGTCTTTGCAGTGGAACAAGGTAAACCGCTTGGGTTTATAGTGTCTAAGTATGGAATGATTATTGACCCTGAAAGAACCCAAGCTATTACTAAACTCCCCCCTCCTTCCAAAAAGGCCATGCAGTCCTTTTTGGGCAAGATTAATTTTGTCAGAAGATTTGTCCCTAGTTTCTCGAAAATGGTAACACCATTATAGAATTTAATCAAAAAGGATGTTATGTACCATTGGGGACCACAATAAAGTCACGCTTTTGACTCCATTAGAAAATCAATAATAGAGGCTCCTTCCTTGATGAGTTCCGATTTTTCTCAGGATTTCACTCTTTACACCTTTGCTTCTTACCGGTCTTATGTTGTGGTGTTAACACAGAAAAACGCTAAAAGAAATGAGATACTCATTTCCTTCATGAGCTCAGATTTCAAAGGATCATAGCTTAATTTCTCAGCAGTATATCAACAGGCATATGTTTTTTTTAAAGCAGTGAAACACTTCCGGTCATACCTGCTGAAATCCAGAACTAAGGTTATTGTTCCTTACCCAGTTGTAAGAAATTTGTTAGTACAAAAAGAACTAGGTGAGAAAAGGAAAAATTGGATGACATCATTATAGGAATATGACCTCGAAATAACCCCTGCATAAATTGTTAGAGGTCAAGGCCTTTGTAAACTAGTGGTTGATTCAGTTAAAGAATAGGAAAGTCAAATCAACACCTTAACTAAAAATCAGCATAACGAAAAACAAATCAGCTGTGCACAAGTTATTGCCAATTCCTGGTATGAGAATATTAAATTTTATTTGACACATGGATCTACTCCCCGTAATCTTGATCCTAAAAACAGAAGATAACTTAGACTAAAATCTCCATCTTTCCAGTTAATCAATGATGTATTATTTCGAAAGAACTTTGATGGTGTTCTTATGCGTTGTTTGGAAAGGAAGTGTCAAAAAGAGTGCTATTTGAACTCCATGCAGGTGAATTCGGTGGTCACTTAGGTGGACATAACACTTCTCACAAAGTGCTAAGATATGGATACTATTGGCCCACTTTGTTTAAATATGCCCATGTGTTGTGTTGCAAATGCATAATCTGCCAAAAGGCTGCAGGATGGGTGAAAAAGGATGCATTCCCTTTGCAGCCTGTTACTATGGATTATCCTTTTCAGCAATGGGGCCTTGACATCATAGGACCAATCAATCCTTGTTATTCGCAGCAGCACAAGTATATCCTTACAGCAACAGATTATTTTACTAGATGGTCTGAGGTTGTACCTTTGAAAGTGGTGAACACAAATCAGGTAGTATCTTTCCTAAACTCTCATATCATCGCTTGATTCAGTGTTCCTGAATGTTTGGTCTTTGATAACACCTCTTACTTTTCATCCCTTGATATGAACCTCTTTTCTTTGGAAAAAGGGATCAAACTGAAGTATTATGCAAGCTATTATCCTCAAGGAAATGGCCTAGCAGAATCAACGAACAAAAATTTAATCAAGATCATTAAGAGGACAGTTTTAGAAAATCACAAGAACTGGCACAATGCATTGTATAATGCACTTTGGGTTGATAGGGTAACCTCTAAAACTTCTGTTGGTAATTCCCCTTTCTTCCTTGTCTACAGAAGAGAAGCAATTCTCCCTCTGCATGTTTTACTTCCCTCATTGCAGCTGTCTCAGAAATTTCAAGAAGAGGAGTGCCCTCCTCTAGAAAATCGAATAAACGCCTTATTGAAATTAGAGGAAGTGAGAACACAAGAAAAATAGAAACTTGATCAACATCAACAAATTGTAAAAATATGGTTTGATTCAAATTCGTGTTTAGATAGGAATTTTGATGTCGAAGACTTGGTTCTCAAATGGGACAAATCTCACGAGGGAAAATAGGAACACACCAAGTTCCAAAATCTGCGGTTGGGACCATTTGTAATTTCTGAAAAATTGGATCCCAACTCTTTTTGTCTGCATAATTTGGAGGGACAGCTAGACACTTTACCAGTGAATGGCCAGGCTCTCAAAAGGTATTTCACCTGATGATTCCAGATTCACCCCTTTGTACATATTTTGTGTGTTTAATTTTCTTTTTTGTTCTTTTAATTTTGATTCTTTTCATTTTGCTTGTTTTTTATTTGTTTCTGAATAATTATGTCTGAGTCACCATTTCGTTTGTGGAAGGGAGATCATAATTTTTATCCAAGAGAAGCAGTTGATGACTCCTCAGAGCACCAGTGTTGTAAACGCTTAAACTCAGATCAGCGGAAGAAATTTTCTATTCAAAACGGTGTTCCTGGTTTCTTTTTAAAATTACGAGAAGACACGATTATCATTAATAAAACTCTTAACGTTGTCCCTATTTTTAAGGAAAACAAAAAAATTATACCTTCTTGTCCTCGAGATGATTTCTTAACAGGAATCTAAATGTTTGGATCACGATGAAGGTCGTCAAATGAGAAAATAAGTTGTAAAAGATCAAGTTTTGTTTTCGAAATCTAATATTTTTCGCATCACCCTGCTCTCTTGAATATCATAAAGTTTCTGTGAAAATGTAAACAAATTCTAGAGATTTGAAAGCACTGCAAGGTGTGGAAAGTGTCTGTAAACCCGCCGAGACACTGAACAGATATGTTGGCAGTGGTTAAATTCATGCATGATGCCAAGACAACTTCGTCGGGGTACTGAACAGGCCTACTGGCAGCGAAGCAATGTCGGGTTTAATAAAATTATCGGGTATGTATTTTTCGAATTGATCGAAAATAATGATGTTCTTTATCTTGAATGGATGACTTTTGGACATGAAAGAGGTGTTAGAGTGGGTTAAATGGCATCCCTTCCGAGGCTATGGATGCCTGCTGGAAGCACTAGCCCTGTCAAAAGTATCATATTTGGTTGCCTAAACATCGTCTCGCTCGTAATCTAGATTTGATACCAAATTGCATTTCTGACAGAAACACAGCTGATGCTAGACTGCATTATTTTATGAGTTTTGATCAGGATGCTTGACCTGTTGTCAAATGTTTCTTAAAAATTCATTCTTTCTGATTCACCCTAACATGAATTTTCTGGTGATGCAGAGATAACTGCTTCATCCAGTACGTCGCCATTGTTGGCAGCCACACATGATTTTGATATTTAACACGATCGAATGTCGATTTCATTTTTCTGTAGCTGCCATCACCTCAATTTAGTAAACATTTTTGAGAATTTCGAAGTGATTGTTGGATTAAAATCTTTTTTTATTAATTTCTTATGGTTGCATTTTTGTTTGTTTTATTTTAATTCATGACTGCAAGCATGAATTAAACATAAAACTTAGCTGGGTGTTATAATTTTTTATGCCTTAGAAATGTCTTTTTAATTGAAATTTAAATCTTATTAAATGGTTGTTGGATCCATTTTTGGTGTTAATATGATTATTATTGTTTCAATGGTTTGATAGTTCATTATCAAATT
This sequence comes from Picea engelmannii, assembly GCA_009831015.1. Lineage (NCBI taxonomy): Eukaryota > Viridiplantae > Streptophyta > Pinopsida > Pinales > Pinaceae > Picea > Picea engelmannii. Next base: position 167,609 of record ML789840.1, read on the forward strand.
GATTTGGTACATGAAAAACTTTGGTTAATTAGTTGGTATTATGTCATGATTTTGATGGTCGCATCAACATCCATGCCAATGGGTACAAACCTATTGTAATCGCATTCTCACCTCACCTGGTTGGCTCCAAGCATTAATGAATCTATTCATTACTTGCATAGGGTTTTGGTACTCTATAGTTTTGGCACTCATCACAAGAGATGGTAAGGATTACAATGAACCCTCTGGTTTTTTCTCCCACTATCTGAGTTATGATAACACAGAGATTCTATTATTTTCATGTTCCCACTCTCCATTCGGACTTGTTTCTCGTGCTCGCGCGATTCAAACCTAAAACTATTCCAAGTAATCATCGTTGCATTCTAATTACAGTGGTCATGGTGCCCGTCATTCGCATAGAGTTGAATGGATGTCAGGCCTTGCTATCCCATGACGATGCTATCGACAACTTAAAGAGTCATGGTTGGGATGGATTTCTCAAGAAATTCTAGGGTTATGATCTTCAGGTGGCAAAAGAATTCGCCCAAATCTTTGATGGTTTCAGAGCTAAGATAGGAGACATCCAGTTAGAGTTGATCGAGGAATTCATGAGAAAAGCAATAAGGATCCCCTCAAAGGGAGAGAAATGGTTCAAGAACGCTCGAATAGAAGAAGTCTCATGGAGTCTGTTCATGACATCTCGTAAAACCACTTGTTGTATCAAAGGTATTCCTATAGCCATGTTAAAACCTACATGGCATAGTTGGTTGTTGATTCTAAAACAATTCGTTACATGTGAGGGTAGATACGGATTGGTTTTTCTCTACCATATCTGTTTTCTCATGAATTTCATAGGTTTCAATTTAGATATGCCATTTTACTTATTGATGAGTCTCTATAAGTTGTCGAAACGATACAAGCGACAAAGTGTCGACTCGAGCCTGTTCCATCATGGGTTGGTTAAAATCTTGTTGATGCATCATTTTTCAACCATAGGTGACAATTGGGATGTATTCTTAATGAGGAATGGTTTCATCCAGACTGATACTACAACAAACCCTTTTTTGACAGTAAACCCTAACTTACACAAGCCAATGGTTAAAGACCAATTCGGTAATTCAATTAATGGACCAGAGTTTACTAACAAAAACCCTCTAGACGAAGGGACGTCATGTAATCCCCCACTTGCAAGTCTTCCTAAGCAAGAGACTGATGAATTGAAGGTAAATGACCCTCTTGTTCTTGTGAATGATGTTAGTCTGAACATTATCTTTAAGTCTGATGCCAAGAATCTTTGTAAAGGAACAAAACAACACTGCATAGATTTGGGTTTCAAGAACAAGAAAGTAGGTCACCTAATCTCTAGGAAACTAAGGAACCAAAATGATACTCATCTGAGCTCGATCGATCTGATCAAGATAGATAAGGGTTCAGACCCTGAGATAGAGGATTTTCTAGTTCGTGAAGATCCATAATTTCAGGATTCCAGGAGGGAACTTATTGTTCCTACTAAACCTTATGATTTCGTGAAAAATTTTCCACCATGCCTTAAAGGTAAATAAGGTTTCTTCGATATTAGGAAAGATCTGAAGCAAACAGCCAGTAATACTAATGCACCCTTGGTTGACTGTGCCCTTCATTGATCCACCATCTCCCCTATACAATGTGATGGTTGTTATCATTGGGTTGAGCGTTATTACACCGACATTCCTCTCTTATAGTCCCAAATTAAAAATCTTACTGCTTAGAATGACTTTTTGAGGCAAGAAAACCTTGATCTCAAGGCGCATGTAGAGAGGAATACTAAATGTATCAAGCGATCTAGAAACATAGTCATTAAGAATGTGACCAATGTCAAGGGAATAATAAAGTCTGAACTATGTGACCCCTCTTTAGTTAACTTTTAATGGTAAAACATTTTTATTTTTCCTTTCATTTTATTTATGTTATCTAATTCGAAATAAATCGATTTGAAGTTTGATTTCATTTACTAAAATTAAGACTAGCTACAGAATCTTCGATTCTATAGCCAAGTCTCTTTTAAGAAGAATTAGTTATTTAGAAATTGTCTTTCTAATTTATTAAATTGGTTTTCTATTCTCGGGAAATGGGAGATCCTTCTGCTGATTACTTGGAGAAAATATGTTCAATCATATGCCTAAATGATTAGTAGTTTTTCCTTCTTTGTGTTTTATAGAAACTTTGATTTAATTTTTGAATAAACCAACTCTGTTATGAGTGGTTTTTAATCCACTATTTTTGTAATAGTACTTGATTTTGAGGGATACAACTCTATCCTATGAGATATGAGCTTTTGGATCCTAGATTACTTTAAATACTGTTCACTTTGTTAGTGAAAGACATCTTTGCTTGAAACAGATTATGGACATGTAATTCTCAGAACTGAATGGACAAGTTGTTCACATTCCGGCTTTAGACCAGTGTGATACTGTTCCATTTATGTTTTGCATCTCATATTATGAAATATATACATGTTACACAACTTTAGCCTCTATAGCATATAATGTTTCATTTTATTTTTCTCTTTAAAGTTTGTCCATAATTTGTTGTTTCATATATTGTATCTATGATCATTATTTCACTTTAATATCATGTTTGGGTATGACCTTGTAAATTTAAACAGAACGTATACTTACCTTGTCGCATCAAGTCTTAAATTCAAGAGTGCAAATATGATATGTGAAATCTATTATAGAATATGGATCATGCTTAGGATTAAATGCAACACAAGCTGACGATGCAAGAGCGGGTTACTTCGTATTTCATTGGTGAATTCAAATTCCAAAGGTTGGCCGACGCGCGGGGTTGTGGTGTTGGTTGTGTGAAAAATCAATTTGTCTACCAAAATGCAAAAATATGTCTTACCTCAGCTAGGGGTGTACCATCAAATTACCATTCTTTTTCGTGTTCCCAGGAAACTAGTATGATCAGCATCGGGAATAATAAAACAAGCTCTTTTGAATGAAACAACAACGCGAATTGGCCAGGATTGCCAGTGTAGAATGATGAAGATTCAATGAAAAAACCCGACATTCGGTGACCTATCATTCTGCCGATAGTAAATGGGTGAATCAACATCGACATTTTTCCTTAGACATGTTTCGTTGATACCTTTAGGAAAAATATTCCACGCCGATAAAAAATGTCGTACAACACTGACATGGAAATATTGACCTGGAAGTACATATATGACATGGGGGGGAGCTCAAAGGACGACGCAAGGTTGAGATTGAGTCATACGGATTATTAATGCAACAAAGACACATGGCTTATTGATTTTTACCTTTTTGTGAGAAACATTTTTCGGCATCAGTGACTTTCTTCAAACACACATCCCTAGCTACAACATCTTATCCTGTTGATGCCGAAGACGTATCGGCGATCAACGATCGACAATTTTTGTCAGTCAATGTTTTCATTATTTCAACCCTCGAAGTTCACCGATGTCAAAATGTATCGGCGATAGGCGATAGACAATTTTTTATGGTTGTCTGCATTTGTTATTTATATCTGGGATTTCGACGGTGCCGAAAACGTATTGGCTATCTTAAAGAACTATACTATAGACCAGAAATTGTCGATCAACAACCATTGAAAAAGTTTAAACCGTGTACACTTTAGGCCTTTCATGTCATGTGACTAAAAAATATCAATTCGTCAATAACTTCAAGAAAAAAATAATAACCGATAACAAGACTCAATAACAACATATAAATTCATTTTTCCCATAATACTGGCTCTGATTCAAAAAAAGTGATAAGTGGTACACAAAAGAAAGAAATTTCACAAAATGTTTTAGGGTGTGTTGAGTTCTCAACAAACGACGATTATCTAGGAGAAAATAGAATCTTTGCTACTTCCCTCGTGCTTAACCCGTGTAAATTGGTTGAGAAAACCTTTGGCTTTATTCCATTCCTTTTTAACAGAACCTTTTCTATCAATGTGTACACAAGTTCACAGGTTCACAAATCTAGATCTACCTATGGGGTTTAGCTTTACCACCCTCTTTCCTTTTAACCTCAATCCATGACCTTTCTAGACAAGAGTCAGGTAGGGCGTCCACTGCCAGTGAGCATCTATAGCCCCGATGGAGTCACCCCAACATCACAGACCTTTCTCCACTGCTAGTGATCATCCATAGCCCCGAAAGAGTTATTTGCATACCCTCTCAGCCTGTGCACTCCTTTTAATATAGAACATTTTTTTTCTGGAAGAAATGCCAAGACTGAGTCTGAAAGGAGGATATCTATTTTTTGACAAGGTGAAAGTGTTAAGGTTGAGCTTGTTCCTGGCTCTGTCCATAGGTACATGTGATTCTTTCTTTCTATCCATCTTTCCATTTAGCGTTACCAGGACACTAGGTAGATATTTCATTGTGTCCCCAGGTAGTATGCTTACAAAGACAAATATAAGTTTTTGGAAAATTTTACTTTACCGACATTTCTTATTTTTCATGTGAGTGTAGGTCAGGAGCATAGTCTATTTTACTGTATTTATTAAAATCAGCCATTGTTTTACAAAACACAACTTAATAACAAGCAAAAAGAAAGACAATAAAAAGGAGTTCACAGTCAGTCTTCCCTAAACCCACACACTCATCCTGATCAAAATGTATGCTAAAAAAAAAAGAAACTCAAAAAAAATCTTTGTGAATCATTCTTTGTAAAGGCTTGATGGTTTCAGCGAAATCAGGAGTGAATTTTCTTACAAAATTTATTTTTCCAAACAATGATTGCATGGTCTTTTTATTGTGAGGCAAAGGGAGTTGAGCTATCGCTTTTATCCATTCAGGGTCGATGCTAATTCCTTCTTGAGATATGATATGACCTAATAATTTTCCTTCCTCTGCACCAAAGATGGTTTTCTTAGGGTTCAAATATTTCCCATACTTCCTACACCTTTCAAATATCTGTGTCAAATGTTGAATGTGGTCTTCCTTATTTTTTGAGTATATTATTACATCATCTAAATAGACTACCATGCACTTGTTATTCAATCCCCAAAAATCTACGTCCATGTCCCTCTGGAAGGTTTCTCCAACGTTAATCAACCCAAAAGGCATGTGTTTATAAGCAAAGGTTCCCCACTTACTCCGGAAGGTTGTTTTTAATCGATCATCTTTTGAAACCAGGACCTGGTTATACGTCGAGAAACCGTCTAGGAGGGAAAAAATTTCAAAGACAGATATTATCTGTAGGAGTTGTTCCATGGGTGGAACTGAATATTTATCCTTTTCTGATGCTCTATTAAGGTTTCTAAAATCCACACACAAATGGATCTCCCCAGACTTATTTCTGACAGGCACCAGATTGGCTACCCATGCAGAGTGTCTTACCTGAATGATAATCTTGGCATCTAATAACTTCTTCAACTGTTGATACATCAGGGGTTCCAAAGATGGGTGATACTTCCTAATATTTTTTTGAAATGGTTTTACTATAGACTTTAACGAGATTGTGTGTTGGATAATACGAGTATCATACGTTTTCAATTATTGGTAAGACCAAGCAAAGACATCTTGATATCCTTTAAATAGTTTAAGATAAGCCTTCATGTCTTCTTTGGATACTTCCTTTTCTAGTTTGATATTCTTGGGATTCTCAAGGGTGCATAGGTTTATAGTCATATATAGGGAATGAGCTCCCTCTTTTTGCATTCCTCATCCCTCTAAATCTTTCCCTTAGGTCGAAAAGGTTCTCCAGATTGGTCACTCCATTTGGTATTGTGTGAAAATTTGGTTTGTCATCAGAGTGATATATTCCCTTCTTCTGCTTGTGGAGATTCGATTATTTGACTAGTTCTTAGAATATTTCATCATCAATGGCCAAATCCTTAAAACTCTCCTGGTTAGTCAGGAAATCTACAAATTGTTCATCCCCTTCAAATAATTTCCAATTAGAATTTTTTTTTGGCACCGACGGTTTGTAGAGAAGTTTTATTGCAAACCTTGAGGCTTCATAGTCTTCTAAAGGAGATAATCTTGAGGCTGTGGTGGCTAAAGAATCAACAAGAGTATTTTTTGTTCTGGGAACAATGGTAGTGTTGAAAGGCTCAAAATTGTCTGTTAGCCTATGTACCTCTTGCTAGTAGTTTCTCAAGTGAGGTGAATTGCAATGGATAGTATTATTTACTTGCCTAATGATAATTTCATAGTCTCCAAAAAATTTCAATTCTTTGACATTTGAGTATTTGGCCTTCTTTAGTCCTTGGACTAGAGCTTCATGTTCAATAGTGTTGTTAGTGCATTCAAATTCCAATCTGCAGGATAAGAAGTTTCATTTCCCCTTTGGGTCAATGAGGATATGTCATGCTCCTCACCCTTCTTGCGATTTAGAACCATTAAAGTACAATGTCCAAATTTGAGGGGGGAAATTACTAATTTCTTCATGTCTAGCTATTTTTTCACTTTTATCTTCCTTGTCTTATACTCCTGATGGAGAATCCTGACAGAGGATGCTTCCTTATGTGGCTTCTAGTAAGTCTACTTGAAAAATCATTTCATATTTTTGTGTGGGAGGTATGTCAGACATGTGAGGGGTGAAATTACCGAAATCAGAATCACATGAGTAGTTTCCTAAAACAGGGAACTCTATTAATGAGGGTTCATTTGGGGTGTCTAAATCAGTGACGGTATGTTTGAGATATCTCTCTCTGTCTATCTTGATTATGTTTGTATGTCCTTTTAATGGAAACCAAAGGTGAGCCCAGTTGGTACTAAAGTATCTGTTTGATTTCTCAGACCAATGTCAGCTAAGTAGCAGTCCATAGGCATTTGGGATGTCTACTACGAATATGTCAATTACTTGAACTTATTTGTAGTGTGTATCCATTATAATCATGACATATTTAAGTTCCCCAATGACCTTTATATGAGTCCTATCTAGTTGTATAATGTGTTTATCACTTTTGAGTGGGGTTGCATTCAATTTCTTGTAGATTGACAATGGCATGGCATTGGAAGATGCCCCTGAATCGACTAGGCAATTATGTAGATTTATGTTAAAAACTTCAAACGTCAAGAGGAAAGGAGGAACAAAAGGCCTCCCCCTTTTGTCTAAAGAGCAAGCATTCACACTTGGCTTATTTGTTAAATTTGTGGGAGATGGGACCTCACTTTGATCAGTGCTTGTTATAGGGGTATCTATTGATTTTAAGGCCTGCAATTGAGAATCCTTTTGTTGAGGGATCCTACACATGTCCATGATAGAAACATTAGCATTAATCTTCTTCAAATCTTCTACCACATTGTAGTCTAGTTTAGGAGCTCCGTGTGTGTGTATGTTTGTGGGATTTTTTTGAAAGGAAAATAGGGATTTGGGGCGTTCGTTCGCTAGGATCCCTCTAGATAATTGTGTAGTCATGGGGTTACTTTGGACATGTTGACTTTTAATTCACGTATGTACATCTAGAATTTTGGTGGGAGGTCCCTGCACTTCAGCGGCATTGTTGAAAGGCATCAGGTGATTGGAATCCCATAACAGCATGGTTGTCTCTTCCGATGGCTCTTGACTTTCATGATCAATCCCATTTATTGTCTAGCTACTTGGTTGTTAGGTTAGAGAACATTATTCTAGGAATCGATTTTCCATTAGATTCATAGCATGTACTCTTTGGGGACATTCTCTTCCTGAATGGTTTTCTTGGTGATATGTGTAGAAAGAGTCAGATGTTATGTTCCCTAATTTGACGTTTAGGTTAGCTGGGGGAGGTTCTATAGATTTGAAGGGTGGATTTATTTTTAAAAAGGGTTTATAAGGTCTTGGAATTTTTTCCCTCCCCATCACTCCTTTTCATATCTACGATCTCGTTGGAGAGTTTTTTTATCATTTGTTGCGAGTTTTATAGATCTCCTCCTTGTTTATTAGGGCCTTGTTATGTTTGTTTTCCCGAGGGTCTTGTCAACAAAATTCCTCTCTTAGGTAGAGGTTGGGTTTCCTTTTTTATCAGTGAGATCTGACCTTCTATGCATCCTTTCATTTGAAATTCAATCATTTTAGCTTCTCCAAAATTTTCGGCTAGGGTATGTTTGGCAACCCTTTTTATGAACATAGAAATAGAAGCTAGGAGAGCATTAGTGTATACTTCAATTTGAAACTCATGGGTAGGTTTATCTTCGGGTTGAAATTTGTTCAAAATGGTGGTAAACCTTTGGTTTAAATATTTAACCTTTTCTTTTGGACTCATAATGGCGGCGAAAAGTTCAGCCATCAAAGCTCCTCTGGTAGTTTCTTCAGCAAATTTATCCAAGAAATCCTTTTGAAACTTTGTCCAGCTAGTTATGGAACCAACTAGCAGGTTGAAATACCAAGTCGAGGTTGAATTCTCAAACGTGTAAGGAAAAATCCTACACACTACATCTTTGTGTTGCACGTTCATCAATCTTATAGCTAATATGAACTTCTTAATATGGTCCTCATGTAATCTGGATGATTCTGGGTCAAATTTAGGAAGTAATTTTTCTAGATGTCTGGGTAGGTTATGCACCCATCCTGGGATTTCCAGAGCATCTCTGGCCAACCATTGTTGATTGTCTTGAGATCAATTTCCCCTTTATCCATGGTTATCTTTATTATCCTCTGTGTCTTCTGATTTGGAACCAGAGCGATCTAAGTTAGACCCTTCCTCTTCATATTCAAAATCATCAGGTTTAGAGTAGTTTCCAGTGGGTGTTTCGAGTATCAGATTAAGGGGTTGTTTGATATCAGTAAGGGAAAAATATATCAGGTCTTCTACTGTTTGAACAAATACCTAGTCAGGGGTGTCAACAATTGGTCTTCTTCCTTGATTTCTTCTAGGAAGTAAAGGAGATAAAGGTAAGGCTCTGATTTGTCGAGCGTGAGCTCTTGTGATCCTTCTGAACTTATTTAACTCCTCGTGGGGAAGAGCATAAGGTATTTCAGGGTACATGTGTTCTTCCTCTTTGTGTTGAGGTGAGTTACTCGTGCCAGGAGTACTCTCTATATGTGGGTTGTCTCGAGAGTGACTAGCCATGCATGTTGGTTGCTTTGAAACTATAGGCTATGCAGAATATATTATCAGAAATATTATTAGCCATTCATTCGTCAGGCCCTCCTTCTAGCACCAATTTTGTTGAGGGGTCTGAGGTCCCTTTAACTCAACAACAGGAACCAAACCCTCTTAAGAGGCCCAATTAGACTCATAAGCATTTGATGAGTGGTAAGGTTCTTCATATTCGTGATCTAGTTGGAATTATCAATGTGCTTTAATTTTGGTTAACAGATGTGTCTTTTCTGTGAAACCTTTCCTCAGGCTGGGAAGTTCTCTTTTTGGTTATTTTTATAATATTTATAACAAAGAAAGATAAAGATTAATCTAAAGGAAGAGGGAAGTTAAATTGTGTTTTGGGAGAAGTCTAGGTTTTTTAGGATAATCTCTATACCTTAGCATGAAGACGAAGAAGATCTGAACTACTCCAAACTAACATTAATACCATTTTGATTAGTGGACATTCAACATTGTTTGAGATAATAGTTACGAAAAAGAAAACATACACGTGACAAGAATCTAGTACAAGAAAAGTAATTTTTGATGCTCTATTATAATTCACAGGTTAACACAATCGATTTCTATTCATCAACTAGAATAAAAGAACTGTATTATAGCATTATCAGATAACTTTGAATAACATATACACCAACTCTTACTCAATACAACAATAAATATTGAATCTGAAGATAGAGATAATCCCCCCTCGATCCAATCACATTCACGTCTTAAATGGTAGAAATGTCTTTGGTTCTAAACAAAACTTCTTAATTAAAATAACTTGCACACAAATAGTTCTCTTACAAAATTTCAGAAAAGTATTTCTCTCTAGAACCATCGACCCTTTGTCCTAGTTCGATGCCCTTATTTATAACAAAAAAAATAACTGAACTAAAAATAACTACTAAAGTTATGTTAAATTAAGAAAATGCCATGTGGCAGATTTATCTATATGTTCTCTTTTGCTCATCTAGTGGTTTTACTGAAGTGGATTGTTCTTCTCGTAATCTAACCACTTGACGAAGAGATATTCACATGTATTTGCATATGGAAACCCGTGTTGATCCATCGGAGTGGAGAGGACCTATTTTATCTCTATTGCATGCTCCTTGTACTTGATTATCTTGACACTTAAGCGTTGTAACACTGCAAGAGCTTTAATCGAGGGTTCCATGAACTTCTTCACTTGACCCGGGATCATGCTTGAAATATGAGAAATATTTTCTTCCCATGTCAGGTCTTTGTCTTGATGTTGTTTAACTATATCATGTAGATCATCGAAATATTCCGGTGGACCAAACTATGGTAGGTCAATGCTCTTTATTTCCTGGTTAACTTTCTCCCATATTTTCTCACATTCTCCCCATATTTCCTGAATTTTCCGTTGAGGTTCCTGGACCATGCTTACCCAATGTTCAACTTCCTTCTTTATTGGGGCAATGTTGCTATCCATCAGCACTCAGATGCCATGCTCTTTTGTATCTCGACCCTTTTGTACTTCACTGATGTGATATGTCCATTCTAAGGCTCGATGTGTCTTCTCATACCATCATTGCATGTCTTTGCAAGTTTCCAGCCCCATGAGGGTATCTTCTTGAAATCAGCTATGTGAGTGGAGAAGAGATCTCTTTCACTAGTAAATTGTGCATACATTTCTTGGAAATCACTCTTCAGGAGTACCACTTCCTGTGTCGAATTCTAGTAATATTTCGCTTGATGTCACAAATGGTCCATTTCTTTCTTCATGGCAACTACCTCCCTTTCATCCCTTCTTTCCCTATCCAATGTAGCATCAGTTATATTCATACATGCGTCGATTAGCTCAGTCATCTTAGCATTTTCTGTGTCGAACGATGTCTCCTCTGTGTTATGAGAAGTGTGTTATCAAGCATGAGCCTCCTTTTCTTGGTAGTTCCTCTCATTACAAATTTCATTTTCCTTTCATAAGCAATTTCCTGTACATTGGTGATTTCATCCACTGGTTCAGGAATCTGTTAATCTCCCCAGGACAGAGTATTGCCTAGGATTTCGGTCGTATAGAGATGTTCCATGGTAGGTTCTCTTAGTTCCTTGGTAGGGGAAACTTATGTATGTTCTAGTGACTTGTCCTTTTGTTGGTGCTCGTCGGTTGGTGGATTCTTGATCCTAGATTGGAAAGTAGGCAAAGGATCAACATTAGCTTGTGTTTCATCCATTGAGATGTCAATTTCTGGATGTTTCCTTTCTTCTTCTGGTTCACCAGCACCCAAGTCATTCTTGGAGTTGTCATTTTGATGTTTTTTTCTGGGTTGATCGAGAAATTCAATGTCCATAGTGCTCCTAGTCTCATGGTCGCCATCTTGGGGATTTGGGGTCAAATCCTTAGAAGATGCAGCAAATGTTTCCCCTGGTTCTTCCTCTTTTGTGATTAGTATCGGGGTTATGTGAGAAACCTATGAAATTTCCTCATCGTCATATTTGGTAATTAAATCTATGAGGATAGTAGGAACACCCGTCCCACCTAATTCTCTTGCTATCCCCTACTGATTTGTAGTATACACTGACGATCTTGCATGTGGTGACATGGGGTTGGGGTTTTGTTGGTTGACGGTCTCCTCTGGTGAATTTTCTGTGATCCATTTAGCTTTTCCTCAGGGTGGCTTGTATCAATCGGGGTAATCCTCAAGGGATATATCAAAGAATTGAGTGGGGGATATTCTCTAAATCTTCTATAGCTCTTTCGTCTTCTTCTAGTAGCAGCACCCCCTCCTTTGTGCCTCTATTGCTTCTACTACTCTATTTTCTCTCTTACCCTAAGGGATTCTTGAGCTGTCTATTCTATCATTTCAACCTAATCATCCATAGTCATATCTTTCAACCTAGTCATATTGGGGTTAGCCTTTCTATGGAGCACCTCCTCCCAGTCCTGGGCACCCTCTGTAAATATTTCATCTTCAAAACTATCATGAGCATATGGCCAATAGGAGGATACCTGTGACGCATGATGGGGAACTAAACCCTTCAGATCATGCTTGTGAAAGAAGCATGTGGGGAATCGATAATCAGGCTGATTTAACCCTTCTTTTTTCGCATGCGCAATGTCTTTGACCATATAAAATCCTATATGAAATCCATAGGGAAATAAATCTCTCTTTGTATCCTTTACCAGGGAAGCATTATAACCTTGTAAAATAGTGTGGTAACAAATTTCTCCCAATTTGAGACTATCTGGGACATGAACAGGGAGTAGGTGGGGTGCTCTAGTAGCCCCGAACACTCTGATATAGGTGCTTGTCTCTTTGAAGTACCAGTGGCCAAATTCAGATATCATCTTCCTTGTTGCCACCAAAATCCTACGGCATTCCTTTCTAAAAATAATGAAGTTTATCCTAGCTATGAACCCATCACAGATCATGGCATACGATCTTTTGTACCTATTTTCCCATAAGATACTGAAATAAAAATGTACAGGAAGTTCAGCAATATGCCAGCTTAAATTCATACCTGCGAAAATATTTCTTGTGCAGATTACATCCAGCAAATAGGATTCCATGTAGAAGACTAGAACTTCTCCTTCTTTCGGTGTCTGGGCCTGTAGGATATTTATGCTCAGCTACTTGGAGATAATGGCTCCCCAATTGAAACTACTCTCGGAAATCACCACGGTATAAGCCAAGGGCATCCAAGCTTCTAAAATTTTGAGAAGTCCTTTTCTCCATACAATCGGAAAATTAAAGCCATTAGATACATGTAGGGTTCTCTGAGATTTATCGTGTTGTACCATCTAGTGTTTTTGTTTGTGAATTTTTTGTCTTCTTTCCACCATGAGGCTAGTAACTTTTTCGTGTCATGATACTCATAAAACTTGACCACAAAATATGTGTTTAACCTCTCCTCTGGGTCCCTAAGTTTATAATATTTGTGTACCTCAACTGGAAGGAAAACACCAACACATTCTCCCTCCGCATTTTTGATAGTGCATTTCACTGTGTTTGCATGGTTAATTATCCATCCTAGAGTCTCGATACAGGAAAGAACTGGGGTATGACAAGCCACCATGTGCAGGTATGATATCCTCATGTTCAGGACCACTTGATCATCGAATATTACGACGTCTGGGTTGATGTGGGGTGTGAACGTCGGGTAATCCTCCTGGCTGATTTTGTTATACAAGTCTCCCCCAATACAGGAGCACCATTTTAGATCCAGTGCATGTCTTTTTGTCGCCAAATGTTGGATGTTGGGAAAATTTATTTTTGGTGGATGTGCGGATAACTGATTCTGTCCTTGAGAAAAAATTGAGTTCTCTTGCAACGCCTAGTGTAGGCCCTTCGCCGACCTCTTCTTCCTTCTTTTTGGGCATTCTAGGTGAGCGCCTAGTCATTGGCTTTCTTGGAGGCATTTTCCTGCAAAAAATAAATGAATGTTATAGTGAGCAGCTAGCCAACCTCAACAAGAGTCATTGACGCAATCGCAAGTGCAGAAATGATAAAGACAATTCTTACCTTCTTGCTTGCATGAAATTAGCCTGGTCTTACTAGTAATCAAAGTCAGAGAGCTTGCTATAATATCCTTGATGCTTTCTCTTGCTCCTTCGTCTACTTCGGGGAATAATTGATTTACGAATGAAATAGCATATTTGGGTATGACCTTGTAAATTTAAACAAAACGTATACTTAACTTGTCGCATGAAGTCTTAAATTCGGGAGTGCAAATGTGATATGTGCAATCTATTACAGAATTTGCATCATGCTTAGGATTAAATGCAATGCAGGCTGGCGACGTAGGAGCGGGTTACTCTGTAGTTCATCAATGAATTCAAATTCCAACATTTGGCTAGCACACGGGGTTGTGGTGTTGGTTGCACAAAAATTCAATTTGTCTACCAAAATGAAGAAATCTTTCTTACCTTAGCTAGGCGTGTCCCATCAAATCACTAGGCTTTTTCGTGTTCACGAGAAACTAGTATGATCGGCGTCGGGAAAAAGAAAACAATGTCTTTTGAATGGAACAACAGCATGGATCGACCAGTATTGCCGGTGTAGAATGACGAAGGTTGATGAAAAACCTCGGAATTCAATGACCTATCAGTCTGTTGATAGTAAATCGGTGAATCGGTGTTGGCAATTTTCCTTAGACATGTTTCGTTGATACCTTTAGGAAAAAGTTTCGACACCAATAAAAATCGTTGAACAATGCTGACATGGAAATGTTGACCTAGAAGTACAGATATGACATGGGGGGGACCTCAAAAGATGACGCGTGGTTGAGACTAAGTCATACGGATTATTAACGTGGAAAAGACACATGGGTTATTGACTTTGACCTCTTCGTGAGAAACGTTTTTCGGCATCGGTGAATTTCTTCAAACTCACATCCCTAGCTACAACATCCTATCCTGTCGATGTCGAAGATGTATCGACGATCAACAATTTGTGTCGGTCAATGTTTTCATCGTTTCGACCCTCGGAGTTCACCGATCCCGAAATGTATCAGCGATCAACAATTTGTTATGGTTGTTTGCATTTGTGATTTGTATCTAGGATTTTTTCGATGCCGAAAACATATCAGCTATGTTAAAGAACTGTATTATAGACCAGAAATTGACGATCAACGACCGTTAAAAAATTTTAAGCCGTGTACACTTTAGGCCTTGCATGTCACATGACTAAAAAATATCAATCTTTCAATAACTTCAAGAAAAAAAGAATAACTGATAGCAATACTTAATAGCAACACATAAATTCATCCATCCCACAATACTAGCTCCTATTCAAAAAAAGTGATAAGTGGTACCCAAAAGAAAGAAATTTATCAAAATATTTTAGGGTGTGTTGAGTTCCCAATAGGGCCATTATCTGTATTACAGGAGTCTTTATTTTATCATAATAAAATCATTCAAGTACTAGTTTTCCATCCAGTTTTTTTTTTTCCAAGGGTATCTACCCAAAAATATTGGTGTTTATGTGTGCATGATTTGGTTTCCAGTTTTTCTTATGTTGCATGCTTAAAGTTGAATATTTCAGTAGTCTATTTTTATTTTGTGAGCTGCTAATCTGATTTGCAGTAAGGAAATCACTAGATAACAAGATACCTGGGTATTGGAGTAAGGGGATTTCAGTAGGTTTGGATGGAGTGTCTTGGGTCGGGTGTTCATCAGTGGGGTGGAAGGAGACTACTCATTGATTGGCCAATATACCCCTTAATATTGTTGTTCAATATACTCTTGAGTATGTTATTTAGTCTATTATTGGGTTGATTCATCTTACTTCTATCTTTGTTTTTGTTCTATCGATTGTTTATTCAACCAGGGTTGTTGAGTTGGTATGATCTAGTGTCGTGTAACAATCAACTATGTCGGATTTTCCTTCTCTATAGGGGTTGGTGTTATGGGTGAAAACTCCTTGGTTATATTGATCATGGACTGAGGTGGTCATGGTATTTTTCTTTTTCTTTTTCTTTTCTCTGTTCACTTTTTATTTTCCACAGTGGAAGTGGCGTCAACTACCTTGGATTATTTTTCTTCTTGTTATTGTTGCATCCCTTCCAATTGTATTTGTGTTTGCTTCTCTATTGTGATGTTGTTACTTAGTTCTTCAATGATAATTTCCTTAGCCTATTACACAGCTTCATCCTATTGAGGATCGACACTCAAATCCAATACCATTTTTATTTTCTTTTTTCTCTCCCTTGTTGCTTTACCTCAATGATCCATATCTTCTATGAGTACCTATTGTGAAATTTTCTCTAACTTCTTCTTGATTTTGGTTTCCTAAAAGTTGATTTCTTCAATGCCTTGGATAAGTGATTTCAATTCCTCCTCTTTCCACTGACCAGTCGATTCAAATGGTGCTTCTATATATGTAATCTACTTATTCCCAATTGACTTCTTCTTAGGGGCTTTTGATGCCAATCCTTCATGTACTACAAAAGGAATAGAATATGTCATTGCTTCTTTTTCCTCGTCAATTTCTCCATTTTTCAAGGGCATGATTATGTTGGTAATGGTGGTTGAATCAAGAGGTGAAACTGTTGTAAAGGTATCCAACTATAACACTACTTTAGCAAAAAATTGTTCAACTATCGGCTAGTAATCAAGCTCTTTGGTTTTTACAATTGTGTCATGTGCATACCATAAGTTTATGAATTTTAGTCCCAATTGTATGTGGAATATTGGGGGTAGATACCTTCTAACATTCAATGAGACTCTCCATTAATGACAGACATTTTTCAATATTTTAATACATTCTTGGAACATATATTGAGGTGTTAATCCTTCAATTGTGAATTTCTAGTAAGATGCAAAGCATTGAAAATTAAATGTTAACAGGGTTGTTGACCTAGTAAAGGAGGTTTCACCTATTTGAAATACCTTAATAATGGTGACCCAAATTAATAGTGATGGATACCTAATAACCTTGCTTGACTCCTAGAATACTTTTCGATTTATCCCTAAAATTTTATTAACATGTTCGGCCTAGTTAAAAACATTTATGTGCTCGACTATCGAACCTATGGTTTCCAGCATGTTTAGCTTGACATCAAATGTTCGACTTGAAGAATTTAAGCATAAAGAGACTATAATACATGCCTATTTAACATGTTGGTCAATCACCTGGTTGATGACCAAACCATTGGAGTTATTTCCTAGCATGCTCCCTGTGAACTTTTGGATCCAACTTGTCAGATATGTCATGTTGTGGATTAGATCTCCTTTGCTAGGTATCAAAGTGATTCATTGAATTAATACAACCATTATTACAATGGGTCAGTTAATCCATAGATGACCATGGTGATACCAAATAATTATGAACTTTGCAACTTCTTCCTTCCATCTATCGAATCACATGACTTGGGGTGCACTCATATAAAACCTGATATGGGATTTTTCAAGCATCGGGGTTTCTTTTCTCCATTTCCCACCAACTATACCCCATTTGGTGTAGTTCACCCAATGTGTCTCCCAATCAATTTCCCCCATTCATTCCTATTGGATATTATTCATTCTAACTTCAAGTTCAGAGGCATTCTTCTTGTCAAACCCCTTATTGGTGTAGGGCCAACCAACTAATGCTTTGTTTGAAATTCTCCCCTCATATTTGGCTTCATTTCATTGAGGTGTTATTTTTCTATACCTATGACTAATTTCCTTGACATGGAGGGGTTTCAAAACTCTATCTTAGGGTTTTCAGGCACTTGTAGGTTATCATAATTAGGTGTATTCATTGAAAAACTTTGCAATGTGATATGTGGTGCATCACATGGGTTATTTTTAATGGATTCAGGTTTGGGTCCAAGTTGGTTGTGTGTGTGGGTATTATTTTGAAAATTTTCTTTATTATTGAATTGCATTAAGTGCATCATGTTTGGTTGTTTGTTCCCACCATCAACTTTTTCTTGATCTGTTCATTGTTCCTTGTCAACTTTCTCCTTGCATCAATTGCTTCCTTATTATTCCTTTTCTTCCTTTGAATTTTCCTGGTATTTGATGTCTATTATCTCCATTCCTCCTTGTAATGTCGTCATGTTTCTAGGTTCATTAATCGATCTAGATGGATTCTTTCCTCAAACTTCACCTATCAATTGAACATATATCGATTAGTTTATTTAATCTTTTCATCCATCATCTTCACTCGATCCCAATCGACTTCCATAATTTGAAGGAAGTTCTACTTATTACTGGCCCTGGTCAGTTAAGGATTGTCAAATAAATGGCCATCCTAAGATGTTTTTTTACCAATTTCTCCCTAACCGACTAGCTTATTGGATTTTTTGTTGTTGTTGTTGTTTCAAGAGTCTATCCACTAAATTAATTGGTTTTCAAGTAATATGTTGCCTAATATCACACCCGAGGGCTTTCACCATTAGAAATTTTCTCTATTTTTATTTTTTTATTTTTTTCTAAGGATTTGACAGCCACCAAGTGATTTTTAGATAGATCTCCACACATTGGCTTCCCTGAGGGAGTTTTCACCAATGGGATATTCTCTCTCTTTTTTCCTTTTTTTCTTTTTTTTCATGGGTGGTACTTCTTAATCCAAGCACCGTTGACTACCTTATCCAGAATATTTTCTTGAACTATTCTTAATTGTACCTATCTAGTTGGTCTGATATATTCAATTACATAGGGCCCTAACCAAGTCATTTTTATCTTCCTTGGCTTTAGATTGTGGATCTTCTTCATTCAAGGCATTGGAGCAAAGGTGTGTGTGTTGAAGCAAAGAGTCATCGAAAGGGGACCTTGCAACATCAAGGCATGGGTTGTATTCTCCACTTTCTATTCATTTAATATAGTAATACATTTCTTTCCTATAAAAGAATTGTGTCTTCTTGTATAATTCCTTGATCATATACATAGACTTCATTATAATACATATATCTTTGTTTTCCCTCTTTGTTTGTTTGTGATTCTTGGATAGGCTTACTATTCTGAAAACCCAAGGAAGGAGATACAAGGACGACACTAACGAGAATCAAGTGTTGTTTAAAAGGTATGTCACTTGTACCTCACTAAACTAGTTCATATGATAATGAAGTTTAAGGCGAAGGGTGTATTTTGTTATGTTTTGTTCTAGTTTCCTGTGGAAGTTAGGGAGATCTGTTTGTGTCCACACTTACCGATTAATCCGATAACACAAGGCCTTGATTACCTCTTCTTTATAACCTATCCCATGTTAGAACCCTTTCCTTGACTATTAACCATGGAAATATTGTACATTTAGGTGGACAATGGATCTTCCATGTTTTCGTATGCCACCAATCCACATTGAGATCCTCCTCATCCAATGACACAAGATAACCACACTAAAAATTCTAGGTTCTATCAGCTTGCCTTCCTGGTCTGTCTTTGACCAAGGAAAGGCTCTAAGTTTCAACTGCAAGTGAAAGTATTTTCTGTTGTTTTATAACAGCCAACAGTCCAAAGTTATCTTGTTGATTTATTACGGTTATGTTCTCAATTTGGGTTCTCTAGCATGTCGTTTTTGTCACAGAAAATTTGTACATGCAACTCAAATAAACATAACACACCTAATACATCGTTTACTGCTGAAAATGAACATATCTAAGAACTAATACATGCATTTGTAGATAGGTATTTTTGGTCAACATGACCCTGGACAAAACCCACGCGGGGAAAACTAGTTTTGAATCTGAATGTATGTATGAGGAAAAGCATAAGAAGAGTTACTGTAAACACAATATATGGAAGAACCTGATACAATATCAACTCCAACTGAGTTGATAAACAAGCTCTACATCAACATATGTGCCCCAGAATGGTGCGCCCCTCATGCAAACTGCCAGAACCACAAAATCCGCTCCAACTACCAACTGTGATGTCAGATCTGAAAACCCCTCCACAGGAATGAAGCTCTGGTAGATGTCCTCACTCTAAAACTGACCTCACTGCAATCTGATGGCTATATATTCTACCAGGAATGAATCAACCTTCCAATCTAATGCGCCCATCTCTGAAGTAGAATAGCTCCAAGAAATAAATGAAGCAAGCAGCTCCAAGCCTCCAACAAGGAAATCTAGCAGCCTCCCTCAAGCATCCTCATGCAAAAGACCTCATATCCATATCTCAAGTTCTCCTCTCTCAACAAGCAAAACACTAAGTGAATAATGCACCCCCTCTTAGACCTTTGTGCCCTTCTTAGACATCAATTAGGAAACCTAAAATATGAAGGGTTGAGATCATCTCATCTTCCATCTAATCGATGGTTGAGATCTCCCCAAACATATTTAAGTCACAAACCCACTTTGGGTTAAGTTTCCTAAGTCCACTTATGTCTCC
>ML789840.1:218937-253432 GCA_009831015.1 Picea engelmannii
ACTAAGGCAGTAACTTCATAACAGAATAATAATCTTCATAATAATAACTTCAGTAACTTAAATTTAACAACGGATAATAAATTTAATAACAGATTAAAAACAATGCATAATTTTAAATACCTGAACCTGATGCTAATAACCTTTCGTTTGTCCGCGTGCCTTCTTGACCGTTGTTGCACTTTGTAAACACTGCCCAAAACCTAGTTCCACCCTGCCAACTAGGTAACTTCCTAGCTCCAGGATATCATATGGATATCCTGGCCCCCGTGCCCAAAACCTCCAGCAACCCCGGTGCTTGACTGATACAATCCCCACTCCAAAATTTCACTCCTCTCTGCGAATCCCCGAGCTCCCAAAATCCTTCCCCAATATCTCGTAGAATGTCCTTCTCCTAAACCTCCTTCCCCTCCATATCCCTCCTTCACCGACTTCCCCCTCATTTATTTCCTACCTAACCCATTTATTACCTTCTTATCCTTTCGTCGTTAATGCCCCTTATCCCCTTTATTATTATTTTATCCTCTTGTAGTTAATATGTTATCCCTTTTCGGGTACGTAACTTAATTTAATAATATAATTTATTATCCTCCTTTTATTTCTTTACCTTATTAATTAATGAGTTAATTAATACTTAAATTAATCATTGACAATATTGAATAACTAATTAATAATAATTAATTAGTTAATGTTATTTTAAGAAGTAATTATTGTTTAGCTAATCTTTTAGGACAGTTAGATTATTAAATTAATTATAATTAATAATCCTATACGTCTATTTAAGCAGGGTCGCTACACATTCTTATGACATGAGAATCACTTGATTTTACTCAAGTCCTTCTTCTTCCCTAGCTATGATGAACTTCCATCATTGTTACCCTTCTTGCTATAACTTGTTCCTTTTCCCTTCCTTTTCTTACATACAAGAGACAATTTCTCTTCACTACCTCCCTGCTTGTTGCTCTTAGACTCCTCCAAAGTCTCTTCTTGGATGCAATCATCCCAATGTATTTTCCAATCTGGGATATTTTCCCGAGAAACGACTCCCTTGACAAATGGTTCCCAAGACTTGGGAAGACCATTCAATGCCACATTCATGAGCTCTGCGCTCTTTATTTTTTTGCATATGGATGCAAGTTGATCACACACATATGTGATACTCATGAAATAGTTGGTAACTTTATCAAATCTATACATCTACACCGATCTAAGTTTATTCCTTAATACCATGTTCTTATTCATGTTTGTGCTATGGAATAACCCTACCAAGGCATCAAACATATTTTTGGTCATCTTATTCTCAGATAAGTGAGGAATTAGATGATCCTTCACTAAATCCAAGATGACCCTCTATGCTTTGATCTCCTTCTTGTTGTGAGCTTCCAAAGTTTTTGGATCTTTCGGTGGAGTAATAACTTTTTCCACTAAATCCCAAAGGTCATACTCCTTAAACTCCTAAGTTAATCTTTATTTCCAAGAGAGGAAATTGGATGCTCCATCCAATATGTCTTCAACTCTTAACGATTTTATTTCCATCCCTAAGGCCTGATAACCTACCCTACAAATAACTTGTTGTTGAAAACTGCCCATGTACTGACCTGTACGGACTTGTACACAATTGTCACAACTAAATCCCACATATGTACGCGACTTTAATCATTGAAACCTATGTATGTATGTGACTATGACCACTAAAACCTACTTGTACTTCATTGTGCTTAAATCCTCCCGCGTATGTACGCGACTTTTCTTTTTGTGACATGCGTACACCTATATACACCTGTAAAACCAATTTTTACCTTTGTACGGTTATTTCTCATAAATCCTTCCTTCAATTTTCGGCCAGGGATAATTTTAAGGATGGAAATTTATATTAAAATGTAGAAACCTAGGTTAATCTTGCTAGTCCTTAATATGCAAAATGTAAAATGTTTGGCGATAGTTTTGTAAAAATATTCAAATTTATAAGGATTTTATATAGTTTATATAAAATTTTGGCGATTTTTGCGGAAAAATAATTCTATTCTATAGAATTTGGGCGAATCTTTTCTAGAAAAAATGGAAATTGGTGAATCTTTTTTTGGGAAAAACCATGGAAAATTAGCCCACTGGCGAACTTTAGCCCCTAAAATCATCTATGTTTTCAATTGGTGGTTATGGATCTGTGATCGTGTACTTGGTTTCCTCTCAAAAAACCTTCTCTGATACCATGTTGATGTTACCACTTCAACCCTTGGTATGCATTGATACCATGTTAAAAATTTATCTTAATCAATACTCGGTCGTTAACTCCAAATAAATCACTTTTTGAATTAAAGTACGACTGAGTAATCAATTAAACATGCAGCAGAATCATAAACACGGAAACCAAATCAAGCACAAATAAACACCAATATTTTTTGGTAGATACCCCTGAAAAAACCCTCAATGAATGATGAATGATTAGGTATTCTATTCAAGTACATATGATTCATTTTGAGTGTCCTTGAATAATAACTCAATTGGCTTTCATTTTACTAGCTTCAATGAATGTCATAATTTACACATGGAATTCAGCTTTATTTTTTAGACTTTGTCTAAGAACTAATAGAAGGCTCTTATGAATTTTCACTCTAATCTTTTCCAGAACTCGGGATCAATCATAAGCTAAAAATGAATGGAACATCCTTAAGACTTTTTATAAGTTATTAACTATAGGTTTTTAAGCAAACCTTTTAGGCCCCTCTTCGGTCTCCCTTTCCTAAAAAGATGATATTTATTATTGTTTTTCTTATCTTTTCTTCTTGGATTTGTGTCTTGAAGATGGATCCTAATATGGATCTGAAACATCGACAAACAATTTTAATATTGTGGATTATCCAAACAACTCTGAAAACAATCACCACAAAAATATTAATAGTCAAATTATTTCCATGTACGGAAGGGAAATTCTGGATGAAATATGAGTTCTGGAAAATCTCAAAGTGAAAATTCAAAGAAGAGATACATATTTAGAATTCTTGAAAGGATGTAGGGATAAGGATGTCTTACCTAATTTTGCAGGCATCAATCATAAGCTAAAAACGAATGGAACATCCTTAATACTTTTTCTAATTTATTAACTATAGGGTTTTAAGTCGGCCTTTTAGGCCCCTCTTAGGTCTCCCTTTCCTCACAAGATTATATTTATTGTTGATTTTATTATATTTTCTCCTTGGCTTTGTTTCCTGAAGATGGACCCTGATATGGATCTGAAACGTCGACAAACAATTTTTAATATTGTGGATTATCTGAACAACTTTGAAGACAATCACCACAAAAAACTTAATAGTCAGATTATTTCATGTACGGAAGGGAAATTCTGGAAGAAATACAAGTTCTAGAAAAGCTCAGAGTGAAAATTAAAAGAAGAGCAGAAGATTTAGAATTCTTGAAATGATGTAGGGATAACAATGTCTTACCTAAGTTTGCAGGAATCAATCATAATATAAAAAATGAATGAAACATCCTTAATATTTTTTTCTAATTTATTAACTATAGTGTTTTTAGATGACCTTTTAGGCCCCTCTTAGGTCTCCCTTTCCTGACAAGATGATATTATTGTTTCTTTTCTTATCTTTTCTCCTTATCTTTTTGTCCTGAAGAGGGATCCTGATATGGATTTGAACCGTAGACAAACAATTTTTAATACTATGGATTATCCGAACAAATCTAAAAATAGTCACCACAAAAATATTAATAGTCGGATTATTTCCCTATATGGAAGGGAAATTCTAGATGAAATCCGAGCTCTGGAAAATCTCAGAGTGAAAATTCAAAAAAGATCAGAAGATTTATAATTCTTGAAAGGATGTATGGATAAGAATGTCTTATCTAAGTTTGCAGGCATCAATCATAAGCTAAAAAACAAACGTAACATCCTTTCTAATTTTTCTAATTTATTAACTATAGGGTTTTAAGTCGACCTTTTAGGCTCCTATTAGGTCTCCCTTTCTTGATAATATGATATTTATTGGAATTCTTTCCAAGTGCACAACCTCTGCACACTCCCTGCTACTTAATTATGAACTCTTGAAGACCTATAACAATCCCTCTCATAATAATAAATGCCTTGTAGTGTAGGTGTCCCAACCTCCTGTGCCACAACTCACATAGGTTGTCACTATCATGTACCAAATCCTGAACAAGCTTTCCCTATAACCAGTATAAAGTTCCCTCTTTAACCCCAACGGCCTTTGCGTTATTTGGGATATATTTCTCTAGACTTGTGAGTATATTCTCTCTCTAAAAAGTGACAACAAAACCCATGTCCCCCATAGATGAGACTGAAAGCAAATTTTTCTTCAAACCTAGAACGTAAAGCACATCTTAGACATCCAACGAACGCCCTGACTTGAGATGGAACATAATTGTTTTCTCTCCCTTCATTGTATACCTAGAATCATCACCAAGCTCCACATGAGCATCTAAGTCACTCTCCATCACACTACTAAATAGCTCATGTTCTTCTATCATGTGATGAGATGAACCACTTTCCAAGAACCAAGCACTCCTCATAGTTGTGTTGGTACAAAGAAAATAAACCAGTGAGTAATCCTTCTCAAACTTCACTACAAACTCATCAAGTTGTGTCTATGTTGATGTTGTTGTCTACATATTTCCATTACCCTTCTTCTTCTTCTCCAAACACTGAGATTCATAATTTCCATTCTTATGACATGACAAGCACTCGATTTTACTCAAGTCCTTCTTCTTCCCTAGATGTGATGAACATCCATCATTGTTACCCTTCTAGCTAGAACTCTTTCCTTTTCCATTCATTGTCTTACTGACAAAGCCAAGTTCTCTTCACTACCTCCATGCTTCCTACTCGTATACTCCTCCCAAGTCTCTTCCTAGATGCAATCATCCCAAATTATTTTCCAATATGGGATATTTTCCCGAGAAACGACTGCCTTGACAAATGGTTCCCAATACTTGGGAATATCATTCAATGCCACATTCATAAGATATGTTCCCTTCATTTTCTCCCCTATGGATGCAAGTTGATCACGCACATGTGTGATCCTCATGAAATAGATGGTAACATTATCAAATATATACATCTGCATTGATCTATTTTATTCCTTAAGACCATCTTCTTATTCATGGTTGTGCTATGGAATAACCCTACCAAGGAATCAAACATCTTTTTGGTCGTCTTCTTCTCCGATAAGTGAGGAATTAGATAATCCTTCACTAAATCCAATATGACCCTCTATGCTTTGATCTCCTTCTTTTTGTGAGCTTCCAAAGTTGTTGGATCTTTCGGTGGAGTAACAACTTTGTCCACTAAATCCCAAAGGTCATACTCCTTAAATTCCAAAGTTAATCTTTCTTTCCAAGAGAGAAAATTGGATGCTCCATCCAATATGTATTCAACTCTTAACGGTATTATTTCCATCCCTAAGACCTAATAACCTACCCCAGAAATAACTTCTTGTTGAAATTTTCCCCTATACTGACCTGTACGAACTTGTACATGACTGTCACCACTAAATATTGTGTATGTATGCGAATGTGATTACTGAAACCCGTGTATGTACATGACTATGACCAATGAAACCTACATGTATGTGATTGTGCTTAAATCATCCCCTGTATGTACATGGCTATTCTTTTTGTAACCCGCGTACACCTCTATACACCTGTAAAAACAAGTTTTACCTTTGTACGATTGTTTCTCAGAAATTTGTCCTTCAATTTTCGACTGGTGGTTATGGATCTGCTCTGGATATGAGATCGTGTACTTGGTTTCCTCTCAGAGCACCTGCTCTGATACCATGTTGATTTTACCACTTCAACCCTTGGTATGCTTTGATACCATGTTCAAATTTTCTCTTAATCAACACCCGATCGTTAATTCCAAATAAATCACTTATTGAATTAAATCACAATTGAGTAATCAACTAAACATGCAGCGGAATCATAAATACGGAAACCAAATCAAGCACACATAAACACCAATATTTTTTGGTAGATACCTCAGAAAAAACCATGGAGGGAAAAATAGTGCTGAGAACGATTTTATTATGCTAAAATCAGGGCTCACGTAACAGGGATAATGTCCCACTGAGAAGAATTCAACTGCAGACAAACCTGGCAAAGTATGACCTACTATATGAACCATAAATGCATTATTTTCGAGGTGTAAGTGACTTTGCTTCAGCAAACCCACGTATGTACATGAATGTCTTCAATGCGACCCACGTACATGTATGGAAAACCTATATAGAAAGCTTTGTACAATGTGACACTCTCTTGTGGATTCCTCTTACTGAAACCCACTTGTGTTTCCTATGTTCTCTCTTCTCCTTGACCTGATCTCTAGATGGAAGTCCTTCTCCACCTATCCAAGATCTTGAATCATAGTTCTTTGTGATCCAATGCTCTGTTTCAACTCCTTCAACACCTATCAAGTTTCAAGTGTCTTTCTCCTTCACCCTAGCCTTGCTTTTATCATCGTGAGTTATATCTCCAAAGTGATTGCATGTTGAGATTACTTCTCACACTCACTTGAGATTTATAAACATGCTAATTACGCTTACCACTTTCCTTAAATAACTCAATTAAGTAATTACATAATTAATTAATAAAATCAATTTACTTTAATAATTCCTTTAATTAAAGTAAATTTAAGAGTAGAAGGCTTTGGACGATTTCCTCACGTCTAGACACATAGACCTATGCAAATATACCTATCTAATGCTACCACTAGCATCAACAATGGAGTCACCTATGAGATTACATGGCAACCACAATCAAGCACAAGATGAGGATCTTGGGTTATAGCCAACAAATATAAAGAACCATAATATAGCAAAGACGGCCTAAGAATTAATGGGCAAATTCATAAATTCAAGAAGGATAAATGATGAGTCGTGACATGAATTGGTTTTAAGGAAAATTATTGTTGTGTCTTCAATTCTCAAACCCAAGAAGAAAAATAAATACAAACTATGTCAAGTGAGATCTTGGCTCAATAATTTTTGTTGTGGATGAGAATAAAATAATTATTTTAATTGTAGCAATATATGTGACCCTCTTTGACATAGTCAAATATGATCAATCTATTGATAGTCTATTTAAACAAAGTATGAAGAAGGACAAGGGGTGGATTTTTGGAGTAAAATCCATGGGTTTATGTCTTATTTTAGAAGAAATAGTAAAGGAATTATGTTGATGCAATTACTCCTTCCATATATTATTCTTATTATATATATTTGATTGTTGTTCTAAAGTTGCAACCAAAAGCCTTGGTGGATTCTTCTTTTCTAAACCTCAATATGATATTTATCGATCTCTTTTGGGGTTTGATTTAGGAATGATATAAAAGTGTGGTTTTCATTTCCATCTATTGTCCTATTTATTAGATCTAAATATCAATTACCATTGTTATCAAATTATGTTGTTACAACTTCTTTGAGTAATAATTAATACATATATTCATTATGATTATATGATCCATATTATGCTTATATGATTCATTGATTGTCTATGATCATGTGAGGATTTAGTCTTGGGAATCTCTTCTCTTCACTTTGTTTCAGTTCAATCTACTTGATCTAACTAGAAAGATACATTCTTAAAGAATGCCTTTTTATGTTATCCTTCATTTCACTCGAGTGTTAATTCACATATGAATGTTAATTCACATGTTATCCTTCATTTCACTCTAATGTTAATTCACATATGAGTGTTAATTCACATATGAATCCATAACCCAATAGGATAGGCACTTAATACTACCTTCATATTTCATAAAACATATTAAAAAACCTCCTTTCTAATCTGAAATTTCTTGTGCACTTAATTGAATGATAAGATAGCAGCATTAGGTATTCCTGCCTATAGTTGGAAATTCACCAACTATGAAGAGAGACCGGCTAACGTTATGATAACAATCTGTACTACTTCTAAAAGTGGCACCATAACTTTCCATAATTGGTAATAGGGACTTGATCTTTCCAAGTCACATGGGTTTGGAAGATAGCACATTGTTTGTTTATAAAAACACATATATGATTATATAATTTTACCTAACCAATTTTAACCAATTTTACTTTAATGTTGTATAATAAGATAATAATTTCTAATGTAGAGCATCATGCATTCTCCTTTTATCATAAGAGTATTGTTTCAACATTCTTTAGTGCCTCCCCATATAGTATATCATCATATCTAGCCTTGGTATGGCACATCAAGTTGTTTCCCATATATAAAGTGATATTTTAGCATTTGGTTTAAGACGTCTGCTTCATGAGCTTTTTATGTTTCAATATATGCATACATGTGTTCAATGGTATTACATATCACCATTTTTTCTTTCATGTTCAATTATACCAAAAATATATACAAAGTGTCATTAAGTCAAACTCACCTTCAAGTGCCAAAGGCATGTTTGACCTATAAGTACTTGATGATTAACCTTAGTTATTATGAGTACCCATAAAGAAACATGTTTTTGACTTATTACTCGTAAAAAAAACATGCCCATACATTCAATAAAATGACCAAGAAAGAGACCCTTTTGCTTATTTTCGTCTTATATTTTTTTCTTCTCACTTCATCCTAAGGAAAAACTTCAATATAAACTCCAATAGAGGGTGGGAGTATTATTATAGAGGGTGGGAGTATTATTAGATAAAATTTATTATAAATTTTATCTAATAATGCCACCCCCTCCCACCCTTTATATCTTTCATGTTTTATTTATTTATACAAGGCCATCCGAACTTACCTCTAACAATATTTTGAAAGTATATCTAATAAATACCTTTTATAGTCATTTTTAAGGAAAAACTCTAATGTTTTTCATGTTCTATTTCTTTCTCTAAGACCATCCTAACCTTATCATATTAGAGGTACCTTTCAAATATTAATGTTTTGAAAATTTCTAAAGATAAATTATGCTATTGTTGTTTGTACAAAGTATAAAGTGAATTGGCACTAAACATTCTTCAACCTTTCACTTATGTAGTTGGGAGACTATTGCAAGACCTAAAGTGTTCGGTGGTTGGGGGCTTAGAAACATCTATTGTTTTTCGAAAGCACTGGCTGCAAAATCGTTGTGGCACGGATTGATGCATCCAGGTATTTGGCAGTAGGTTTTGAAAGAAAAATACCTCCCACATATTTTGGTGACAACCTGGTTGTGCTCATCCATGTCGGTCGCATCCTTTGGTTCCCAAACATTGAAGAATATTTTGAACGCATTACCATTGATTGTGCACTAGCTTGCTTGGAAACCGGGTGCGGGTGATTCTATTATTACTGGAAATGATGAAATTTTGGGGATTGGGAAGGATTCTTTTCTTTCTGTGGAGTTGATTACCCGATTAAATAGAAAAAATGTTTATTTTCTTTTTCAAGTTAGTCAAGCTCCTATCCAGGGGTCAATCTGCTCCAATTGGCTAAACAGCACAGATTTATGACTGGAGAGAGACTTTGCTTCTGAATGGGACCGTTACAGGATGAGATTGATTGGAGCTGGCATTGTTATTTCTGACAGATAGGACGAGTTAAGGTGGACTAGAGGTGACTGTTCAGGTATGATATCAACCAAAAATGTATACAATGCGCTGGTAGCCGAGCTGTGGAAGAACAAAATTGGAGGCTGGAGAAGAAACTGTGGGGCTGGGTTTGCCCACAAAAGATCAAATTGTTTACCTGGCTTCTCATTGAAGACAAATTACTCACTTGGAACAATCGCCATAAGAGAGGTTGGTATGGGCCAGGTTTCTATCACCTATTCAAAGGAAATGAGGAATCTGGTATTCATCTCTTTGTACACTGCCCTTTCACTCGTATTGTTTGGAAAAAGATCAAAGAACATTATAAGTTATCCACAGGGTGGTCAGGAACTACAGTGAAAGAATGTTTTTCATTTTGGGCCATCCGGAACCATAGCCTTTCATCCTTGCTAGCATTCATATGTTGGCTCATTTGGATTGAAAGAAACTTGGAAATATTTTAGTCAAGGTCTCCATCTTTGGAGAAGGTCTTTTATCTCTCGACTAGCGTAGTGAAAATCCATAGCCCACTAGAAACTCTGCACTCCATTAGATGTTTTGTCCATATTTTTCCACTTAATAGAATCATAGGATGGTTTGACGGGGCAGCTCAAATGAATGGAGAACAAAGTGGAGCGGGTGGAGTCATTAAGCTCAACAAACACTCAGTCTATAAGTGGACTCTCAATTGTGGAGAAGGAACAAACACAAGAGAAGAACTTTTGGGTGCTTGGGATGCTCTTTCCTTGGCTCATAGACTTTCCATCACAGATTTCCATGTCATAGGTGATTCCAAAATTGTAATTGACTGGCATAATAACAAAGGGTCTCTATAGGCACTCTCTATACACTGTTGGAAGGATAGGATAAAGGAACTTTTCAAGTACTTTTCAGTGATCGCCTTTGCACATGTCTACAGAGAAGAGAATCTCGAGGATGATATTTTATCCAAAAAGGCCCTTATTGCGCGTCCTGGAGCTATAGCTTACAATCAGTGGGTAGATGGTCATGAGGACGCTTTTTAAAGTTGTATTAATTGATATTTTAGCAGACTCTAGATGTGTGGAGTCATACAAGTTGGTAACTTTTTTTGGTATTGATATTTTAGCAGACTCTAGTTGTGTGGAGTCATACAAGTTGGTAACTTTTTTTGGTATGTCTGTAAAGACAAAAAACTTTTATTTATAAAAAAAATTGCCTACTGCTTCAAACAGTCTCCTTAGTATTTTTTGTATTTTGTAGCCTCTTTGATATGGCTAATGGATATGGTAGTAGATATTTCTCAAGGCAATGCCTTTAACTGTAATAGTTTTTGACAATGTAAACAAATTATATATCTTAATATAATGTGCAATTTTCTTGTGGAAAAAAAAGTGAACCTATTGATTCCAATATCAACAAACATTAGTTAGAGTTTGGAAAATGGCCAGCAATATGGGTTCCTTCCACTTCCCTGCATTATTGACTTCTCCAAGTGGATTTCTCCTCCAAATCTATATATTTAGATATAGGTAAATGACCTATGCAAATACAATTGCAATCTTATTTTCAGTTATTATATTAGTTTAGTAACTAAATATTTTATCCCTAAAACCATTAGGTTATCAATGTCCTTTCTTTATTTACAGAATTATTATTGTTTTTGGTGGTTTTAGTCCATGTTTGAAAAAAAATTATTTACGGAATAATTATTGTTTTTGGTGGCTTTAGTCCATGTTTGAAAGTTTGTGTTGGAAATTTTGTTTCTAGGAGTAAAAAGGTTAAACTTTATTTTTAACAAGGTTAAAATCTATTTTTAACCAGCAATAAGGTTATTTTTTAAAAATATGATTTTGTAGTGCATCTATTATTTTATTTGAAATTATTTTAAGTTGTGGGTGATTTTTTCAATTTTATGGACTTAAGGATATTTTGAATTTAGTAGAATTGTATTTCACAAATTTAATAAAATGTTTAAAAAAAAATTTAAAAATAGTATTAAATTTAAATATTGTTTTAAATATTAAGGATAATTTATGAGTTTAGTCACAAATTTAGAGAATTTAGGAAAATAATCCTTGTATCTCCTAAGAATGTATGAAAAACATCAATTTTAAAGTGGAATGTTGTTTTGAATGTTAATTTTCCTTCAATTTAAAAAAAATATTGTAAAAACAGCATGTCAATTTTTCTTAAAAAAAAAATAACTATAAAAAATATAAATATAGGAATTTTGAAAAAGAATAACATTGTTATATAGAATAAGTTTTTCCTACTCTATAGGAAAAAATGAATTTTTTTTAAAAACACCATAAAATTTGTAAAATCAAAAATAAATATATGTAAAAAATGAGATTTCAAATGTTTTCATTTTTTCAAATTCAAATAAGATAAAGTCATAATTAAAGACTTATTTAATTTGATATTTCAAGTGAGTACATACACTATCCAATAATTTAAATGTTTAAATAATCAATATATTCAAGTCCAAACATAGTTCATCTTTGTGAAATTTACATTTTGTTCCATATTCTTTGGTTTGTTTATTGATTGGTTTGCATTGCTTGTGGTTGTTAGACCAATGCCAATTAAGTTCTCAAAGTGTGTTTATGAGAAGTGTCATATTCTTGGTTTGTTTATTGATTGGTTTGCATTGCTTGTGGTTGTTAGACCAATCCCAATTAAGTTCTCAAAGTGTGTTTATGAGAAGTGTCATAAAGTGTGTTTATGAGAAGTGTCATATTCTTTGGTTTGTTTATTGATTGGTTTGCATTGCTTGTGGTTGTTAGACCAATGCCAATTAAGTTCTCAAAGTGTGTTTATGAGAAGTGTGTTATGTTGTTCTATTTAGCATAACTGTGTCAACCCACCTTAGGAAGGAAAATTATCCTTTCCACCTTAGCTTATCTAAAAGAATCTAGAAACCAAAGGAAGTAGCCCTTTAAAACAAGATTTTTATGTTTCTTTTTAATTAAGAATTCTTCGATTGGGATTGAAGAATGAGACTGTTTAATACAAAACCTTAAAATTAATCAAACTTAAAATGATTTATAAAAGCAATAGCTTAACAAAATAATTCACTATCAAATAGGGCACCATATTCTTCTTTAACCAACATTAAAGATAAGTGTAAAATAAAACAATAAAATAGTAATAAAACAATTATTATAAGTGATGCATGCTTGAGAAAAAATTTAAGTGATGCATGCTCAAGAAAAAATTTCATTAAAAGTGACGGATATTAGAAATGAGAGGAAACTAAGAAAATATATAAATAAAACCAACATTAAAGATAAGTGTAAAATAAAACAATTATTTTAAGTGATGCTTCGAGAAAAAATTTAAGTGATGCATGGTTAGAAAAATTTTCATTAAAAATGATGGATATTAGAAATGACAGGAAACTAAGAAAATATATAAATAATTTATATATTAATAATAATAATAATCCATTTTTAAGGTCACGGCCAAGCTAGACATCTAATTGGTATAAGTGTAAAATAAAACAATTATTTTAAGTGATGCACGTTCGAGAAAAAATTTAAGTGATGCATACTTAGAAAAATTTTCATTAAAAATGACGGATATTAGAAATGACAGGAAACTAAGAAAATATATAGATAATTTATATATTAATAATAATAATAATCCACCCCCTTGTTTTGGTAAAGTCTACGAAGGTATACATACCCTACCCCCTTCTCAATTTGAACTTGTGACCTCTTAAGAGGAAACACATGTTCTTAACCATTAGGCTCACTCAAGCTGTACTCAAAGATATCAAAAACCATAGCAGTCTCCACTAATAGATATTGTAGATATAAGTTTAATGATTTAACACATCAATATAGATTGAAAATCAACTACAATTACATAATCATCACCTGAGACCATAAATAAATTGTTGAGTATTAAATTCTAAATTGTTAGAGAAACAAATTTTCTTAGAAGCAACTTTCAGAAACGTTTTTTTGACTTCAAAGTTTGAAATTTACAAAAAGAGATTGTAACAAAGAGATGGTCAAATAGGGGATGCATTCTTCATGAAAAAACATAAGTTCATTAAACTAACACTAAGATTTTGAATGATAGAAAACATGATATGAAGCAAGTTAATGTGCCAACCCCTAGAACGATGCCTTCTACGTCCTTCTTCCCTTGTTATGTACTCTTCTTCGACCGTTTTCTTTTAGTTACGGGTTAACGGTATATATAATTAGATATAACCATCTCGGGCTATCTTTGTTTATCTGTTCCTTTTCTTTAGTTGATTTTTCACCTCTACTCATGTGTAAGCTGGAATAAAATCTTAAATGGGTGTTGAAAATGATGCAGTCGTGGCAATTGGTGCTGACGTGTGAGACGATGTGCAAGTGGAACTCAATATTGGAGCTTTATTTCTTAGTCTTTCTATTTTGTGCCAATCATATCCTTCTGGAATTTTATAACTTGGCTTATTATGCCCCACGATATCTAATTTTGTATACAAGTCATAGCATGCAAGGGGTAAATTCCTTCGAATTTTTTTAAGAGTTCTAAGCAATGCAAAATCATTAGAAAATTTCTCAAAGATATTTATTCCTATGATATGACTTATTGCATCGTTAAATTGCTCATGATTTGTTCTTTGTTTGTCAATATTTTCTTTATATATCAGCAAGATAAAACCACCAATATTTTCTTTATATATCAGCAAGATAAAACCACCTTTGATTATTCCATGGAAGTGGTAATCCGAGCTCAACGGCTTCATTAAAATTGGTTCTGAGGTTATGACCAAACTGCAAAACTACTTGGCATTTTCTTTGATCTAATTTGATCAAGTTGTGTTTGAATTTTACTGTATTGACATCCATTATAAAAGTTGTTATACACATTATTTCTAAAACTTGAAGATATGCACTATTTATATGATTTACAAGTTTTATGACATCATTATCAATTTGCACTTTGTCTCTTAACTTTTCCAAGCTTTCTTCACCTTTAGATTTGTATTTCTGTCCAAGATCTTTATTTCCTTAAGTGCCTCAAAATGAATTCTTAGTTGCTGCATAATTGATTTTATTTGATCCCATACACAATGTTTGGCTCCTATTAGATACTTTCTTGTATAAATATTATGATGAAAGTTCATCGGTATTTGAAGTTCCCTAGATTCCCATATTTGAAGTTCATCGGTATTTCCCTAAAATCCTAACATATCCTCGCTACGAAGTTCCCTAGAGTTTTAATAGCTAGAAGTCTCAACCACATCATTATCCTTATCAATAAAATATTTAAATGAATAATTTTCCAGAGTGGGTTGTTGAATGTCCTTTAATTATTTTCTACGTGCCATTGTTTTTACTCCATATATGGTTTAATCCCCTTTCTATTTTAGATTTTTTTTTTCTAAAAAAGAATTAAAGGGGAGCTAAAGTACCTTTATGATTCGATAAGCTCTCATTGGCACTATCTATCACCAATGCTCTTTGTTGATAATAACACGTGAGAAGAAGGTTGCCACTTAATACTAGTATTATCAATTAAGTGTGTTTTAAAGAACATAATTAAACCACAATTTGGAAATCCACATGTCAAGTGTTAATGTGATTAAAATATTATGTGTATCATTGTATTTAAATATGTCAACAACTAAAACATAATGGCAGGAAGTGATGTGACACCAAAACAGCAAGTGGTATCAGGATGTTTAATAAGTAGTTTTTAGGATTTATTTTTTGTCTCGATAGGAATCACAATTTTCCACATACACTTCTAGCAATTTGGTGGTATCAAGAGTTTCAAATTTTGATGTCAGCTCCTAAGTTTTGTTTAGAGGTCTATTCTTTGAAATGGACAGTTGTATGAAAAAACTTATATTTTTATGAATATAAAGAGAAATTTCCTATGGAAAAAAAAAAAAAAAGAGTTTCAAATTCGTTAATACTTGTTTATTTCTAACTCTCGAGAGCTCTTGTATCTATCGATCATATTTTATATCCATTGCTAGGCGTTATTATTTTATATCCATTGTTAGGCGCTATTACTTATGTTATTTAGCATGTGTGCCTATATATCTTATATTCTTGGTTACGCTCTTGGTCATAGAGTGTTTAATTTAGGCTCTTTCCATTAAAGGTTTTTTTTTAAATTATACCCTTAAAATATGTAAAATCGGAGATCAAAAGATAATTAAGTATTATTAAATCTTATTATATATAACACAAATAACAAGTTAAAACCTCTAGCTCTTACTCAGGATTATGTGTTCTTGTGAAGCATCAAGAATTGTAGGTCAATGCCTTCTCAATTGGGTAAATGAGTCGTCATATAAGTACATGTGTCATTCATGTTGAAAATGTTATCAATGATTTCAAATCACAATAGCTTTTGAAGTACATCCATCCTAGAAATGATAATGGACTAATAAATATTCAACATCCATCTGAGTTCAATGATGATAAAATAAATTTGAATGATACAACCATCTGTCCAAGCAAACTATGTGGCATTTGATTGACATAATATTTTATGATGAGTATCAATTGGTACGTTGGAAATATGATAAATCATTAAAATCATTAATCTGCTAATGCAAAATTTCTATAAAATACTCATTATTTCAATCATTTGTATATGAGAAACAATTAGATGGTTGTGAATCCAAATGATTATACCTAGCCTATGGTAACGATAGGCTCGAATTATTGGAAAAGTGAGAATGATTCGAAGACTATAAACGTTTCTGCAACTCTTGTTA
This sequence comes from Picea engelmannii, assembly GCA_009831015.1. NCBI lineage: Eukaryota > Viridiplantae > Streptophyta > Pinopsida > Pinales > Pinaceae > Picea > Picea engelmannii. The sequence goes on from ML789840.1 coordinate 235,186, forward strand.
GGCTTGGAAATCCTTAAGTTGATGTTCCTACAACATATGTTAACTCCAAAAGTTCAGAAAATATGTTTCCTTAAGTTCCCACTCATTAAGTCAAGAGTGCTCTTGAGGCAAGGGAGAAAAGGTTTAAAGCACATGGAATGAAAGAAAAACTTGTAACATTATCCAATCCATATTTTCAGTTTATGGATGAAAAGAAACTTAACATGGTTATGAAGGATTTATCTAAAATTAAACATGACCTTCATGTTTTAAATTTTCTCATATGCCAAGCTAAGCAAAATAATGGAGTTGGAAACGTTAGTTCATTTGCATCTGGAAATATCGTTTTTGTCAGTGATGATGAATAAATGAGTGATGTTTAAGAAGACTTAAGCCATATGTTAACCGATGCATGGATGTTGCCCAGGAATCTTTTGTTATTTTGATAATTATAAGATTTAGCCTAATATCTCATTTTTGATATAGATGACTTATTATGTTCCTTTAATGATATGTCTCTTTTGTTATTTTGTACTCTATGTATCTAAAGGATATTTATAAGAAATAACAATTTAATATATATGTTAGAAAAATATTTTGTTTTATAATTTACTCAATGTACTTAAGTCGATGCAGAATTAAAATTTCCACTTATAAATATTTTATGCCATGTTCAGTTTTAGTAAGGGAATTTTTAATTCTGCTAAGAAAGAAGAATTTGTAATATAAATAAACATTCAATCTTATAGGAAAGAGAGAAAAACTCGTGACCCTATGACGGGTACCTAAATTGGCATGCTTTCAACACTCATCTAGTACCTTTTTCCTTACCACTAATCGTTTATTCTCTGACACCTTCCTTATCCATTTTTGTCACACTTTTCATCACGGTATGAATCTTTCCCCATATGTCCTTTATATGTTATTCTTACATATTTCTTAAGGAACTTTCCACTCTCATGTACTAACATTGTTATACAAAGAAATTGTATTGGATCCTTACAGTAGTTTCAACTCCTTACAATGGTTGCAATTCATATCCATTGCTACGAATTCGAGCACAATACAATTGTTCCAACTCTAGTTGCACTCTCTGTTGCTACAACTCCAAGTACGACACCATTGTTGCAATTCCAAGGAAATAATTGTTGCAATTCTGAGTACGATGTCTGTCATCACAACAGCCAACAATATAATCTAAATTCAGGGAACACGCCTCACATAGGAAAGCGACATGAGGCAAGTGCGCAACCAAAAGAGAAATTTGTTTTCCTACCAATTTTCAATCAATTGATCCGAGTCAGCACATGCCTGATATTTACTAAAATTCGGCAATATCAATGTAAAAGGATGAACAACTAATTATCATCGTTGTCCATCTATCTCTTTGTGTTATTTTAGAAATAAATAGTATTGTATAAGAACCTCAGCTTCCCTGGAGTTGAGGGGGAGAATTATTCTAGAGATAGCATTCGGTTGTTATTGTAAATTTCATAACTCTTCAATATAATTTCCTTTTCTCTTCATGTTCATGTGATGGTGTACTGGAAGTTCATTTTATTTTGATTTTATAGACCAATTCCTTTTCTAAGAGGGTAGATCCCCCTCCTTAGTCAGGTACTACTTGTATATTACAAAGTAGGATCTAGCATTTCAATTTTGTTCATTTTATTCCATAGTTGTTTTGCTTTCTTAATTTGTTGCAATTCCAAATTTGTAGAACAGTTCATTGCAATTCAATTGTGGTTGATATTCAGTTTCCTTATAATGTGAATTTTGCAATCTTAAGTTGCAACTCGGTGCTTGATTCAATCCTCCTAAGTTTACAATCACATAAGCTGCTACAAATCATGTTGATCGCATTGTAGCTATGTGGCTACAACTCTGGTTGTCATGACTCGCATCATTACAACCTTTTGTGCTATAGCTTTGTAGTTGCAACTCGCATCGTTATAAATTTTGTGTTATTGCAAATCCACTCCCAGCTTCACTTTATTTTTCTTTCATTTAGAGTTATGGTAGCTTTATTCTTCAGCAGTTTGGGAATGATATTCTTTTGATTTCGTGATCATCATTGGATGTATGCGAATTATAACAAGTCCATATCATCATTATAGTTGGGAAATTCACAATTAGTATAACTTTACTTTCTACAAGAGTGATTTACTTTCCGTAAGTGTGATTTACTTTCCGCAAGTGTGATTTACTTTCCGCAAGAGTGATATACTTTCGCCAGTGTGATTTAATTTCTATAAGTGTGATTTACTTTCTCCAAGAGTGATTTATTTTTCCAACAAAGTGTGACACTTATCTTCCCACAATTCAAGAAGTAGGATATCTTGGTGACTTAATTTAAGTATCTTGAAATCTAAACTTGTAACATTATAAGTACTACAACTCGTTAGTAATTACAACACTATGACTTTCATGTATGGTGCATGATAGTTCGTAAGTAAGACACAACCTCAGATTGATAATTAAATATACAACTCTTCAGTTGCTCACTAAGTTAATTAGGAAGTAATTTAAAAGTTCATCATTTTTGGAGCCATTGTCGAGGAACTGTCAAAAGAAGTAGTTGATGTTTAATTCTGTGGATTTGCATTTTAGTAAATTGAGTGCTATGATTTCTTTTCAACAATTTGTAGAATGTTTTTCTAATATTTTCTATGAGCAAAGTTAGAGATTAGCAAGGTAGATTTATTGGTTCTTCCAAAAACTCTTGAAAAGATAAAAGTGTAGGTCAATCAGAAGAGGGAAAGGAGCTTAATCAACCAAATTATTTATCACCTACAACATTTTTTATTTCCAAGAAGAATATTGAAGCATCTCCTTAGGAATCAGAGATTGTATAAGGGTCTCTGCACACAGAGGTTCTTCTTTCAGAAGAGCATATCAATGAAAAATATCACTCTAGAGAGTTCCTTTTCCTGAGGCACCTTTAGAAATAGAGGACAGCCCTTGGAAAGAAATGGCACATGAGTTTGTCAAAGAGGAACCCTCCACTTTCGGATTTCCAATCAAAGAAACAAATGAGGAGACCAAAATGAAGAACATCCCTCATTCATCCTTGCAAAACTTTCATGGGTTATCTAAAGAACATTATGATACATTTATCTTCGATTTTGATGTACTTTGCAAAAGATACGACTATGTGACAAACACCCAGAAACTGAAGCTTTTTTCTCGCCATGCTCAAGGGTGTTGCATTACGATGGTTCATGGGTCTTGGAAAAGATAGCATTCGCTCATGGGACCAAAAGACGAAGAAATTTCTAGACAAATACCAAGACTAATACAAAGATAAATAAATAAGAGAGGAAGTCTTCAAGATGATGCAACATGAAGATGAGATCCTCAAATATTGTGTTGAACGGTTCACCTATAATCTACAGAGGGAAAAGCAAGGAGATTTGTCTCCTGAGACACGATGTGTATTATTTCTAAGAGGACTATGAGATTATTGTATAGAACTCCCCAACATGATGGGCGGGGGAGATGTTTCTCAGTTAGATTACGACATTATATTGGAAATTTGTCATAAATATTCCAAAGCACATCAAAAACAGGAAAAGGACCAAGAGATATACTGGAAAGAATGGGAAAAATTGTTGGAGGTGGAGTTACGAGAGCCGAAATCGAGAACGTGTAGAATATTTCAAGACCAACATACTTAGTTTCCTAAGATCCCAATTGGATACACTACAGATGAAGAAGAAGGAGGAGGAAACATAATGAGCTTTGGCTATCTTTCGCCCAAAATGCAGAATGAAGAATCCATAGAAATAATTTTTGTTGGATCATATGAAGGTTTGCGGAATATGCAACGAGGAAAATGCTACTCAGAACTATACATCCTTACCAAAACTAAAATATATCTACCAGAAAGTCAAAAAATAGGAATAGTTATGGTATGTCTCTTAGACGTGACCCTAACAACCCAAACCTCAAGGTATGATCAAGATCAATCTCAATATTTCAATTCATATTGGACTAACCCTTCCATGCAATATGCCTCTCAAACATGGGGTATTCCAACACAACAATGGGTGGCTCCTCCTCCTCCAAACCAGTTATGGAAACAGGGATGGAGAAACCCTAATGTAGGAGGACGTCAACAACCTATGACATGGCCACCCATGAAACTTCTTCCTCCTCCCCGGATAAAATAATCCACATATGCCCCTCCTCGACCAAAACTACCTACACAACCCATCCCTAACCTAGATAATGGAAGTTCATGCCAACCAACGCAATATGTTGGACTTGCAACCTACCCGACCTATTCCATCTCTTCCCTGGAATGCAATGATATTCACCTTCAATCAGGGAAGACAGTAACCAAGGACCAACCTCGTATTAGCATTGAATATTTGAATGAGGATGTCCCAAATGAATAATTAGAACAAAAACAATCTCGGGAACCTTCAAAAGCTAATAATTCCCACCCTAAACTTCAAAACCCACCCTATCCAGAAAGGCTAAACCTAGAAAAACCTTTTACTCGGCCTGAGTTTGACTTCTTGGGAGAACTCAAGAATGTGTGTGTTAAAATACCATTATTTCAATCCATCAAGGATGTGCCTATTTAATTAAAAGTGGTACAAGAACTTTGTTTGATAAAATCCAGTAGGAAATGAAAGGATCCACAAACCATTCACATCGTGGGAAAACTGTCAGATTTAATGATGGAATAGTTCTCGCAGCTAAACACTCTGACCCTGGTAGTCCAGTCATTAATTTGCAATTCAATAATACACTTATTAGTAACACATTAATTGACCTAGGTCCCTCCATCAACGTTATGACATGCGAGACCATGCAATCTTTAGGGAAACCCCAACCTTACTTAAATTCATTGACATGTCAACCATTAAACCAGAGGGAATCTTAGAATATGTAGTGATCTATGTGGATTCATGGGAATATCTCGCTAACATCATGGTCCTACAACCCAAAACCTCTATGGTCGAGTATCCTCTAATATTGGGACGACCTTGGCTTGCCTACATTGGTTGTAGGTCAGGCAACATGACTATCTCCCATGGGACATCCACAAAATAATTAACCCTCTATCCTCTCACCAAACCCAGCATAGATATAGAAACACCACTTTGGGTTGATGAAGAATATAATGAGGAAGAATGGGAATCCCATCAAGTCCTCTCCATAGATCAATACTTAGCCATAAGAGATAAAACAGAGGATGAAAAAATCCACGATTTTATAGCATCTTCCTCTTACTTATAAAACACAAATATTCTTGAGCAGGTTATGCAACCGGAAACATGGGATTATCTAGCCTCAACAAGCATCTCACCCATTGAACACAAATTCTCACTAGAAAAAGATAAAGGGTCTCTTATAGAAACCATAGAAATCAGCCCAGGGAAAACCTTGAAAATCAACCAAGGACTGACCAAACAACAAAAAGAGTGATTGGTTAAGGTACTGCAAAAGCACAGTGATGCCTTCACCTAGGATTAATCTGACATGAAGGGTATCCATCCTAACTTATGCACACATTACATATATATTAAGGAAGGATCCATACTCATTTTCCAACCCCAACGCTGGATGAACCTGACACTAAAGGACATAGTCAAAGAAGATCTATAGAAATTACTCACAATTAACTTCATTTATTTAATTTCTAATAGTCAGTGGGTCTCCACTCTTTTCATGGTACCAAAGAAAACTAGTAAATGGAGAATTTGTGTAGACTATAGAGAACTAAATAAAGAGAACTTCCCATTACTGTTTATCAACCAAGTCCTGGACACGTTAGTAGGGAAAAAATACTTTTCTTTCCTTGACGGATTCATTGGATATAACCAAATCCAAATCGCACCCGAGGATCAAGAGAAAACGATGTTTACCTATCCTCAGGGGAAATTTTCCTACCATGTTCTACCATTTTGGTTATGCAACGCCCCTGCCACCTTTCAACAAGTTGTTATTGGTATATTTTCTGATCTAATTCATGATTTTGTGGAAATATATATGGATGATTTCACAACATATGGGGATGAATTCGATGAGGCAGTAGACAATCTAGAGAAAACACTAATAAGGTGCAAAGAGTCAAATGTCACCATCAACAATGAAAAATGTTTTATGATTTTAACTAATGGCATCGTACTAGGACATCGCATCTTAGCCAAAGGTATTCAAGTTGATCGAGAAAAAGTAAATGTAATATTAAATTTTCCAACTCCAACTTCGCAAAAGCAGGTACAAAGTTTCTTAGGATACACTGGGTATTACCGTAGATTCATTGAAAACTTTTCATGTATTGCTCATCCATTATTTTCTTTACTTTAAAAAGATGCTAAGTTTGGATGGGCAGAGACATGCTAGCATGTGATTGATGAATTGAAAATAAAAGTGTATGAAGCTCATGTTTTAAGAGGACTCAATTGGTCCCTCCCATTCCACATCTCCACAGACACATAAGACACCATTGTTGGATTTGTTCTAGGATAACTGGAAGGAAAGGACCCATATGTAATTTACCATGTCAGTAAGAATCTCTTGCCTGCAGAATTGAAATTTACAGTAATCGAGAAAGAGTTTATTGTCATTATCCATGCAATAAACAAGTTTATGCACTACATTACCAGATATTTCGTAATATTGCTTACTGATCACACTGCTATTAAATATTTAATGAACAAACCAATCACCAATGGTAGGGTCACTAGATGGTTTCTTTTATTACAAGAATTTAATATTACCATCCTATATAAACCAAGAAAAGATAATGTGGTTGTTGACTTTCTTTCTAGTATAATATCTAATGAGAATGAACCTCTAGTAGAAGATTTATTTCCAGATGAGAATCTCTTTGCAGTATCTACTAACTCACCTTGGTTTGCAGATATTGCTAAATTTTTGGTTGCAGGAAATATTTCACATCATCTGACTCTCAAAGAATGGCAAAGTATAGTCAGGATAAGAGAAAAAATTTCATGGATTGGCGGTTGCCTCTTCTACATTGGGCTTGATTTGATTATCAGAATATGTGTACGAGAGGATGAAGTCCATGAGATATTAAAATATTGTCATGATGGGCCATGTGGGGGACACTTTTCTAATAAAAGGAATGGGTACAAGGCACTCCACCAGGGTTATTATTGGCCCACACTTTTCAGAGACACCGAAGATTATGTCAAGAGGTCATGCGACAGTTGTCAGTGCATGGGTAGACATGTACAAACAGATGAAATGTCACTACAACCACAGATGGTGTTAGAACCTTTTGGCAAATGGACCATTGATTTTGTGGGAACAATAAATCCCCCTTCCCATTGGAACTCCTACATCCTTCTCTGTATGTATGATGTCACAAAATGGATGGAGGCAAAAGCACTTCTGACAGAAACTGAACAGCCAGTAGTGGAGTTCCTCCATGAATAAATATTTGTAAGGTTTGGGATACCACGAGAGATATTGACTGATGGAGGAACTCATTTCATGCCATGGCTTGTCAGATATCTGATGGGAAACTATAAAATCAAGAACAGAGTAACAACACCATATCACCCACAAGCAAATGGACAAGTAGAGGGGACTAATAAGATCCTTGAGTCCATTATCACTAAAATTTTCACATTGGACCTCAAATATTAGGCCAATAGACTCCTTGAATATTTATGGGCCTACATAACCACCTAGAGAAATACTACAGGATGCACACCTTATGATTTAGTATATGGGAAAAGAGTACTACTTCCCATTGAGACATAAATCCATGCACTTGGGACAAAAGTACAACTTGGGTTGGACCTATCATAGGCTCAGAAACAAAGACTGCTTCAAATTAACGAGTTGGATGAGATACAACATGATTCCATACACTGAGCCACAGTGATACAACATCGAAGGGTTGGATGGAACGATAAGTTTATCAAGAAAAATAAGTTCAAAGATGGATATTGGGCATTACCATTTGATTCCAAGTTCCATAACTTCAGAGGAAAATTTCTCACTAGATGGCTCAATCCATACGATATTGATATAGTATATGATAGTGGGACCATTAAACTACATACCATAGATGAAGACATAGTTCCTCTAATGGCTAATGTACATAGACTTCACCTATATCATTGACCATTATCAAAGGAATCCTTTTTTAGTAAGATTGCAAATGGATGGCCCGAAAATGATCTGGAACTCGTTCAGGAAGAATGAATCTCGATTGGATAATTTATTTTTATTTAAAAAAAAAAGAGTAAAGAGTGTGAAAACCAACCTAGATGATGCATTTAAAAAAAAATATGAAATAAACGAGAAGGGAACTTCACAGTTTCGTGATGGTTATGTCAAGATCCTTCTCAAAAAATTGTAATAAATCCTTGATTTTTTTCTAATAATCTTATTTTTTCAGGATATGCAAGGGAAACCAATGTTTTTGCAACACTCGTTGTTGCAATTCTCATTGTTGCAATTCCCCTTGTTGCAATTCATGTTTCTACAATTATCGTTGTTGCAACTCTTGTTGTTGTAATTCCCTTTGCCGCAACTATTCATGTTGATGCAATTCCCTTTGTTGCAACTCCCTTTGTCGTAACTATTCTTGTTGTTGTGATTCCCATTGTTACAACTCCACTTGGATCTCTACTTCATTTTGAAAATATATCCCCTCTCATTTCCACTATTGCAACTTCACTTGCAGCTCCACTTCATTTTCCAAACCTCTTCGCTCTCATTTCTATTGTTACAGCTCCATTGTAGCAACTCAGCTTGTAACTTTACTTTATTTTTTCACTTCTCACAACACCTTTCTTCCACACTAACGATGTTGCAATCCTTTCTACACAATGAGGCCATTACACTAGTTGTTACAATTCCCATTGTTGCAACTCTCAGTGTTGCGACTCCTTCATCGCAACTCACATTGTTGTGACTCTGCTTATAGCCTTCACATTATGTGTGTCATCGTTACTGCACTTATGGCATATGAGACAAGTAACGTCGATTTTGAAACTATGGTTAATCCCATTGATATGACTTCATCTCCATCGTCGCAAATCCACCAGCATCATGCTCGTACAACCACACGAGGTAAGAATAGATGGGTACAAGTTTCAATAAGAATGTGTAATAAGTAGTTTTAAATGGCATGTGTTCTATTATCATTCCACTATCACCACCACCTTACACCATCATTTCCATATATGTGACCTTTCATTACCATATCCACCATCGTTATTGCCGCAATTTGAAATTAATTGATACGCAGGGAACCTACAAAAGCATTGTTACTCGAGGCCTATGAGCACATTCAAGAAATTTTGCAATAGGTCAGTTGGATGGAATATGTGCAATGCCTACAGGGATATGAAAATGAAGTATCTTTCGATTTCTCTTTGAATTAGAGAGTCAAACATTCCACAGTAGCAGGTGATCATGTAGAAGTCACTGAAGAGACACTGGCATAAGTCATTGTTTTACCAAGGACGGGAGAGAGATGGTACACAAGAAGGACCTCCTAGCCTGAAATTCTGAGGAAATTCTTTGAAGCTAGAGAGGCCTTAGTGAAGAAAGGCACAAGATTTGAATGACAGACTTTGCCACACCTATGGCAAGACATAGTTATATTCTTGCAACGATATTTCACATGTGAAGGCCACCACGGGGTTGTCTATGTTCAACACATTCGACTTTTGGATCATCTTCGACATAACCAACCCTTTAATATGTCATACTTCCTTTTCAGGACGCTACGAACAATGAAAACACTCATGCAAAGGGAAAAGAACCTGAGGGACATCGTCTCACACCATGGCCTTATCAAGCTCTTGGTGGAACATGCCCTACACAAGGAAGGTCGCACTTGGAATAACATCATTTGACCACTTGCTATACTCTCTGAGAGATAAGTGGATGCACTTCAGGCATCACAGCAATCAATGTCTGCACTTTCGGCACCGGAAGAGGTCATGGACATAGTGAGCCCAGATGTTGCAAATCCTCCACCAAATAAATCCAGAAGGACAACTAGGAAAAGGGGCCAGCCTGCTGTAACTCCGACAAAGGAATGCCATGGAAGTGATGTTGAGGTAATCGCCACCAAACTCCCTACAAAGACATTTTGAGGGTTTAAAAATAGGTAAACCCTCCTTCCAAATAAATGAAGAACGAGCGAGATGGTTGAAACTTAGTGCAAAAGACAAAAACCTATTGAGCTTAAAGAATAAGAACAGAAGGGAAACGACCTGAAATTGGATGAAACAATAGAGATAAAACCCTTCGTTGACACATAAGAACCAGCGGAGGAAACCAATCTGGAAGCCAACGAGGGCTTGGACATAGAGTCATTTACTAACACAAAAGAACCAGCAAAAGGCACTATGGGAGAAGGGATTATCACCCCCCTTGGTTCATATTTGGATGAAGAATAACCAGAAGTAAAATCCCATACTGTTCCACAAGAACCAGTAGGGAGCCATTTTGGAGAACAAGTTACAAAATCACAAGAAACAAAAGAGGAATATCAATTTGAGGCTCCTTATAACACACAGAAACTAGTAGAGATCACCCCTCAGGAATAGTCAGCTAAGCCTCAGGAAACATAGACAGAATAACTAGAGCATTGTGTCTATCCATAGGCTCCTTCACAGGAACCATAGGCTCTTGTTTACCCACACAAACTAGCAAGAAGCACTCTTGAAAAAAAAAATTCCAATCCATAAGAGAAGGAAGAATTAGAACTAGAGGCCCTCACTATTACACAAGAAACAGTAGGAGGCACTCTTTGGGAATGGTCTGCCCACTCACAGGATTCAAACAAGGAAGAACGGGAAGTAGAAGAGTTTTATGATCCAACAGGAAACACTTGTGGATATGACTCGGGTTATGCACAAGAACCAAGGAAACAAGAATCAAAAATTGATATTGTTGAGCCTCAGAGGAAGTTGATTGTGACATCCTAGGTAAGCATCCCACGGTCCTTACCTATTTATGCATATTTGGTCAAACAAAATATAATGTTGAGAATGAAGAACTATAAGCTACCGCTCAATATTAAAATGTTGAAGTATGAGCTTGATGAACACAGGGCACCTGAGAAATCAAGTTACCCTGAAGCAATTCATCTTGTTGCGGGGGAACCCTTTATCGGATTACAAGAAACAACTCAAAATAAAGAAACAAGGGAAGTAGTTTTCTATGCCACACACTTTATGCTAATTGACGAGCCCACTCAGACTGAAATAGAGAAATAACTAGTATAAAATAGAGGAGTCATAGCAGAGCATGAAACCAGTGAAAAGAAAAAGGAAGTAGGAGAAGTAGTATGTGGTGTCAGTGACCTCCATGGTCACCCTGATTCCTCTAAATCTGAGTGAATGTTGGTTGCATAGGGACATGCAAAAATTTTGGCCTGGGGAGATTATGGGTGCCTAAATTGGCATACTTTCAGCACCCGTCTAGTACCTTTTTCTTTACCATTTTCCACTATTCATTTCCTTTTTGACACCTTCCTTATCCATTTTTTTCTCACTTTTCATCAAGGTATGAATCTTTCCCCATATGCCATTTTTATGCTATTCTTACATATTTCTTAAGGAACTTGTCATTCTCATGCACTAGCATTGCTATACAAAGAAATTATAGTGGCTACCTTACAGTATATACAACTCCTTATAGTAGCTCCAACTCCTTACAATGGCTACAATTCCTCTTCGTTGATGCGACTCTGAGAACAATACAACTATTGCAACTCTAGTTGCACCCTCTGTTGCTACAACTCCAAGTTTGACATTGTTGCTACAATTTTGAGTACAATGTCGTTGTTGCACCTCTGAGTACAAAGGCCACTAGCACAGTAGTCAACAATACAACCAGCAGTTAGGGAATGTGCCTCACATAGGAAAGAGATAGGAGGAAAGTGGACAACCAAAAGAGAAATTGGTTTTTCTACCAATTGTCACTCAGTTGATCTGAGTCAGTATATGCCTTATCTTTACTAAAATTTGGAAATATCAATGTAAATATATGAACATTCGATTCTCATGGTTGTCCATCTGTCTCTTTGTGTTATTTTAGACATCATTAGTACTGTATAAGAACCCAAGCTTCCCTAGAGTTGAGAAGGAGAATTATTCTAGTGATAGCATTCAGTTGTTATTGTAAATTTCAGACCTCTGTAATATAATTTCCTTTTCTCTTCATGTTCATGTGATGGTGTGTTGAATGTTCATGCTATTTTTATTTTGTAGACCAATTCATTGTCTAGGGGGGTAGGGCACCCTCCGTAGTCAAGTAGTTCATGTATAATACAAAGTAAGATCTATCATTTCAATTCTATTTATTTTATTCCATAGTTTTTTTCTTTCTTAATTTGTTACAATTCCATATTCGTACAACGGTTCATCGCAATTCAAGTGTGGTTGATGTTCAATTTCCTTATAACATGAGTTTTACAATCTTAATTTGCAACTCGGTGCTTAATTCAATCCTCATAAGTTTTGAATCACATACGATGCTACAACTCTTCTTGTTTGTGTCGTTGTAGCCGTCGTCTTGTAACTTTGTGGTTGCAACTCTGGTTTTCATGACTCACATCGTTACAAAAAAAAAAATTATAGCTCTATAGTTGGAAATCACATTGTTGTAACTTTTGTGTTGCAGCTACGTTCCTGCAACTCACGTTGTTTCAACTCCGCTCGCGGCTTCACTTTATTTTGCTTTCATTTAGAGTTTTGGTAGCTTTATTTTTCAGTGTTTTAGGATTGATATTATTTTTATTTCATTATCGTCGTTGGATGTATGAGAATTATAACAATTCTGGATCATCATTATACTTGGGCAAGTCACCATTAGTATAACTTTACTTTCTACAAGTGTGATTTACTTTCCGCCAGTGTGATTTACTTTCTGCAAGTGTGATTTACTTTCCACGAGTGTGATTTACTTTATACAAGAGTGATTTATTTTTCCTGCAAAGTGTGAAATTTATATTCGTGCAATTCGAGAGGTAGGATAGATTGGTGACTTAATTTAAGTATCTTGAAATCTAGACTTGTAACATTAACACTACTACAACTCGTTAGTAATTACAGCACTACGACTTGCATATATCGTGCATGACGATTTGTAAGTAAGATATGACCTCGGGTTGATAATTAAATGTACAAATCTTCAGTTGATCACTAAGTTAATTAGGAAGTAAATAAAATGTTCGTCACCCTATTTGAGGTATATCCCAAATCCTTAGGTAGAAAAATTATCATTGGAACAAATTTAATAAATGGTGGGGTTTTTTAAGATTTTTAAAGTCTTTAATGAAGAGGATTCATTTTCGATGTTGCTCCATTTTGTTGGGTATGTGTTATATCATTTGCACGAGTATTAGTGTCACATTTTTTCCTCGGGAAAAGTGTCGCATGTTTGCCTCATTTTTCGTGTTGCCTCGATTTTCATGTCCATTGTTGGGCGGTTTTTCGGCACATGGTTTTTGCCGATGGTTTTATATTTTTGGTTAAGGAATTAGGGTTGTTGATTAATCCAGGTCATTGGGTTAGGGTTTTGGAATCCACTCGCTCCTATATGTATATTGTATTGTAAACAATGTATCACAATGAATGAACATAGAATATGATGGTTTTCCTGGTTTGGGTTTCTAGGGAAAAAATCTTTGTGTAATGTTTCTATTTGCCATTGTATATTTTCTGTTCTTTTACTGAAAATATGTTTGCACTAAATATTGTAGAAGGTTAAAATCTACATTTCATATCAGAGCTTTGTTGGCTTCAGGGGGACGCCTTTGTGGTCAAGGGTTTGGGTCTGGACTGTGATAAGCCTTGTTACAGTGGGAGATCTGTGGTATTGATTTTTCAGGTGAAAAGAAATGGCGAGCAATTCAAAAATGGAGATCAATAAGTTTAATGGGCAAAGTTTTGAGTTTTGGAAGCTCAATATGGAAGATCTGTTGGTGGATAGAGATCAATGGATGGCAGTAGATCTAGGTACTACACCTACAGGAACTTCAGCAGATGAGTGGAAAAAGTTGGATCGGAAGGTGAAGAGCACAATCCAACTATGTTTCTCATAGTCAGTATTACTAAATGTGTCAGAGGAAGCTATAGCCAAGGATTTATGGGATAATTTGGGGAAGTTGTATTACTCTGAGTCCCTAGTAAATAAACTATTCTTGAGAAAGAAGTTTTATAACCTGAGGATGAGAGATGGAGACTCGGTGGAAAAGCATTTGAATGCCTTCAATAGCATGGTAAATCAGTTAGTATCTATTGAGATTAAAATTTCAGATGAAGATAAGTGTATCAGTTTACTATGTTCTTTACCAAACTCATGGGATAGTCTGGTTGTGGCCATAGGTAGTAATACAACTGCCTTGAAGTTTGATGAAGTGGTCTCATCCTTGTTGTCGGAGGAGATGAGATGGAAGAATATGAAAGGACATAGCACAAACACATTATTTGGAAGAGGACACTCCCAGGAAAGAAATAGATCTAAGTTCTCAAGTGGGATATCCAAGTCTAAGGGTAGATATAAATCTCTCGAAAAGTTTGTAAAGGTATGTTGGAGATGTGGAAAAGAAGGGCACTATAAGAAGCAGTATAGATCCAAAGTTGAGAAAAAGAAGGGATCTAAAGAATCTCCTTCTATAGAATAAAATACCTCCAAGGAAGAAGGAGGGGATGTGTACTTGGCTTCTTCAAGCACACATGCAAATCATGAGGCATGGTTGGTTGACTCAGGTGCATCCTTTCATGTGACTCTCCACGGGGATTGGTTCTGTGAATATGAAAGGTATGATGGAGGTAATGTTTTCCTAGGTGATGACTCAACAACTAGAATCATAGGTAGAGGAAAAGTCAAGTTGAGGCTCATAGATGGAAGGATTAGAACACTACTTGGTGTTCTGCACATCCCAGGATTGACCAGAAATTTGATTTTTGTAATCAAAATGGACGATGCAGGGGTAAAAACAATATTTGAAAAGGAAACATGCAGGATGGTTCGAGGAGAAATGGTGTTGTTGAAGGGAGTTTAGTTTGGAACTCTGTATAAGATAAAAGGAAGCACTATTAGTGATGGGTGTAATAGTTCCATTGTTCATGATATTGGAGCTGAAGAAGAAAGAACTCCTATAGTCTCTGGAGAAAAGGTTATGATGTGGCATCAAAGACTGGAGCATATCAGAGAGAAGGGTCTTCGATTGCTACACGGTAAAAGTATGGTTGAAGGTATGTCTAAATACTCTTTGGATTTTGATTTCTATGAACATTTTGTATATGGGAAGCAGAATTAGGTAACATTCCTCTCTGGTGCAATGAGGGAATAAGGAATTTTATAACTAGTTCACAATGATGTTTTTGGACCTGTGTCGGTCCCATCATTGGGAAATTTTGTGTACTATGTCTTATTTATAAATGAATTCTCGAGGAATACTTGGATATATTTCCTCGGGAAGAAATCGGAAGTCTTTGACAAGTTTAAAGAGTTTAAGGCTCTTGTTGAGAATCAAGCAGAGAAAATAATTAAGGTGTTGAGGACAGATAATGGCAGAGAGTTATGCGGGAATGAATTTGAATAATTATGTAAGAAGTGTGGTATAGCAAGGCAGAAGACTACTCCATATACACCTCAGCGGAATGGAGTTGCAGAAAGCATGAAGAGGACGTTGATGGAAAAAGCAAGGTGCATGCTCAGTGGTGTCGGGTTAGGGAAAGAATTTTGGGTAGAGGAAGTGGGTACTGCATGTTACCTGGTCAACAGATCACCCTCATCGGTGCTAGATGAAAAGACTCCACAAGAGGTATGGACTGGTAAGAAACCTTCTCTCACACATCTCAAGGTATTTGGTTGTGATGCATATGTTCATGTTCCAAAGGAAAACAGGAGTAAGCTAGATAAGAAGGCTAAAAAGTGTATCTTTATTGGGTATAAATATAGTCTGAAAGGTTATAATATTTGGAACCTAGAAACTAAGAAGGTATTGTATATCCGAGATGTGGTATTTAGAGAAATGAAGGATTTTGTTAAAAAGGAAGTCCTACCAAGTAAGGAAGAACCAGAGAAAATAGAGTTTGATTTAAAGGATGATGAATCAGACTCTAACAAAAGAACAGGAATCAGAAGAACAAGATCCTCATACTCCAGTATTGAGGAGATCGGTTCGAGAAAGAAGGCTACTGGAAAGGTATACTCCATCTGATTTCCGTTCAAATTTTGCTTTGTCTATAACTGATGATGATCCTAGAATTGTCAGGGAGGCAGTGGATTCAAAGGATAGAAAGTTCTAGAAAAAGGTCATGGATGAAGAAATGGCAGCCTTGGATAAGAATGACGCTTGGGATCTAGTGGAGTTGTTGACTGGAAGAAATCCCATTGGCAGCAAATGGGTATTTAAAAAGAAGCTTAATGCAGAAGGAAAAGTGGAGAAATACAAAGCTCAGTTAGTAGCAAAGGGTTATTCCCAGGTTGAAGGAATTGATTTTGGTGAGATTTTTTCTCTTGTAGCCAAGTTAACTTCTATAAGATTTATGTTATCTGTTGATGCTGCATTTGATTTTGAGGTAGAACAGATGGATGTGAAGACAACATTCCTACATGGGGATTTGGAAGAAGAAATCTATGTGAAGAAGACAGAAGGATTTGTTGTGGAGGGAAAGAAGGAGCCGGTATGCAAGCTGAAAAAGTCCTTGTATGGTTTAAAACAATCACCAAGGATGTGGTATCAAAAATTTGATACTTATATGTTGGGACTGTTAATATTATGGTAGCTTCGGGAGGTATTTACCTCCACGTGTGAACCTGACGAGAATAGAAGACTCCGGAAAGCAAGAGAAAACCCTAATGAGTTGGCTAATAACCCTAAGTCTTGTCGGCTCAAGAAGATAATTAATATTAGGTTATTAGCCTCCAAGAGAAGAAGTCAACTAGAAAATAATAATAATATACTGAACAGACACATATCCAGAAGGAGAAGTCGGCCCTAGCAAATCTGGCAGAGCCACTATAAATACAAGGCGTCAGTTCTCATTTGACAGCATCTCAGAATTGCAGTTCCCAGTTTGGTGCGCACTGCAGTTCCCAGTTTGGTGCGCACATGTGGAGGAGGGTTGCAGCTGCAGCTGCAGCAGCAGCTAGTTTTCAGTATGAGCTTGGACTATCTCTTGGCTAGGGTTTGGACTATCTGATCAATTGTTGTTGGTGTGTTATTCTTGGAGGAATATGTGCTACACCTTGTTTGGCTATCTAGCCTAGGGTTTGCTTCCGAAGTAATTCTCAGTCAAGGTTAAGGTGCTCGGAGGGTGGCTTCGACCTATGGTTGGGTGACGAGGGTATCGTCAATGGTAAAACGAGCACACAATATTCTATATTCTAACAGGTTATGGGCGCACACCTCCTTCATTCAGTCTAAACGCTGGAAGGAAACATAGCCGCCAGGATATTGAGCTCGTTGAGGAACTGTCGCTAGGGTTACTAGCAAAAGTAGCTCCCAAGACACTGCCTCTAGGGTTACTAGTAGGATCAGTTGCATAAACCCTAAACCTCTTGTTGAAGAAACTTAAGTGAAGAGATTGACCTAATCTCTGGACAGATCAGTGCGCCCTAGCCTAGCACATCTCCTGATACTCTCAGCAAGCCAAGACGTGAAGTTTGAATTTCTGGTCAAATCTAGGGTTTGACCAAGTCAAGCAGCCATGACTAACTCTATGAAGTATAAGAACAAGTTAGATGGAGCCTCTAACTTCAGAGCATGGAAGACAAGGATTGACCTCATCCCTGCCAAGAATAAAGTACTGGATATCGTGAAAGGAAAGATCGTGAAGCCAGAGTTTGAAGAAGGAGAAGAAAAGGAACCACAGAACATTGCAGTTATGGAGAAGTTCAAAGATGTTGACATCAATGCCATGAGTATCATAGTGGATTCCATAAAATACCACTTGATACCCTACATCTCCCATCTTGACTCATCGAAGAAGATGTACGATGCCCTAATAGATCTCTTCTCAGTCAGAGACATTGGACAAGTTATGAGTCTGAAGAATGAGCTCTATAACATGAATATGAATGATGACAACATCATAACATCATACTTTGTAAGAATCTCCCAGTTAAGAGATAAACTACAAGCTATTGAACAGATCACTTCAGAGAAGGAATTGGTGAACATAGTACTCAATGGTCTTCCCAAGACATGGGATGCATTTTCCGTAAGCATGAACACAAGGAAGGAGTACCTGACATTTGAAGAACTTTGGACTTGTTGTGCTCAAGAAGAATCAAG
>ML789841.1:4529-23968 GCA_009831015.1 Picea engelmannii
GTACTACCTATCAAATAGGGTAAGCATCATTAGAGCAATGCGCATTGGTTAGAATCACAACATACTACTTAGCTTGTTCATATTAGTGTAGAGAGCTCATGTATTTACAGTAATAATTACAACAGTGGTCAATAAGCTTAGAGTATGAAACCCATTGGATATCGATTACATTCAGAGTGTTGGGTACGTAATGATCAAACCATAACAGGAAGGTGAAGTATACCATATGAGTTAAGCTGCTTGATATAAGTGAGCTTAGATTTGTATGCTTTACACATAACACGTAACACTAACCTTTGATATGATATGCCATTTGTAGTATCATCCTATCGTTTTCCTGTATTCGCTATGTTATAGCTCATTCTGTAACCTCGTTATGAACTAGACAAATTACGGCATAGCTTAATACACCAAGTACCATACTCAATGAGATTAATAGTATTCTTCATACCACCAATGTTCTAGTACCACGCATAGATTGACCGGTGAGAGCTTATCGAATAAGGATAAGCGATTGCATGGTTACTACACATGGGGGATAAGTAAGTCCATATTCATTACTAATAGACCTCTTTCTAAGCTAGATAGAAGCTTGACCTATATGTGTATAATAACAATGGTAGTCATAGTAATCATAACATAGTAATCAACATGAGCATATTGTAAACACTAAGCTATTAGGGATAATACGTACTCTATTATTCCCATGATATCACTATAACTAAGCATGTACGAGTAAATGAATCACACTAGTTTACTGATATGACCTGTTTCAAACTTTCAATAGAGAGCTTTGTAATGATGTACTAGCTTTCCATATATATTGCTATCATTAAGATCAGAGCCCCAACCCTTGGATATGAATAACACTCAGTCATTAGGGAGATACTGTGATCATTGTTCATAGTAAAACGTATAAGTAGTGTGTAAGCTTATCCTAATTACACTAAGATTGATTCCCATTGTTCAACATGACTACACTGGTTATGATTCCTCCTTGTATCTATTATCCATAATACATACGAGTTTATACATGTAGTAAGATGAGGTATTCCACTTGGTTCATATGTAAGAGCTTATAGTTAAGCTAATCGTTATATCGTATCAATAAAGGTCAATGTAAGTATAGCACATATGATATAAGTAACACAACTTGCTAATCATGTCCAATATGTGAGTAATGAGTAATGAAAGGGTACGGCATATTCCATATTAGATCTCCAAGTTATAATAGCTTAGGTATTCTATCCTCTATGTTTCCCTAATTACAAAGCTATGTTGAATAAGCAGAGATAGTAACAAGAGCTATTGACTTATAGTAATACAAGTTAGTAACATGATATAAGCACCAGTATTCCCCTAATATAGATCATCACTTAGCATGTTTCCATTACTTAACTAAGATACGGCAATCTAAGCATATTAGCTTACACAAGTATTGACAATGAGCATACACCTTATACTGTAAACATATGGGATTATATATGTGTTGCAAGCAGAGTAAAGTAAGCATGAAAGCTAACAAGGTTCTAGATATGGTGGTTATAGTTATACGATACAAGCTTCATAACTATGAATGATGTTATACGTTGTATTTATAATGTTCATTAGGGAATTGACGCTATTCATTTTATGTTAATAACACAAGCTTAAACAGAGTACTGTCCAATATACCTTTTATAGCTTAATAGGAGTACTGTATTTCTATAATTTATGTACATCTTGGATTCATAAGCTTAAGTAAGCATCAATACTAATCACTGATTACAAGAGTATTCATAGTAATGAAGCAATAGTTGTATCTACTATGTAGGATAGATAAGTACAAGCTCTAAGTTCGAACCATTGCTCTAATATAAGGTTCTAGTAAGCCCAATCAGTAGTATGGAATGTGCTTATTCTCCGTATTCATGTGTTTAGAGTTAGCAGTGTGAACTATTGTTATACGTGTTAGTTGAACCAATGAAGCTAGTTGATATGGAAACAATGTAAGCATTATTTGAATAAGTACAACTCTAATATGTGATCTATTATCCTTATATTACTAGTACATCATTAAGCTATCATAGATATGGGATCAGTTATGTATCAATATGTACATAGTACTGGTTCTTCATAGGTTACAAGTAAGCTCTTACAATAGAATGGAATCATAGATCTCATGTAGGTAAAGGTAATCAATGGAGATGGATCATGTTACTCTAATCTTGGAGCTTATGTAGTAGTACAGATACTTATATGGTTATGCTTAGTATTATTCCCCTAATAACATCACTGGTATTGGAATGCATATATAGAATCGACACAGTGGAATCAGAGCATTGTGATAATTATTCAGATTACTTGCTATGTCTGGTCTTTATAGCATGTTACTTCACAATATCGTGTAAAACTTAGATCAGCTCCTTGTTCATTATAGCTTAACCCTTATGTATATTCTCTAAGAAAGAAAAGGGAATAACTTAGGTTATGATGCAGCTTAGAGCATATATGATAGAAGTTAGTATAACTCCATATGTTATCAATACTTATGGTCATGGAGCTTATTACAGTAATGAAACACTACTTACTATCATGCTTAATAAAGCTAGGTACCTGATTCCATATATGTTATGTACTGTGATAATACACCTTGTTCTTACTTATAACTAATACATATGATTTCACATGTTACTATCTTTATTAGTACTGGTATGATCTCTATATTATGGAAATACAGGAATAGTTATGAGTGTGCCTTTGTGTTATAGCTTTACCATTGCTTGCTTGTAATGTAATTACAAGCACTTCTATGTTTAGCACTCTTATTGGGTAGAAGCTATGATTAGTCTTAACTGTTTCTCGTACTACTTTTGGGAATACATCTATCCCATTGAGTGAATAAGGGTAACGATGTATAATAGTATTATGTAAGCTTTAACTCGTATAGATATAATAGGGAAGATACGTACCATATCACTAATATGAATACATGTTTGCTTATTAGGCTTAAACGTATCCAATGCCACTAGTTATATTCTTGTTATTATATTGCTTATATTATGCCCATTCAAGTATGGTGTCTAATCGATTGCTGTAATTCACCTAACCTGTTGGCTTGAGTTAGCCGCATTGGTTCAACCATCAATCTCTGTATCCTACTTAGTAAATTTGGGCAGTGTATAGTAGTCAGATTAAGTAGATCTAATGGCATTACTACTCTATCAGATTAAGTAGATCTATGGGAATACTAGTCTACGATATGAAGTAGATCTATGGGAATACTAGTCTATCATATTATAGATAACCAATGACCGAGTACAAGGATTATCATATTATAGATAACCAATGACCGAGTACAAGGATGAGACTCATGGTAGACCAACGGGATTAGAAGGAGTCGATAATGCTTGCTACGATACATGGTTATAGGATAAACACAACTTTGATCACCCTTATTACATGTAATACTCATACCTATTAAGCTCGTACTAATATGTAGCATACTAGTGTAATCATAGTTATGAGCTTTATATAGGCAATATAACACCGTTTCCATCAAGTAGAGTCAAAGTAATTGGTAGTTGCATAGGATAGAATGATGTGCTTGAATCCCATACATGTAGATCAGCCTAAACAAAGGAGATACAACAAGCTTTATCCCTAATATATAAGCATGTATAAGATATGAACCAGCTAAATCAAACGAGCTTACTAATGTTATGTGATCACTAATTAGGCTAATTACGTTATATGAAACCGCTTGAATAAAGGTCATATCAAGTAATCACATAATAGTACTATTAGCTATGGTTATTACATTGGTGTGAGTACTGTAATTACAATGAGCTTTATATCAATGATATTACATGGATAGCTCAGAGGGTAACAACTTACCTTATCTACATAACAACTTACCATACTTATACGTGTAGTTATGATGTGTTATTGATTACGCATATTACATATCAGATAGTGTTGATTACACTCTTCTAGTTGAACATTGCCTATCTATTATTCATACGTAATTACTAGAAAGAAATAAAGTTGTGCATCTCATCTTAGGCTCATTAGCTAGTACTAATCCCATCTTATCTAAGTAGTAGTGATATGACACTATATTCTCATAAACTAATGGCAATTACAGGCATGTTTTTATTATACAGTATAGCCCGAATCATGCTTAAGCTCCCTATTTGTGATCACCTATATTCCCTAATCAATAGAGCTGTTACTCGAGCTTAGCTTAATGATAGTATGATTTCAGTACTTGTTATCCATAAGGCTAAGACCTTGAAAAGCAAGAGAAAAGGTAACCAAGGCCTTAAGACACTTACTTGGGGATAAGATTGACGAAACAAATTAACAAATGAAGATAAGATGGTGTGGGCATTGTTACTGGCGGTATGGCTACGCGGTATGGGTACATTCGTTCATTAAGGGAGAGCTTCTAGGATTACGAATTACCCGGGTGTGGGCCGACAGGTATTGGTCCATTCTTTCCCCAATAACACTAGTAAGGAGGAATCGGGGTGTTGTCCATCGGTCTTGGTTCGACCTCCCTAGTGAGCAGAAAGAGGAATCTGGGTGTGGTCTATTGATCCCGACCAATGTGTGTTAAGCCCGCCCAGCTAAAGGAAAAACTAGGTTGGCTAATGGTATTACCTCACCTAGCCAAACCCAAAGCTAGAGCCTTGAGTCAGACCCAGGGAAAGCTCAAGGGACTCATTTCATTAGAAAGATTCACTCGATGGAAAACAAATGTTCTACCTTCGAAGGGTGAAAGTGGCGATACAATGCATGAAAAGGGCCTTTTACGTGGTTTATAACTCATCCCTTTAAGTAGGAAAGGACCCTTACGTTAAGTCCAGGGCACAGGAAAGATGAGTCTCTGTAACGCTTTGACGTTGGAGAAAAGACTCTTAAGGCTTTATCTCTTGCGTTATGGAATGTGTGCTACAGAGCTAACAAAACGTATCAGTGAGTGACCTTATTTGTGCTATCAGTGGCCTTATAAAGACTCTATAGAGCGATAATTGATGATTTTATAGACTCATTATCCATCTAGAGGAAAGGAAAGACTCAACGAGCCTTAAGGAAATGAATCAAATACTCTCCAGACTAGACCAACTTCTGGAAGGCCATCTCTTTGGATCTTGGAAGGCAAGGTCTATTCATACCTTTTCTTTTTGCCTTTCTGTCCTTTATCCCCTTCTTTACCATTTCCCCATCTTTCGTATCTCTGGTGCTTGACTCTTAGCATTAGGCCAGTAAGTCTATTGTTTGCCTTTTAGAAGACCTTGGAAACATCGCTTTTTCCACCGACTTAATCAGGGTTTTTTCGCGACTAGGTATACTCCCTTGATCGAGTCATGTGGACCTATGGTGGTCAATCATAGATTTTTGTCTAGGCCCTGCCTGCCCAGCACCACTTTATACCTCCCCACCAATAAGGAACAAAGGCAAACTTTGAGTGGACCTTTGATGGATGGCCTATCTGGATCAACCGACCTGGCTGACATGCATTCTGAAGAGTGAACTGAACTAGGTCTCTAGACCCCGCCTGTCCAACACAAATGAAGACTTCCCCACAAATTAAAAAAACAGGAAACCTTTGTTGGGTCTCATTCATAACTGACTTATGCTTTTTGTCTCTACGAATATTCAATCGAGTTCCTAGAGAAGATTTTCCTGGAGAAGATTTCATCGAGTAGTTCCTGGAGTATGGGTTAGAGTCAACGGAGAGCGCATCGCCCTATGCCCTTCCTTAGCCAGACGATTCCATCAAAAAGATACCGGGCCCCGCTTTAGCAAGACGGATCACTCCACAAGATCCCTTTCTAGATCCTCGGCGTCAGCATCTTGACCTATCTAGGGTTTTTCCCCCTTAGGGTATAGGGCATTTCTTCCCATGCACACGACCCGATAGGCCACTAGAGTATATCCTGCCTTGGGGAGAATCTGAAGTTTGTTCTCAAGTCCCCGCTGGAGTGCCTAACTGGATATTCAACCATCTGGATATTCCAATTCCTTCCCGTTTGTATCCTCGGCGTTAGCATCTTGACCTATCTAGGGGTCTTCGCCCTTTAGGATTTGTTTCCCTGGTGAGAATCTGATTTTCGTTATGAGGTCCCTGCATGATGGCCTATCTGGGTCAGCTTGGCTTACGCCGGTTAAGCGAGTCAAAATTGGTCGCATGAGTAAGTGGTTTGTGGTTGGTTTTTTATTGTTTTAGGAGCAATAACCTCCTTTTCCAACTGGCCCAGACCGCAGTGATGCCATGCCTTGGTGAACGCCTAAGGTCCACAACATCTTTGGTTGACCTTGGCTCTACAAACGGTCCGGTTACCTAGCTAGATACCTCGAGATTCGAACCCAAATTACAAGCCATTGTATCTTCGTTCACTCTAGTAATTAGGGAAGAGCTTTCGTCCTCGAAAGTGTAGATTAGTGTTTTCAACGCTCAAGGAATGAACCTGTGTATTTACGAGCATGTTCATGAAGGATCCAATCATTATCTCAGCAGCCATCAGTAGCATGTTCCGCGTGATTCAACCAAGTGATACCCAAGTGATTCCTCTTCCAACCAAGTGATTCAACCAATTGCCAACCAAGTGCCTAGCTAACCAAGTGTGCATGCATGTCTCTCAATATCCAAGTGCCCAACCCTTTTGCCAAGTGTCTAGCCAAGCGTGCCTTAGAAGTCACTAGTGAAGTCGCTTTACTGGCCTACCCAGAATATCTATCCTTTTGGTGGGCGTATTTTTCCTTATCCCCGTACTATTCTTGTCCGAGCGTATGGTCGAAGGGCTTATAGAGATTTGCTATTATCTATGGCTTCTGACTTGCCTCATGAACAACTATGGTACGGTGGAGTATACAGCCTCATGAACTACTAAAGGTGGGGATGGCTGTTGGGGATGGTGGGTGCGGGGAAAGTGGTGGGTGATGGGAAAGGCTGTTTGAGGAGAATACGATTGTCTCATATAGTTTCAATCTATTGGGGAAGTGGTCGGTGAAATGGGAAAGTGAAGGTGGAAGCATAGAAGCATTAACATTGATAGCTAGAGTAATTGGGTAGATAATTGCACCTGTGATTTTGCGACAGGCAGATAATCGTGCAGTATCTCCTCGCTAACGCAAGGTTATACCTTTTCTGGCCTTAACTAGCCGACTAACTCACTTACTAACTAGCGGACTCAGCTAGCTAAATAAGCCATAGGAAAGATCATAAGGGGTGGTAGATATTGTAGCAAGGGCGGAGTCAGTAGTAGTTCCAACAGATCCAGTTGTTGTTTACCTAGTAGTTTACCCTTTTCTCTTGACTCATTCGATCCAGTCAAAGAACCATCAGTATCAGTAGCATCCGAGTAAGCATCCTCACTCGTTGATCCATAACCACCAGCAAAGGCACTTGCAACTAACCGAGTTGAACCACCAGCGAATCCATATCCATATTCAGTCTCACTATATCTACCAATGGTAGCGGGTTTAGTTTCTCCATAATCAGATCCTCCCATTATAGACCCGACAGTCCTCTAAGATCCAATCGCGGATCACCCAAGCCTAGCCCCAGATACGACGGTTGCCCAAGAAGCAATTGATCCCCCTTTAGGTAAATAATAAGGTTGTTGGCAAGGCAAACACAACCACCAAAGGTGGTTGCATTTGATTGAGTGAAAGCTCGGATTTGGGTGGGAATAAATAGTACGAAGCACCAGTTTCTCTTGATTCAGTCCCATAGCCCACGGTATCCTTTCCATTTCGAGATTGAGAACCACCACCTTGTCTAGCATCATCCATTCCTGTTCCAGCTTCTCCACCACTACCACCACTAGGACCAGTAGAGGACACATCTGTGGATTGAATCTCACCAGCTATAAAGCCAACATCTATAGTCAATACCGCAACATATATAAAGGCATAGGCAGTTGACCTAGCAGCATTCCTTCCAATGCCAGTCGATGAACTGGTTTCAGTTTATCTGCTCGCAACAAAGATAGGGGCTTATGCTACAGTAGCATATCCAGCTGCACCATTGAGTCTTCGGTTGAGTAAGTAGATTATGTAGAAGATTCATCCATTGAAGCAACACCTAGAACACTTAGAGCAGAGATTGGAGATGCACGAGCAGTTCCAGGTCCAGAAGTAGCAGTTCAAGTCCCAAATACACCACCTATAGGAACATGCAACACAAATAAGAGAGGCGGAGGAAGCAACGAAGACGGAGGTAGAAGCAAGGGTTGGATGATAGGAATGGATTCAGTTCCAAGCGCATAATTCATTCGGGTGCCATAGCTTACTGTTAAAGTTCCATTCATTTTGTATCCCGTCTCATATCCTGTTAGAGATTCAGACCCAGTAGCTCACCCTATAGATCCGCCAAGCGCAGTCGAAGAATCTGTTTACCTTGAATCAACAATAGTAGAAGTATTCTTCATTTCAAAACGTGTGTCCAGGCGCGGGATAGTACGACGATGTTGTGTTGGTTAGCTCAACCCTCTTCGTCGTTTCCTTGATGTCCCCCCCTTTTCTTCCCTCGCTTCATTCGTCTCAGCTATGCACCCATCCCCATCCCCATTCGCCCTCTCCTCTCTTTTCTTCCCTCGTCTTTGCTCTGGCTTGAACCCATGTAGTTGTTGGATCAATGCTGGAATTCGTAAAATGAGGTTGTCACGAACTTGATGGTTCACTCGATTGGGGCTTAAAGGTGTGATCTAAGGTAGGTATATAGGTGTGGAGGGAAGATTTCTAATCGGGCTGCGGTGATTTTATTATAGGTAACATGCATGAAATCGTATTTTCCCATATTAGGGGGAGACGTAGACTTGTCATAACAGAATGACTCTTGTAAGACTCATCTTGTCGAGCCCAAATGAGAATCCCCATTGCCTCTTCTATTCTCTTCATGCCTGCCATCATATGATCCATACCGCTCATCTTGTCGAGCCCATAGTGAGGGAGTTACGCCCATACTGCTAGGCTCCTCTCTTGGCGAGACTGTACCGCTTATCCAATCATCTTGGTCGAGTCTGCCCAGTCCTTTCCTTGTTCGCTATTCTATTGATGATATCAAATCCCTTCCTTCCTATCCCTCAGGTTGGGGGAACGAGACTGTTAACTCGCCCCCCCCATAAGTAACTTGGAGAGGCACCTATCTACCGACTCTGGCTGGTAGGGCGCTAGGGCTACAAGCGTTTTCACAAGCTATCCTTATTGACCTTAGATGGTGTTCTGGTGGTGCCAATAAAGAGGGCAGGAGCGGTACCAGATCTAATGACTTGGAAGTCCAGCTACTAATTGAAATAATGCCAGCTACTAATCAGCGAAGCTACAAGTATACATGCCTGCACAATTATGATCCCCATTGCCTCCCGTCCAGCTACTAATTTGAATCTCGTTTTCTATTCATGCGGGTTCGGGGCGTCGAGACCTTCTAATCAGCTTACAAGATCTTACTGATCGTGGTACTTATCATGGAGAGGCAGGGCACTAATTGAAATCTCATTCTCCATCTCGTTCATGTCCAGCCTAGTCGTCCCCCCTCTGAAGAAGTAACTTAGGAGAGGCAGGGGACGAGACTCTTGATCAGAGGAGAGCAACTTGCAAGGTCATCGAACATCGAGAATGAACGCTACGCTCCTCTCTTTGGTTTCAATCTCGTTCATAGGGAACATATAAGGAAGTCCAGCTACCAATTGGTAAGGCAAAGTCCAACTACTAATTGGTTAAGTGACTAGAACTCGACGAACGGTAGCCAACTCGTTTCAATGTTAACAATCCCACTTCCCCTAAAATAGAATAGTAGAGCGTGAGTTTCTATTTATTCCCCTCAAAGAGTCTACGGGTGAGATGAAATCCTATCATTCATTGTCTTACTTGCCATAGCATAGCTTAGGGATTTAAGGTCTGCCTGCTTGCCAGTGAGCACATGATTTCTTCTTCGCTATGCTCAGGCAGGTATAGGTCCTGGCCCTATATTTCTTCCCCTCAAAGAGCTAGGAGGGTTGGTCCTATTCTGGTTATTGAAATAAACAATATCAATATGAGATTAATCCTTATTACGTAGATAAAGAAAGTGGTTTATTACTATTGGTTGGGTGAAAAAAGAGAAGGCTTGGTCCCATTCTATCTTATCTCTCTATTAGGTTGGGGCGCACTGCGTAACGTCGGCGAGCAAAAATTGCCATCGTCGGCCGAAGGAGAAACCAAGGTAATTAAAGAACGGATAGAGAAGGCAAACTCCACCCTAGAATAGAGGATCGGATCCCCCCCCATATTAAAGAATAAAGACTCAATAGGAGGGAAATAATGATTAAGGAAGGGAGGGGGGATATCTCTTTCATTTTCACTATCCTTAAGAAATCCCTATCTTGCTCCACTAGTGGACCTTTCTTCTTTATATAACATCTCAGTTAGTTCCTCGTGTCCTTCACTAGAAGGAAGGATGTCGCCCTCTAAGGAAGCAAAGGAAGGATGAATGAAAGGAGGGATAGAGAGGGGAAACCCAGGCTTGTGCCTCTTTTCATGAGAATTCGTCCTTCAGTTCAATGAATCAATTATTCCATCCAAGCTGCGCAACACAGGCCCATCCATATAGTGAGGAGGCAATTTGCAATGGAATGGGAGGAGAGGTGGCAAGATAGATTTATTCATAGCTGCGAGAACGAGCGAGAATGAGTTCTTCGGGCAGGCAAGCACTTTACTTACTTAGTTCGCACGTTCCTCCCTCCCTCCCTCTACACTCTGGTCCTTTGCTTCTTTCTCTTTAACACCTACTGAAATAGTCAGTTCTCCAATGACCTTAACAGTTAGTTACTAAAGTTAATGCTTAGTTTCTAATTGAAACTAACTAACTCACATCGATGAAGCATTTACCCTCGAGTGGATTCGGGGTATGGGGAAGGGAAGCGGCTTGTGGGCCATTTGTGTTATATCCCCATAGGCGAGGCATGGGTTGAAAGGTAGAATATTCACCATAGACTGGCCTCTTCCCCCCTTGTCGACCCACAAGATGGAGTTCGAGGGCATTGAGGAATATGGTGGTCGCCACTCACTCAGCGGTTAGCTCCCCAACAGGGCACTTCCCCTCCCAGTTGACTAATATCAACCGGGACCAGAACATCTCACGTCAGAACACCAAGGGGACCGCAGATCCAACCCCCAACAGGATGATGGGAATATTACGCGTCTTTACGAAGACGTGCTCCCCTTGATCTCCCCAACCCAAGCTAGCATATTGTCCATCGAGTAGCTTTAGTACTGTGCTATGGGAGGTTTATTCCGCCTCCCATTTCTCATTCAAGATGGAGGGGGTGATGATGGTGTATATAACCCAAATATCTATGCTATTCTCCGCTTTGGCAAGGTTATTCAACCGAGAGAGGGGAAAAAGAAACCCGAAGAGACTTCGCACATGGCGGCTCGCCAGGCGAGAACGAATTCACCGCTGAACGACGATAACTATAGTTGCCTTCATGAATGCGTCGTCCAGGCATAGACCACCTTACTCCGGCTCAACACCGATAGGGCTCAATGATGGAAACTAGAGGGTTGCCCCCCGGGCAGGACCACCTTGCAGCACGAACTAACGACAACACATGTGTCTGCGGGCATGAATGCATGTCAAGCCCTGGTAAGGTTCTTAAACTATGTGCTCCCCTTTGAGTTTCTTTCTTGCGCCGGACCGGATACTTAACGCGTTAGCTACAACACCGACACTATCCACCGTCTACGGCTAGGAGGTCTCTTAGTGTCGGCCCAGTAGAGTTCGTCGGTGTTCTTTCCGATCTCAACGCATTCCACCACTCCACACCAGAACCTCTGCCTCTCCAGCTTAGTAGTTTCCACTGCCCACACCCATTCGAACAGGGAAAGCTGGGAGAACATTTGCATTTCCTCGTAAACAAACGAACTGGTGCCTAAAGGTAATTCCGTTACCTAAACGGAACAATTGGGGCATAGGGCGTGTTTTAGAGTCACTAATATCAACGGGGTGGGAACCACTTCATCATCTCTTCATTAAAGAGAAATAGAATACGCTAGCTAGGCCAACTTACAAGATTTCAATACTTTAAAGGCGGACTGAAACAACGAACTATGCACAAAGAGTCGTTTTATGTTGTTACCCTACCTCCCATTGCTCTCATGGCTATTCTATCAGACTACTATTGAATAGAAATGGGTTTCGTAGCCGAATCACTTGAGAGATTTTGATACCATAGAGCTATACCAGTGAGCTCTTGAATACGATATAATACGTGAATGGGCTTTGAATTCCGAGGTGATTTCGAAGTCGGCCGGGTCTTGGTCGTGGAGTGAGGCACTCGGCCAGACAATACAGATCTTCTCGCAGCTAGGAATTTTAGAATGGAGAAGATAGAGACCATGGATCCTGCTTGCTCCGCATACTTCTCGCCCTGTGTCCTTCCTACTCGGAGACCCGTTTGATGGGTGGTAATTAGCTAAGCTCCCCAGCCAGAGGGAACGGTGTTTGGGGAGAGGAAGTATTGGTGGCATCCCCTTCTCTCTACTGCCCTTTCGTCTCCCTGACTTCTCACTCATGTAGAAAAGTTATGTATTATGACCAGACAAGGATACAACTTGCTATGGGATCCAAAGCCCATAGGACACCAGTTGGGAAAACACCCTAGGGCCCGCTACAAAGACAAATGCCCATGAACAAATGGTGGAGCAGAGGCATAGGGAGCGAGGGCATACTCCACCCACAATGGCAGGAGCACATAGGGATGAGCCGGGAGAAAGTCACACATTACTCACTCCTTTTAATACGTATTAGGACTCCACAACGAGGAGCATTCACCCACTGCACTGCCATTTGAGGTTGGAACCGGATTGATGACCAACCACGACCATAAAACCAGTCTGATTGACACCATATGTGCGAGCCCCAACAACCTTGACCCATGGAGCACAGAACACAACTTGGATTCAGTCCTATTCCAATAGCACAGAGCTTATTAACACAACTTCGGTTGACACCACAACCTATAGGACAACTTGACTCACTCAAAGAATCTTTCACCGCTAGAACCGCACAGGCAACACCTGCCATGGTTATCGGGTTAGAAAGACACCAGAGGACACATTGACCCGCAAACCATGCAAAAGCAAACAACAACCAACGAAGCGAGAATATTTCGACAATAAGAAGCCCATGGAGCATTGACAAGGTATGCCCCATTCATAGAGTCGAGTCAGCTTTAACACCAATGAAGAGTCGACTTCTTCACAAACCTTGGCGACGACAAGAACAAGTCGTCCATTCATAGATTTACCATTTACCATTCACCTTTATTGGATTAAGGAGTCGGTTGGCAACAACAACGAGGACAAGTAGAGTGAGTATGCTTTAACAACCATTCACCCTTCTTGAATTAAGGAGTCAGCTTTAACGAACAACAAGTCGGTAAAACATCGATCGATCGATTCATATTACATATGTAATAACTTAAGACTTTAGCAGGGTGAGCTCGCTTATTGATCTAAAGCGTTTTGAAATGTCTTAATTAAGAAGTCAACGCTCGACCGTCATATGTTCCTTTATATACTGAGGGGAGGGGAGTGACAACGTTTTTGAAAGCTCGACCAACCTGAAAATTCTAAAGCCATATCTTAAGAGGGCTCTTAAGACGCTTGCTATCAGCATTTCATTTCGGGGGGAGAGAGCAACTTTTAAGCACTCAACCTTTGTTTATCGTGCAGGTGGGCTGGGGATAGCTGCTTTTAAGCACTGAACCCTAATGGAGTTGTTAATACGTATATAAGAGAATAGAGGCTCGATTTCCTTCATTACCATTGAATCAAAACACGGGAGGAGGCCCGTTCATATTTAGGGGAGTCCGACCAAGCTTCGTCTCGGGATAGATGTGGCGGATCTTTTTGAATAACTTCCCCAATTCCTTGATCTCCTCCACCCTCGCACACCTTCAAATTCCTTTCCAAGGGAAGGTCGTATCGCTTGGCCTTCGCGAGGGAAGGGTTGGTGGCCTCCCTGGTGGAATCGAAGAAAAAACCTGCTGTTGTCGTCCCAACAAGTTCCCGATCTTTGTTTGATAATGTTGCCGACCCCCTGAATCCTTCTGCGAAGTGATCAAGCACTCCGCAACATATGCGACCTCTCCATGCTTGAAGATCCTCTCCATCCTCTTGGCCAAAACTGTCCGGGGTGCCCTTGTCGACATGCCCATGTCGAGGTATCTCCGATAGGCTAGGGTGTGTCTCTCAACACCGAAATCGATCAATGGTGGTGGTTTCCTCCAGAAATCTACAAAACAACAAAAGGTCGATTCTCCTCCTCCTCTGGAAACTCTCTCAACATCAAATCATAACATAATGAGGAATTACGTCGAATTCCTCCCTTTATACTCTTCCCGATCTAATTCTCCGTTGACATCACTTAAGCTATGCGCTTTTCCTCCTAAGGTGATTAATTAATTAATTAAGTCTCCCCCTCAACACCTTTTCATTCTATTTCTCTGTTGACTTTAGCGTAAGTGACTTTTCCTATGCTTTTTGTCTTAATTCATTGTTTAGCCACTAAATCACCCCTTATTTCTCCTCTTGTTCCCTGTGTGTGCTTGACTATAGTCTACGGGAACAAATAGACTACTAAGTCACTCCCTGCTGGCCTACTCTCGGGAATGGGACATCACGGATAACCACCATAAAAGAAAAAGAAAATCCTTCCAAGGCTAGCGCATCATCATCATCAACTCCACAACCAAAGAGAAACCATATCATAGCACTAGATAGCGAAAACCCTCAAGGGTAGCGAAAATTTCAGTCCTCTACTTCTCACAATGGGAGAGTTATGTTATCAAATGAGATCTTATGATCTCTATTTATACAAAATGTCACTTACCTAGTTTGTCTACATTAGCATGGGTAAAACATAAGACAAGGGGTCCACAACCCTTATCTTACACCTTTCCACCAAATAATATTATACAATTCGTCTTTAAATTCACTTTTACACAAAAGAAAATCCTAAAACAAGAGGATGTCACCCCTTTAGGGGACGTTTTGACACTAAGAGCAAGTGGTTGGTGTTGCAGGTGCAATGTTAGGCCTCCAAAGGCCACATGTCAATCATCTAGGCCATCTCCTCATGGTCAAGGCCTTCTTCTCCTCAATCATGTGTCAACGATCCATGTCTTCACCACCAAACCCTAGCCCCCCTAGATGATGTCAAGCCTCCAACCCTTATCTTACACCTTTCTACCAAATAATATTATACAATTCGTTTTTAAATTCACTTTTACACAAAAGAAAACCCTAAAACAAGAGGATGGTCACCCCTTTAGGGGACGTTTTGACACTAAGAGCAAGTGGTTGGTGTTACAGGTGCAATGTTAGGCCTCCAAAGGCCACATGTCAATCATCTAGGCCATCTCCTCATGGTCAAGGCCTTCTTCTCCTCAATCATGTGTCAACGATCCATGTCTTCACCACCAAACCCTAGCCCCTCTAGATGATGTCAAGCCTCCAAAGGTGACGTTTTTCCTCTCCTAGGAAAACGTTTGGCATGTAAGGGCTAGATTACATCATCCATAATATCTTTTAGGCCTCTGAAGGTATGTGTCTCTCATCTGGCATGCGAGCCCTTGGCATCCAACCTATGGGCTTCAAGCCCCATGGAAGCCCAAGGGAGGCTTGTTCCTCCAAAATTGTCCACCAACTAGGTCCTGCAAAGACAAATAAGCACGCCCTCCAAGGATCTCAAGTCATAATATCATGGTGAGTAAATCAAATCAATAAATGAGCCACCTAAGCATGTGCATCAAAGATTACCCGGTCAAACAAGTAAGTTCTCAAAGACAATATGCGACTTGCCAAGCTTGGATATGGGAGGGTTGACAAGGTGTTCTATTGGGTAGATCTTTCCCCAGGTCAAAGAGTGTTTCCCAAGTGATCCCCCTCTAAGCCATAT
The DNA here is from genome assembly GCA_009831015.1 of Picea engelmannii. NCBI lineage: Eukaryota > Viridiplantae > Streptophyta > Pinopsida > Pinales > Pinaceae > Picea > Picea engelmannii. The sequence goes on from ML789841.1 coordinate 20,461, forward strand.
GAAGTAGATGAAGTGGTTCTGGGACAAGACTCACTGGGCATGGGGTTCATGACACAAAAGGGGTCGTAGTGTCTCATTCATGGCTGCCTTTGTAGAGGGTGTGTGGCACCTTCATTTGCAATGCATTTTTTCCAAGCCCATTTTCTTGCCATTCTTTGTTTCTTTCATGTTTTAAGGAACAAGTTGAAGGCCACTGTGTTGGCGTGGTGTCCAGATAATGACAGTGTCACTCAGAAATACCTTGCGGAAATGAGAAGGATGGCTTGTCATGAGACCCCCTTTCTCTCAGTTGTGTAATTGAGAGCCACTACCTTGGCTTGGTGGCTAGTTGACGGTAATGTCATATTGCTAGATACCCATGATCATGATAGGCCGACTCGTAACGAGACCTCTTATCCTCCAACTAACCCCCTAAGCATTTACTATCATTTATTCTTGTGGGTCCCCCTTTTCTTATAGAGAAGCGCTTCATTGTTTTCTCGGGGGATCCCTGGGCGAAGCATCTAGAAGTTTTATATATAGGATTTTATCTTTTTACCAACAACAATTCCTCTGGGCCTTCAGCCCCTTCTTCCCATAGAATTAGAGAGAACCGCTTCTTGGGTCAATACACCCTAAAATCCCAAGAGATAAGGGAATGGGGGGTTTTAGGTGATGGAAATTGGTAAGTATCGCTGGGAATGTACATTGGCTCTTCAAGGGAGTTCCTAGTAGCAACCCCATTTTCGAGGTAGACCACTTACTAGGGCACAATGTCAACTGCCAAGGTAAAATGGGGCAAAAGGCATAATGTCCAAGCATATGTCATGAAGTCTAAAGCAATCCAAGATACAACATACTCAGAATGCCTCAAATATTGAAATGACACTCACCATAATACTTGACTTGTGCCTCATGGAGCAAGGCCCAATGCCTCTCGGAAGCCAGCTGGTGTGGTGGATGCCATTTGAAAATCTTGACCTTTGTGGTGATGAGAAGGCTCTCCATATATGCAAGTGGATATTGTTGGTCATGTAGTTCTTCGACACTCCATATCTTCAACCTAAGGGCCTCGAGACATAATCTTCTTAGTTATCCCACAAAATGGGGATAACATCTGGATCCTACTCGGGGACATATGCTCACTGTAGAGTGCATGAGAACCGCAACATCTTCTGATAGACCTGTGCCTGCGAAAACTCAGACCAAAACATCAGAGCATCTACGGTGGTGTTATCACCCTTCGTCCATATACATCAAAATCCAAACTAAAAGTAATCTAGAAAATAAAATTTTAGCATTTTTTTCAAAATTTTCTAAACTAAGCATGAAATCAATAAGAAAATAGAGCAAAATGAAATATGAAATGCATCTAAACTAATATGAGCAATCAAGATGCAAATGTGGGAAATCATAATGACCTACCTACTTACCAGGTGCTTTGGGGCCTTGAAGATAGGTGATGGGTGATGTCAGGTGACATCATACAACTAGTGCAACCAACTGATCGTCTCATGAAAGTATCTCCCCCTGTGCTTAATCATGTAATACAACAAAGACAAATCAAGCACATAATAATCATGAGTATAAATACACATATAATCGATCATGAAATAAAACTCATGGAGATGGGTGGGAGGGAGGAAATCCTGCTGGAAAGAATATCCGCAACTCTGATCATCCAAGGAATCCTGCCTGAAGTGATAGCCACAAGCTTGGTCAATCCATCTCTGAAGGGGGCTGTCATATGTAAACGAAGGCTCATCTTCATGATCCTTGCTTCCTGAAGATTGAGAAGATATGAGAGGTCCCTAGAAGACCTCATGAGTTCCCTGAGAGGAGGAAATGAGATAAGGGACAGGCTCAGGTCTAGAAAGAGAAAAACGCTCCCTCTTCATCTTCGAATCCCTGTAGAAATCCTCAATATGAAAGTACTTCCTCTTTGTAGCATGAGCGTTTGATCGCTTTGAGGTGGCCATGTCCTGGTATTATTCCACAATTGAGGACGAAGGTGGTTGAGAGTACTTGAACAAATCTGTAGTCATGTCATCATCAGGCTCCCAAATGCATGAAAAGTGTTTCTCTAAAGATGACAACTCAAACCCCTTTTCTTGAGGGCTACCCTTAATGTCGTAAATGGGGTCTCTATAGAAAATGAGACGACCAAAATCCCACCTGTGTCTGCCATTCTGTATGAAAATGTCTATATGCTCATCAACCATATTCAAGGGTTCTTTCATAAGACTCTCGGTATGACTGAAAATGACCATCTCTTTGTCTTCGTGTGCAGGAGGAGTAGAGGCATGGACGTCTTCAACTGGATCTTCAAATTCTTCTTCATCGAGACTGATCGCTTCTTCAACATCATGTGCAAGAGGAGAGCAATGTTGGACAACCTTGCCTTCATCAAGAAGGAGCAAAGATAGCGGTGCCTCAATATGTTGCACTTTATTAGGATTCTTTTTTCTTTTCATGGGCATGCTCCTCAATCGCCTCTTCATTGCAAGAGGCTTGATCCTTAGTGCATAGTGCTTTGCTCGCTTTTTTTCAAGAGGTTCTATCGTATCCAAGGTTTGCTTCAATACTTCTTCACATCCGAAGTCATGGAATAAAGTATCATCAAGATCTTCGAAAGGATCACAACTCATCATGTTCTCTTCTTGATGTGCAGGAGGAAAAGAGGCATGGATGTCTCCATCAAATGGAAGGGCATATATGATTACTTCATCTTCATCAAACCCCTCATCCGAATCTTCAACATGAGAAAATTCATCGAGATCTTCTTGATAACTTTCTTCCTATGTTTGTTCTTTGAGCACTTCTTCATTGTCAAGGGCAAAAAATAACTCTCTTATGTGATTCATCATTTCCTTAGCAGAGTTATTAGCAACATTTTTCTTTTCCATCTGTAAAAATGCCATCTTCGAGTCATAACAAGTTCTGGATGAGGGTTCATCCCATGGTGCCATAATTTCATTGATTGAAAAGACAACTCAATGGATTCTCCATGAGAGATCAAGTCTCACAAAAGGAGGGATAGGGGGGAAGAGGGAAAGGCGGGTACGTGGAAGGTGGAGTCGTCGGACAAGCTTCAAGGGAAACTTATCAAGGGTGGTGTTGACTGCCCATTTAGCACTGGTGGTCAACTCATGTGCCATGAAGAGATGCATCGTCAGATGCAGTATTATTGAAGATTTTCGGTTCTACAAGGCTGTCTTTGGCCCAACACTTATTTTTGTACTTGGAATTTCCGCACCCCTGCGTGGGTTAATAATGTAATAGGTCTGCATGAGTCATGTCTAGGTCAATTACCTTGGCGTCGGTTCACTGGGAGAGTTCCTTTCACCGAGGGTTTTTTCTCCTCAGGTTATCATTGGGCCTTCCAGCCTTAATGATTTTCCTTGAGTTTTTCCCTCACACTTTACATATGTCCTCCAAAGTGGTGAACGACGTTCTAGTGGGCTTATGTTTTGGTAACTATATAGGGAATTCATTGTAAATGACCATGCAAGACATCATAGAAAGTTTC
>ML789841.1:24068-43968 GCA_009831015.1 Picea engelmannii
CAACGTTGTGACCTTTGGTGGCTCTATTGATTGATGTTGAGTTAATAATTGCATGTGTAAGCTAAATTGACAAAACGTTTTACTCAATTGTCATATTTTGACCTATTGATATAAGCAAGACGTCACCATATTGCAGAAACATTATATAGTGACGTAGCAACATTATATATGAGCTGATTTTGACATTGCATTAATGATATGATACAAAGCTTGATTGTGAACATTGAATGCTGATTAGCTTTTCATGCTTTATTGAGAAGTGATATAAGTCTTTGCTTTATTAGCCATCATTGACTTCGTCAATAATAGCATTGATCCATTGCTCATATATTGATTTAAAGATAGTCATTGGTTTTTTATGAAATACTAACCCATTGCAAGAACATTTCTAGTTGTCTTTGTTTTGTCTCACAAACAGGTGCATCAGCAATGGTTATATCTTTGTGACTATCTTTTCTTGGGCATCAATCTGTGGAAGGGTTTCTCTTTGACTTGGCCTTTATCCATTAGCCTTCCTTTATCCAGTTTGACTTAGGGACGTCTCCCTTGGACTTGCCCTCCTAAATAGAAAGAGCTCCCCATCGAGGTGACAGTGGGTGGGGAAGCTCCTATTACGCCGGTTTCTATCTTTGACTCAAGCTACTTAACCTTTCCTACAAACCGTGCGATAAAATTTTGGCGCCGTTGCCGGGGAACACTGAGTCTACATTCCTCAACGACATATCTTTGGTGAGCCTTGCTTACCTGGTGACTCCACTAGCCTTTCCCCCTATTTCTTTGGTAGTTTCAAGGAAACTATCTGGCGACTCCACTAATGACGAATCCAACAATGACTTCACAATGGGAACCGGGAAACTATAAACTTCAAAATGGAATCTAACTCTAACACATCTAGTAACTAAGGTCTACCCCCTTTGGCTTCCCTAGGAGTAAGCCTAGACGAAAGAGGTTTCGGTCAAAGTGACAGCGTGGGCTGCGAACCTAGGCATTGTGCCTCCAAGGACACACTAAGTGAGTCGGACTTAGCTCAAGTTTGCAAGTGTGTATTAGGACAACAACATCTTTGGCATTGTTGCCGGGGATAAGTCATTTATCGTTGGTTTTAACGAATTAACTTTTTAAGAACTAATAATTCTTTGAGCTTGCATTGGTTAGCTTTGTGTGATTCTTTTCCAAGTGGCGACTCCATTGAACAAAGCTATCAAGTATACTGCAAGGAGCAATCCTTGTTCGCTGCTTGAAATTCTTGAAGAAGAAGCACTCACTGGTATCCAATTCTTGTTCCGAACTTAACAAATTAACTTTTGTTTTTCTTCTTGTTTTTGCCTTGTTTGATGCTCTTGTTTGTCTGAAGTAAACTTGGTCATCTAGCGACTCCACTTTAAAATAATTTGACAAGGTATTTTGCAAGAAAGAATTCCCGGCTTGTCTTGCTTCATCCTTGGACTTGGAAGAGTTTGTGGGTGAAGTTAGCTAGTCCTCCTTCTTGTTGGATCCTTGGTAATCTTGGGTCCCAGTTCTTTTATTTAGACCTTTGTATAAATGATCTAGTTAGAAATGGATGGTTTTAATGATCCTATTGATTTTTCAGGAATTGTTGGTTACCCTCATTATGAATCTTCAGATATTTTTGAAAACACTCCTGACTATGGTGATCATGATGATGCTAGTACTCACATCAGGGCTTTCACTAAATGTATTGATGAATGGTATAATCCACCTATTTATGAGGACGTTCTAATGAAACTGTTTGCCGTAACTCTTGATGTAAAGAAACCTTTTAATTGGTTTCATGATTCGCCTGATGGGAGATTTAAGACCATACAGGACTTGTTGCATGCCTTTTTGGAAAGATTTGGGCATGATCGGAGTGGAGTTTACGATGAATTGGTTGATGATTTTATGGAAACATGGAGGAGGAAAAATCTTCCAAATATAAAAACAATCAATTCAGACATAGAGGTTGATTCTCCACCAGATCCCATTGAGGAATTTAAAGAAATAATTCAGAAAGTGCAGCTTTCTTAGGATGAACCATGTGAAGCCATGAATGAACAATTTGTGGCCCTAGAAGATCAATTGGAGGTCATAGAAGATGATTTTACAGAAACATATATTGAATATCCCGATCCCCTTGAACTTAAGATTGATAATGAAAAAGATGAGGAAATTCAATGGGAGATTCCGGATGAATCCATGGATGAGATAGTCATTTATTTTGAGAAGGTAAAGGAACTTGAGTTGGAAAATGTTGAATATGTAAATGATTCAAGTCCTCAGCCTCCTCCCGAGGAACCAATCTTTTTGAAGGGTAACTTTGAAAATCTTGAAGAAAACAGTATGATGGTTCCTGTGGTATGTTCTTTACCAACTTCTCAACCAGAGGATGAGCTAATGTAGAATTATGTGGAAATGGAAGGCAACTTTAGTTTATCGATGTCATATCATTATGAGAATTGGTTGGCCGCCCACCTTGATAGTCATGAGCAACAAAGTATTCAGAGTTTACACGGCTTGTCATATTTCGGTGTTTGGTTGAAGGGAAGAAGGAGCATGGTGTTTGGCGGGTTCTGCCTCACAAAAATTTCCAAGTTGATAAAACTTGGGAAGGGGTCTATTCTAAGTATTGATGGATGTCCCTAAAGGTCAATTCTATGATAAGTATTGATGGATGTCCCTAAAGGTCAATTCTAAATGGTAAAAGGAACTTGGAAAAGTGTCTTGGGAAAGGTTAAGGGTTGCAAAATGAGTTGAGTGACCTGCCGAGAGTAAGGTACCTGGCCGAGACACAATGAAAACCAAGGATACTTGTAATATGTTAGTTGGACAAGCATGTTAAGTTTTCTGTCCCTAGTTGCATCAAAAGTAAATGATATATATCAGCATATAGAAGAAAATAAAGGTTGCAAAATAAGTGCTAAAAGTATGATTGAATAAGCAAGAGTCAAGCTAGTTAAGGCTAGCTTCACTCAACAATGATAAAGTAATATTCTAGCACAAAAGCAAGGATGAAACAAAAGATTTCTGCAGTGATATTTATCAGCTTTATGGCTGTAGCAAACCAATCTTTATAGCAGAAAATTCAGCTATTGAAAATCATCTTTATCTAGCTCAAAAAGTGCGCTAGGGTTAGTATTTTGTTAGGGCAAAGTTGTATCCAATTCCTAGGGTTAGAGAGTTAGTTTTCTGTAGTCCTAATGGTTGTAGGTTAGTTTTGTAACAACAACAAGATTTAGTGCTTGAAAGGGGACGCCTCAATGAGGCAAGAGAGCTTAGGGCTCAAGGAACAACTTCCAAATGAGACAACTTCAAAACTTGAAACTTTCACATTTACCAATGTGACATTTTATTTCTCCAATGCAACGATTAGTGCCTTTGATTATGGGTTAATGGGGTCAAGAGAAAAGAGCTAAAGCTACTACCTCCTTGGGGGTATAAACCCTCTTATTCCCCAAGGCAAGTAACTTAGCTAGGGTTTTAAAACTAAGGGGTGTATGCCCTTATACTTCCTTAGCAAAACCCTTGCAAACAATAAATTCTATGCTTAAAAATGTGATAGAGCTAAAGTAGGGGTGTATGCACTTGTATTCCCTACCTAGCCTTAGCTAAATTTACCTTGAAGCTTGAATTACAAATGATAGCAACAAGTAAAAAAACTTACCAATCCAAATAGCAACAAAAGCAAAAGCAAAAGAAAAGCCTTCCAAGATGACCACCATAAAAGAAAAAGAAAAGCCTTCCAAGGCTAGCGCATCATCATGATCAACTCCACAACTAAAGAGAAACCATATCATAGCACTAGATAGCAAAAAGCCTCAAGGGTAGTGAAAATTTCTGTCCTCTACTTCTCACAATGGGAGAGTTATGTTATGAAATGAGATCTTAAGATCTCTAGTTATACAAACTGTCACCAACCTAGTTTGTCCACATTAGCAAGGGTAAAACATAAGACAAGGGGTCCACGACCCTTATCTTACCCCTTGCAACCAAATAATATTAAAAAATTCATCTTTAAATTCACTTTTACACAAAAGAAAACCCTAAAACAAGAGGACGTTACACCTTTAGGGGGCGTTTTGACACTAGGATCAAGTCGTTGGTGTTGGAGGTGCATAGTTAGGCCTCCAAAGGCCACATGTCAATCATCTAGGCCATCTCCTCATGGTCAAGGCCTTCTTGTCCTCAAAATGTCCATGTGTCAATGAGCCATGTCTTCACCACCAAACCCTAGCCTCTCTAGATGACGTCAAACCTCTAAAGGTGACGTTTTGCCTCTCCTAGGAAAAACGTCTGGCATGTAAGGGCTAGGTCACGTTGTCCATAATATCTTTTAGAACTTTGAAGGTACGTGTCTCTCATCTGACATGTGGGCCCTTACCATCCAACCTGTGGGATTCAAGCCCCATGGAAGCCCAAGCTAGGCTTGTTCCTCGAACACTGTCCACCAACTAGGATTTGCAAAGACAAATATGCACACCCTCCAAGGATATCAAGTCATAATATCATTGTGATTAAATCAAATCAATAAATGAGCCACCTAAGCATGTGCATCAAAGATTACCCGGTCAAACAAGTGCGTGCTCAAAGACATTATGCAACTTACCAAGCTTGGATATGGGAGGGTTGATCAGGTGTCCTATTGGGTAGATCTTTCCCTAGGTCACGGAATGTTTCCCAAGTGATCCCTCTTTAATCCATGTGAAGTAGATGAAGTGGTTATGGGTCAAGACTCATTGGGCATGGGGTTCATGACACACAAGTAGTGTTACAGGAAGCTTCCCCCCCCCCGCTTCGAAGCCCCAAAGCTCGATCCGAGCAGGTGCGTCCAGGAAGCTTGGGTTGAAGCGTGCTTCAAAATTTAGGAAGCGTGCTTCAGGGTTCTTGAGCACGCTTCCTACCATTTCCGGAGTGTCCCCCTCCGAAGCACGCTTCCAAATTTCTAAAGCGCGTTTCACTCACGCTTCCGAGGAAAGCCCACACGCTTCCAAGGGGGAATGAGGTGTTTTGGTGTGCAGATGAGGGTTATTTTGCCTTACTAGTGCTATTTAAAGAGGTCTCCACCCCCTCCATTTCACCCATGCTAGTAATTAATGGTAATGTTAAATTCTTAAAGGATGAAAATGAAAAATAAAGGAGAATGTAAAAGGATGAAAATGAAAGATAAAGGAGAATGTCACTTTTACTTAAATTTTTAACATTACCATTAATTGTTTCAGGATGTTTGAGAGTGGTTCCAACCTCATTGGACTTCATATGGAGAAAGTAGAATTTTAGGTCCCATTCAAAATTCAATAGACTTAACAGTTTTTAGGATTTCAAGATTGGCAAGATTGCAAGTTTCCACTGGATTCTATCATGTATGAGGGTATGGAATTGACATTTAATCAAGAGAACCAAGCCCTTTATGTACCTTGATGTTGGTGGCATTGATTGTTGAACACTTTTGTCACGACCCCAGTGAAAATGTACCCTTCATTCAAGTATGAACTCTTCTATTGAACTCTTCTCTTTGTCGTCGTGTCAGGGGACTGAGTGGTGTATGTGCACACCAACCTCCGTCTTATATACATATTAAAGGTAGAGAAAAGAGTGGTTGAAGGGAAAGACAAAGATGTGGGATGCGTTTCTTGATGATATGGGTTTGAACAACAGTGTTGAGTTGGCATTAGCCAACTTGGATCTTAATGAACTAGTGCTAGAGTCGGTCACTTTTGATGATGGTGATCCTCTTGAGGGGTCATCCTCCACATCAACAAATGCATGGATTGCATTGGATATAGGGGAGGAGGACGAGGATGGACTCATGATTGGCTAGATGGACTCAAGTCAACCACTACCAAGATTGGCTAGAATCTGGAATCTAGATGGTTGATGCTCGAATGATTAATCATTGATGAACTATGTAGTATGGAATCTAGATGCCATTTCTATCTATATTGATGTACAAATATGCATGTTTTCATATATTCTGTAACTAATTTGTCTTTCTACATATTTTTTTGAATATAAATGCAATATATATAAAAATTATATATATATATATATATATATATATATATATATATATATATATAACAGACGTTTCCTGGACGCTTCGCTTTTGAGGATTTTTGGAAAATGACGCTTCTGACGCTCCCACTTCTGGCAACACTGCACACAAGTGGTCATAGTGTCTCATTCATGGGTGACTTTGTAGAGGGTGTGTGGCACCTTCGTTTGCAATGCATTTTTCCAAGCCCATTCTCTTTCCATTCTTTGTTTCTTTCATGTTTTAAGGAACAAGTTGAAGGCCACTGTACTGGTGTGGTATCCAGATAATTACAGTGTCACTCAGAGATACCTTGCATAAATGAGAAGGTTGGCTCGTGATGAGACCCCCTTTCTCTCAGTTATGTAACTGAGAGCCACTACCTTGGCTTGGTGGCTAGATGACGGTAATGTCATACCGCTAGATACCCATGATCATGATAGGTCGGCTGGTGATGAGACCTCGTATCCTCCAACTAATGCCCTATGCATTTATTATCATTTAATCTTGTGGGTCCCCCTTTTCTTACGGAGAAGTGTTGCATTGTTTTCTCGGGGGATCCCTAGGCGAAGCATCTGTAAGGTTTATATATAGGATTTTATCTTTTTAGCCAACAACAATCCCTCTGGGCGTTCAACCGCTTCTTCCCATAGAATGAGGGACAACCCCTTCTTGGGTCAATACACCCTAAAATCCCAAGAGACAAGTAAATGAGGGGTTTTAGGTGATGGAAAGTGGCAAGTATGGTTGGGAATGATACGATGGCTCTTCAAGGGGGTTCCTAGTAGAAAATCCATTTCCGAGGTAGACCACTTACTAGGGCATAGTGATAGCCACCAATGTAAAACAGGGCAAAAGGCATAATGTGCAAGCATATGTCATGAAGTCTAAAACAGTCCAAGATACAACATACTCAAAATGCCTCAAATATTGAAATGACACTCACCATAATACCTGACTTGTACCTCATGGAGCAAGGCCCAGTGCCTCTTGGAAGCCAATTGGTGTGGTGGATGCCATTTGAAAATCCTGACGTCTGTGGTGGTGAGAAGGCTCTCCATCTGTGAAAGTGGATACTGTTGGTCATGTAGTCCCTCGACATTCCATATCTTCAACCCGAGGGCCTCGAGACATAATCTCCTTAGTTATCCCACAAAATGGTTATAACATGCCCCTAGTCCCTGGTTTGTCTACGGATATCTAAATAAAAGGGACTTGTTTGTCAAACTGAACATCTAAAGAAAAATTCTTAAAAGGGTAGTAAGAAACAATGTCGAGGATGATAACTCAATGCTAAGCTTGCTCAAGAAGGCTATTATAAGAAAAAATCCCATCCCAATGAAGCTAGATGAATAAATAAATGAATAATGAGGCATGACCCAACGTCACCAATCCATGATGCCACCACTCGTGTGCCTCACCCTCCAAGTGTAGGGTAGTGAAACTGATGGCCTCTATCTCATTCATCTGGTTGAGCTTATAGTACGTGTCTAGTTTTTGTACCCATGCTCTGACAATGCATTTGGATGACTCGTCAAAAGAAGGTATGGTGAGTTTACCAACTTTCTGGATGAAATCCAGGTTATGCCCCTGCTGCTGCTGCTGTCCTCCTCTCTGAGGTTCTCTGGGCTAGCTCCCGAGTCTGAGTCCATAGTACTCGACCAGGGTCATGTCCTGATGGACGACACAACCCAATGTTGCATACTCCCTCCTGTACTCTATAATGTCCTTTGCCTGAGTGGGTGGCCTCTATGCTATCAGCTGTTGTGCTGCTGCTGGGGGTGCCCTCTGGAAACTAGGGAAGAATGGCCTGTGAATCCTACTCGAAGAGGTGTATGTCCAAGTAGGTGACTGGGGTCTATTGCCTTCCCTTGAGTTCCCCTGTGCTGCATGTGGGGCTTGTGTGCCCTGGGTGCCCACTATAGCCAATCTATCAACCATCTACGCCAAAGACTAATTCATGGCCTGCTCACTGACTACCAGATTGCTGAGTACCTGCATGAAGGCTGCCTCTGGTTCGATGGGGGCCTTGCCATTGCTCTCTAGTCTCTCATATCTGTCTCCCAACATCCTCTCTACCTCAAGCTTTGCCCCATGCTCTGCCCTTCAATCCGCTTCCCTGTGTGCCTCTTCCTTTTACTTCGAACTGGGAGGAAAAGGGGGAAAATCTATTCGTCACCTACCTGCTCACAACCCTCTAGGTCACATACTGAACTCATCGTCCTTAGTCACAGACTGGCATGACTAAAGCTCTGATACCACTGTAATATCACAAATCCTGCTATCTGGAAAATGCTGCTAATCTGATATGTCTCGTGTCTGACCTGATACTCTCGGGGTTTCTGGATGCGTTTGACCTGCGGGTTTCTACATGCTTGGTGTTTTTTGCATGTGTGTGTAGATAATTAACTATTTACAACATATAAATGAGCATACAAATAGTAAATGAGAGAAAAGGCTGCAAACCATATGTTATGATATTTCTGTAGTTTACAATGCCGTATGCGACTGAATAAAAATAAATCTCTCGGCTAGATCAGAGACAAAAGGATCTTAGCCGGAATACAATAAGCAAACTAAAACAATGATACTCGGAATAGAAAAAAGCTGCTGGATCAATGGATGAGCTATAGGATCTTCTGCGTGCTACAACAACTCATACGACAACTGATGGAAGTCTGGAAATTTTTCCCTGGTGCATAAACTCGTTGAATCTACTTGGAAACTGTCTCAAACAATGCGCCCTGACCTCTTGCACACTCTCGGTAGCTGACCAACTGAAGATCGACCCTCTGATGATCTGTACAGATCTCCAATGGATCTCCCTTGGGAAATGTGCCCCAACTACTACTGGAAGTTGCACCCTAGTGATTCCCCTGTCAGAATTGGCTGATAAGGGTCTCAAAATGAGCGCCCTATACTCCTCTGAAATGGGTCAGAAGGATTTCCTTGGATTTGATCTGATGATCTCTCGAGAATCCCAAATGTGTCCTCTCCAACTGTCGCACCCTCAATGGCCGAGTAATGCGCCCAAGATTATTTCTTCATCGGAATTTGACGGGAAACCAGGCAATAGATGCACCTCGCCCTCATCTCAACTGGGTCGGAAGGGAATCCCTGGATTTTCCTTGGCTGGGACAAGTCGACACATTAAACCTCCTTAGAAGTTGTGCCCTCACCCTGAATAAATGTGCCCTTGCTGCTGCAACTTGTGTAACTACTGCTAAAGATCGATGGAATATCTGTGTGATCTTCCCAGTGACTAGGGTGTGTCTCTCAACACCGAAATCAACCACTGGGTGTATTCCTCCTAGAGTCCACAGATCTCTCTCTTTTGAGATGCACCTCTCTCCTCAATGGCAAGTCAAATTCTTCATAATGATGAATTAGGTCTCTTTACCCTTTCTTTCTAGCTTCTCGAAACCCTAATTCGTTATTGACCTATTTTTAGCTCACTTTGCCTTAAAAGTGATTTTATTCACTTTTAGCTCAATGTCACTTTCAAATTATAACACCCTCAGCTAAAGTGACCTCTAGTAACCATGTTTACCCTTATATGGCCCTGACTATAGTCTAACAGGGTTGTTTAGACCATTAAGCCTCCTCTCTGGAGCTCCTATTTGGAAAGGGACATTACACTGAAGGACCAGAGGGAACATATCTGAAAAAATATAAAAGAGAAGAGGTCTTGAGAACAATGAAATGTTTCACTTAAAAGAATTGAATATCCGCAAAAGCAAATTTCACATATATAAATGCCCCACTTGTTGAGGGATCTACACAAGTGAGTTATATCATTTGCTTTACCCATATGGCACTCTATGTACCTTCGACCTCAAGTGACATTGTGTTATTGCCTCCAAGTCTTATGTTACTCATTTGTAGTACCCAATTGTTATGGACTATAATTAATTAATAGCAAATAATGGGCTTGGAAAAAGGTTGCATTGAAAACGAAGGCGCAACACACCCTCTAAAAAGGCACCCATAAATGAGACAATATGAGCCCTTGTATGTCATGAACCCCATGCCCAAAAGTCTTATACCCATCCATTTCATCTTCCTTACATGGCTTCGAGAGGGTCCACCTAGGAAATACCCCTTGACCTGAGGAATGACTCACCCAATAGGTCACCTTGAAAACCCTCCCACACCTAAACTTGACAAATTGCACAAGGTCTTTGAGCACTTGTTTAATTTGATAAAATAGTTTTTGATGCACATGTTTAGGTGGCTCTTGTATTAAATATAATTTTACTTGCCATGATACATTTGACTTGAGACCCTTGGAGGGTTCACTCATTTGTCTTTGTAGGATCTTGTTGGATGGGCCTTTATTGGAGCAGGAAACCCACAGGTTCGATGCCATGACCCAGGCCTTGGAGAAAGATAGAGGATGGATGTTGCCTTTGGAGGAAAGAGAGGAGATCTTGGAGCTGACACCTAGCCCTATCTAGCCCAATGACTTTCCTTTGGAGGACTTACACCACACTTTTGGGGCTTGACGTCTTGACTAGGGCTAGGGTTTGATGGTGATTTGATGGACACTTGGCTCCAACTGATGAGGAGGATCCCTTGCACCATGGAAAAAACCCTAGCGCATGAAGGGAAGGCCTTTGGAGGTCCAACAACTTCCTCATATTTCTCAACGACTTGCCAATTATGCCAAGACGTCACCCTAGAAGGGCTTGACATCACCTTTAGGGTTTCTTTTTGTGCAAAATTCAAATTTAAATTGTAAAAGGGAAAAAACTAAGGGGGGGTGGCCCCCTTGTTTTGTGGTTTACCCTAATATTTTGTGGACAAATTTATTATTGAGGTATTGTATAAATAAAGACGAAAATCATTTCATTTTATCATAACTCTCTCATGTGAGAAGAGCTACTTGGCTAAAATTTTCGTGCCTCTTGGGTAAATTACATCTCTCTCTCTCTCTCTTATGCAATTTTTTGGATGCTAATACTTGTTCTTGTGAAAAAAACTAGTTCACTACCCTTCTTGGAGGCTTATTCTTGCATGTGGATGGAATTTGCTTGGTGAAATTAGGGTTTTACCTTGCTATAATGTGGAATTGGTAAGGAATTTTCTGCAATTGTTAGTGATGTCTTCTTGTTTCATATTGTTCTTGTCTAAAACCCTTCAAGGAGTATATGGGCATACACCCTCCACCAAGCTTCATCTTGTTTGCTAGTTGATAAGTCATTTTTGCAAGGTTACTAGGAGGAGTAAAAGGGCTTACACCCTCTTATGTTTACCTTTGTTGGTTTTGCTTGCTCTAAGGAGTAAAAGGACTTACACCCCTAGAGACATTGTACATCCAACTTATACATCCGAGAATCTGTAACCCAATAAACTAGGCACTAATCTAATCTTTGCATTGGAGAAATAAATTACTTGCATTGGTACACATGATTTTGAGAGATATTAAATTTGTTCAAGTTGGAATAATTTTTTGGTGTCTAAGTTTAGTCAAGCCACTAAGGCATCTTGTTTGGCTTGGTAGTTCTCTGGTTATAATCAAATAAAAGCTACAACCATTAGGGCTGAAGCAATACACATTCAAACTTTAACTTTAACTTGTTTTTCAACGGTGGAATTTTGTTTGGAAGCCACTATTATTGTTCTACTGCTTATGGAATAACTTTTTGACGGATTACTTGCTGATTTTTATGGTTGAAATTTGTTGTTGTAGAAGGGGAGGGAATACGAGGAAAATGCGGGGTACATTTTATTTACTTTGCCAAAATAAAATTTTAAGCACTAGCCAACAAGATTTTGTAGGATGGCATAGCCACTCACATGCAAGGTGTGGGCAAACAAAAATTGATTAAAATAAATAACTTACACAAGTTAACCACACTACTTTGGTACAAGGTGGAGGACAAGACCTTCCGATTTTGTGGCAAAGGTGGACAAAATCAATTAAAGCAAAAATAAAAAAAAATTCTAATCCTAGCCATCACAATTTTGCAAGGATGGCAAAGCCAAGCACAATAACAGGTGTGGGCAAACAACTAAAATTAATTTACAGCTTTTAAACTTGGAAAGAAATAGAAAGTGCAAGACCAAGAGACTCTCTTGGGCTGCTTACAGTGGTTTTAGAAAGTTAGAGAGAGAGAGGGACTTTTCACCAAAACTTGTAGAAGTTTTATTGAGCTTTAGGTAGCCAAATTTGGGCGGCACCTCCCTTTTAAATGGTGAAAACTTGCATAAATCAACAAACAAAACGTGCTGGAAAAATGCTAAAAATCACCACAAAATGTTAGTTTTGAGTTGGCATATGTACATAAAAATTTACAATAAAAATCTGAACTCGGAAATTGATTTTTTTAGCAAGATTCAAGTGATTATATATGCAAAAAATAAGTAAATAGAAGGTTGAAATTAAAACATAAAATTATATGGAACATAATGAATCCTTTGGAGTTCCTGCTCCAAGATTTGGCAACTTGAAATCTGTAAACCTTTGCTACACAATGAGGCAAGAAGGTGAAATCTTTTAAAAGGCCTACAAAATATTTTGCAAACAGATTTATCCCTAGCAAAATACTTTGCTTAGGGTTCTTCAAGTAAAAAAATGTGGAACAAGGTTAAACAAAATCTATAATGTTACCTTACCAAGAGAAAATACCATACAAGACCTGTGACTGCCTTGCTTACATATGGTAATGCCCTGTAGTTGATGTGAGCTAGCCTTCTATGCCAAAGTTCACATGGACTCTCAATGGAATGAGTCAAGGCTGCTTCTGAGCGACCTTTTGGCTTATACAAGCCCCCTTCTTCTGTTCCAATAATAATTGCATCTTCTATGGTTTTTCCTTTGGGCCACATAAGAACTTCTCCATCTATGAAAGCAACTTTTAAGCCTTTCTTATCTAGAGCTGAGATAGAAAGTAAGTTCTTTGTCAAACCTGGTACATATAGTACATCCTTCATCTTCATTGGGGTCCCTGAATCAAGTTTGTAATTGGACTCTCCTACTCCTTTGATAGGGTACTGGTAATCATCTTGAGGTGTAACTTTTTGGGGAAAGTTCTTTTCTGTAAGGCAAGAGAGAATGTCTCTTTGGCCTGTCATGCAGTGTTGCTAGAAGCGAGAGCATTTTAGGAAGGGGAAGGTCATTTTCCGAAAATCCTCGGAAGTGAAGCTTCTGTTATATATATATATATAATTTCTGTATATATTGAATTTATATTCAAAAAAATATGTAGAAAGACAAATTAGCTGCAGAATATATGAAAACATGCATATTTGTACATCAATATAGATAGAAATGGCATCCAGATTTTATACTACATAGTTCATCAATGATTAATCATTCGAGCATCAACCATCTAGATTCTAGATTCTAGCCAATCTTGGTAGTGGTTGACTTGAGTCTATCTAGCCAATCATGAGTCCATCCTCCTCCTCCTCCCCTATATCCAATGCAATCCGTGCATTTGTTGATGTGGAGGATGACCCCTCAAGAGGATCACCATCATCAAAAGTCACTGACTCTAGCACTAGTTCATTAAGATCCAAGTTGGCTAATGCCAACTCAACACTGTTGTTCAAACCCATATCATCAAGAAACACATCCCACATCTTTGTCTTTCCCTTCAACCACTCTTCTCTCTGCCTTTAATATGTATATAAGATGGAGGTTGTTGTGCACATACACCACTCAGTCACCTGACACGACGACAAAGAGAAGAGTTCAACAGAAGAATTTATACTTGAGTGAAGGGTACATTTTTACTGGGGTCGTGAAAAAAGAGTTCAACAATCAATGCCACCAACATCGAGGTACATAAAGGGCTTGGTTCTCTTGATTAAATGTCAATTCCATACCCTCATACATGATAGAATCCATTGGAAAGATTGCAATCTTGCCAATCTTGAAATCCTAAAAACTGTTAAGTCTGCTGAATTTTGAATGGGACCTAAAATTATACTTTCTCCATAAGAAGTCCAATGAGGTTGGTGTTGGAGCCGCCTTTGTTTTTTAGCCTGTTTTGAATTTCATGTCTTAATGCTCGAAATCGAAAGATGGTTTTTGTATTTTCCTTCTGTTGTTTCAAAATCTCTGAAGTCTCATCGCGCGAGCGGCGATGGTTATCATACTCTCAAGGCGAGTTCTACTTTTCGTTCAAATAATTTTCCCCTTTTTTTTTACCTCGGGATTTCGTATGTCGAATGCTATAGATCACATAGTTCACAAGTCCCGAACAACAAAACGGCAAAACACCGACCCTGAGAAAATTTTAAAGACGAGAGGATCTCTTAAGCTGACCCCTGCAGTCTATCAGCCCAAATACCTGCAACTGAAGACCAAAAGTTCTTCTGAACCCTCGACTTCACGCAACCCTCTCTTCGACAGTAAGGATCTAACATCGAACTACTCCGAAGTTAGAAGCGAAACCCGTCCGTTAACCCTTGCAGAACATAAAGGAAAAAGTCCTGCGGAAAATTTATCTACTACTGATATATCATCGACTCTTCAGTTGAATTTCGCGACCTCACACGGTCTCGAAGAATATTTCACACATCCAGCTTCCACACCCGTTGGTTCCCCTGACTACATCTCTTGTAGGTCCTAAGATCCAAGCCCTCGCATCCCTTACTAGTCATCCTCGGATTTTTCACCCTGCAGAGAAAGTAAAGATTCACTTTTAATCTTCCAAAACCCCCTTTACAACTTTCCACTAATAACGATGGCAGCCGTCGAAGGAGGAGGTGGAGGGGTTATCAGAGAAGGAGGTGGAGGAGCTCCTGGAGGAGGAGCTGGAGGCCAAGGGCCTGCCCCCCCTCCCAGAGTGTTCGCTAAAGTGGCAGCAAGATACGCTCCCTTGGTATTGCCCGTTCCTCTACACGACCTTCCCGAAAATTATATAAAAAATTTGCCAAAATTTACTGGGGAAGGAGATCTGACCGCAGCCGAACACATAAATTTCTTTCACCAATTCACAGACATCCTAGGTATCGAACATGAAGATGTGTATTCAAGGCTTCTCGTCCAAACCTTCGAAGGACAGGTCCGAACTTGGTTTCGGAGTCTACCCGCAGAATCTATCTTGTCCTATGACACCTTGGAAGATGCTTTCCTTAGACAATGGGGCGAAAGAAAGGACCGCCTATATTATTTAACTGAGTTTGGGTCCTTAAGAAAAAAGAATTCAGAAACAGTTATGGAGTTTATTCAAAGATTCAATAACCTGTATAACAAAATCCCAGCCGAGGTTAAACCGTCCCAACCCGCAGCCAAAGTAACTTTCGCGGGGGCTTTCGAACTAGATTTTGCACTTCTTCTACGGGAAAGAAGGGGTGCTACTCTAAACCGAATGCAAGATGACGCTGTAGAAATTGAGTCAAATATGATGGCTTCTGGTAAGTTAAAAGCTAAAGTAGAAACATGAAATCGAGAAAATAGACGCTTTAGAGAACAAGCAAGGCCGTCAGGGTCTAATAGATACACAGATGACAAAGTAGACGATATGGCTAGGGTAATTAAGGAACTGTCTAATAAAATATCCAGAATCGAGCTAGAACAGGCCAAAGCCGATTCTTTCGCCAAAAAGGATTTCAAGAGGAACCCCAACCCCCCGAACCAGCAAAGACAGATTAAAAACGAAGACCAAAAAATACAAGCTCCCCTAAAGAACGAAAATTTTATAGGAGCGAATAATCTCCAAGATTTCAGAGATTCGGATGATGATGTCACGAACTATAGTGATGACTTCACACAACCGTATCTGACTAGAGAAGATTATGAAAAATCTCTAAACACTCAACAATCGTCGGTTAAGGGTGAAGAAAGAGATCATACTGACCTTTGTAGCTCTCAACAAGAAACCGAAATAATAATGGCCAAGGTCCAACCTAAGTATAACTTGAGATCTAAGAGTAATCCCATTTCAACTACTCAACCTAAGAAAATTCTCCCAAGAGGTCAAACTTATGAGCCTACTCCGGAAGAAACCCTATTACCTAACAACAAAGCGAAAGTAGTAAGCACATAAGAGTCCGAAGTGGGAAAAGTTGAGACCCAAACACAAGGAACCGAAACAGCTAATAAAATTACACCTTCAACCAAGACCATGAGTAATAAAGCGGTCCAGATGAATAAGTCGGAAAGAAAGGATTCGGAAGTCCCAACTAGAGAAACAGACAAGGTGAGTGGAGTTTTCAGTTTCGAAAACGAGATAAATAAAATTAAGATACCAATTCCTCTGGTAGAATTAGCGAAAAACCCAGTTTATCGAAAGCAGATTACCAAAGTGATAGGTGTCTCAGAGCTAGAAAGCCAGTCTGACGTTTTAAGCCTGGAAGATGATAAACCCAACATCACTTTTGGTCCACATTTTGAAGGGGCCAAAGACACTGTTGCTCCCTTTTATATCACCTTAAATTTATACGATCAACTGCTACATAATTATTATGGACAAATTGGGTCTCCAGATCACCAGACCTTACGAAGATCTAGTGACTCCGGAGCCTCCCATAACGTGATGCCTAAAATTATTATGGACAAATTGGGTCTCCAGATCACTAGACCTGACGAAGATATTTACTCTTTTGACTCGAGAAGAGTTAAGTGTATGGGAATGATAAAGGATTTAGTAGTTACCCTGCACAAGTCCCAGTTAAGAGTATCTTGATGGATGTGGTTATTGCTGATATTCCCCCCAAGTATGGCTTACTATTGTCTAGGTCATGGGGAGCCAAGCTGGGGGGTTCTCTTCAACTAGATATGACATTCGCCACAATTCCTGTGTTTGGTGGGCAATTTACTCGGTTGTACAGAGAGACGAGGTTAGCATATACAGTAAGCGACCCTCAAAATCCGAACAATTTCCCTATTTACATTGCAGATCAAGATTTAGGAAATTGTATCTTATATTTTGGCAATGGTTTAGATGGTTGTCTAGAGGAAAAGGATATAGAGCAGGAAGAGTCAGGTTACATGACCGAGAATATGTGTAGCACCGGTATCTGGAAAATGTTTTTTGACGGTGCCTCATCTTGCGAAGGGGTTGGTGCAAAAGTGCTTTTAGTGGATCCTGAAGGAAAGTTCGTTGTTCCTTTTTCTTATAGACTGCAATGGGATATAGATTATACTAACAACGTATGTGAATATGAAGCATTGGTCTTAGGATTAGAGGCTGCCAGGAAGCTAAAAATAAATAACCTAGAGGTATACGGAGATGCAGAGTTAATAGTCAAACAAATAAATTGATAGTACCAAGCCAAGCATCCCAGATTAAGATCATACAGGAATTGTGCCTGGGATCTGATGGAAAACGTTTTCTCGTCTGTAAATGTCCACTTCATCCCACGCGCAGAAAACTTACATCCTGATGCATTAGCTAAAGAGGCTTGAACTTTCACTCCTCCTACAACCTTTAAATTGAAGTATCACATAGAGATAAGACATAGACCATCTATACCAGATAATATCCAGCACTGGCAGGTTTTTGAGGATGATGAACAAATTAAGAAGTTTCTTGAAGCAATAGGTGAATTTTCCGAAACTCATGCGGATCAAGAAAATCAGAATGACCAGATATTGATCATGCAAGAAGGGGAGGACCCTCAAGCTTTCCAAGACAAAATCGCAAATCATCGTATGTTGGTCCTAAAAAAATAACCAAATTCCGAAGGGATTGATCGCTTTAGAAAGACTGTTTGATCAAAACGACATACCCGTAAAATCCACCTTACAACCCCAACTCGAAGAGGTTGAGGAATGTGACATAGGAACCAAAGAAGAATCCAGGATGGTTAGAATATCTAAACTCCTCCCCCCTGAAATAAATGACAAATATAAGGACCTACTCAGACAATTTAAAGATGTTTTCGCCTGGTCTTACGACGAGTTAAGAACCTACGACACTGCCGTGATCGAACACAAGATACCTTTAAATCCTGGGGTCAAACCGTTTAGACAAAATCTTAGGTAGATCAACCCCATTTTATTGCCTATGGTCGAGAGAGAAGTGAAGAAACTTTTGGAGGCGAAGATCATAGTACCTCTGAGATATTCTGACTGGGTGGAAAATCTGGTCCCGGTCAGAAAAAAGAGTGGATAAATTAGACTGTGCATGGATTTCAGAAATTTAAATAAATCATCTCTTAAAGACAACTATCCCCTGCCTAAAATGGATCATGTGTTAGAAAAGGTAGTTGGGGCGAATATAATGTCTATGATTGACGGTTTCTTTGGATATAATCAAATTGCCATGAATGAACAAGATAAAGAAAAGACAACTTTTACCACCCCTTGGGGTACGTTTATGTATGATAAAATGCCTTTCGGTTTGATGAATGCAGGAGCAACGTTCCAACGCGCTATGGACATCACTTTCATCGGAGAGAGAGATAAGTTTGTAGTCATCTATCTCGATGATTAAATAGTTTTCTCCAAATCCGACGAAGAGCATCTGGTACATCTTAAACAAACATTTGAAAAATGCCGCAGGTTTGGTCTATCCTTAAACCTCAAGAAATCACACTTCGCCATGCAAGGGTAAATTATTGGGTCATATTGTATCTAAGGATGGAATTAAGATTGATCCTAAGAGGGTTGAAGCAATAGACACTATAAACATTCCCATAAATGTAAAAGAAATTCAATCTTTCTTAGGAAAAATAATTTTTTTACAAAGATTTATCCCAAATTTCGCTGAAATTGTAAAATTGATCATAGATATGCTAAAAAAGAACAACGAAGTAAAGTGGACAACAGAGGCCAAAGCGTCGTTCTCACATATTAAGAAAGTAATAGCCGATGCCCCTGTATTGGCAAGTCTCGATTATCTAAAAGACTTTCTTATTTTCTCATTTGCCTCCGAACACACGATCGCCACGGTGCTCTTCCAAAAGAGCGAAGAGGGTTTCGAACAGTCGATCGCCTTTTTCAGCAAAAGCCTTAGAGATGCAGAACTTAAATACGATATAATAGAAAAACAAGCGTACGCCATAATAAAGGCGCTGAAGGCATTTAGAACATATGTATTACATTCCAAGATCATTGCGTACGTACCAACCAGTTCTATGAAAGATATTTTGGTACAACCAGACAGTGACGGGAAAAGAGGACGATGGCTGGCCAAGATCCAAGAATTTGACCTGGAAATATGTTAATGTTTATGCCATTATTATAGTTCTTTGCATTTCATTAGATAAGAGCATAATAAGAACAAGATCACTGAGAAATACACATTTACAAGAGACACARCATTTATCCTGGGAAACCCTCTAGGGGAAGAAAACCCAGCAAAATCTTCCTTATCATAAATAGTTTATACAATGTTCAAGAGATAACTCAAACCAATACAGAAAGTCCTCCCCAAGAGATGGGCCACTCTTCTTCTCCTCTCTCCAACAGGTAATTGCAGCTTGCCTCATAAGAGAATGAGCAAGTGAGTTGTGTGTTTGAAGTGAGGCGCTAGCCTCTTATTTATATCAGACTAGCACGTGTGAAAGGTCACAACTGGCAGGGCCGACCTCTCACTCTGGGTGGGTAAACCCACCTTTAATTAATTCTGGGTCTTCCATTATAACTGCTGGGGCCGACTTCTTATTCTGCACTTTGTAATTGTCCAATGACCAATCCGCAAAAGGGGATTTGGTCCTTATACAATTACCGACATGATTAATTCTCAATGGGGATTAATCCAATAACAATAATAATAATAATGACATGCTTAATCCGCAATGGGGATTTAATCCAATAACAAAATAATATTAAGAATGCTCTTCGCAGTTACATTATTTCAACACTCCCCCTTAACAAGAAGGGTATTCTTCATCGGCATCAGGCGAGAGAGGTCTGCATCATCAGTGGCATCTGGAGGACAGTATCGTCAATATCATCTTGAAACATTGTCT
>ML789841.1:48371-62887 GCA_009831015.1 Picea engelmannii
CCAGGCACGGAAGTTGTCTATGCCTTCTAGTTTCTCAACAAGCTTTGTGCTTGCAGACATCTTGTACTTTCGGCAACAAAAATAACCAAAAATTGAAAGTGCTCGAAATCAAGTTTTGACCTTACCAGGAGGTGCGCTTGGCTTAAGGCGAGTTGCCTGGTGTCCTCAGATCTGAGAAAATCCAAATTTTTCCCCATCAAATCTGATCTGCAGATTTCTGGTCTGGTGCTTTCGGTACTTCTGGTACTCTGGTACTTCTGGTACTTATGGTACTGGTTTTCTGGTACTTTTGGTACTTTTGTGAAACTAGGGTTTCACTTTCCAGGAGATCCATCCACTGAAAAGGTGTGCTCTAGGTGCCAAATTGATCCTTGGGGGAGGGCACAACTTTCTAGGAGGTTGTGGAGCTGAAAATATTCACTTTTACAAAACCCTAATTTTTGGGTACGGTAACAGTGACGTTTTTCCTCTTGCAAATAAAGCTTTCTTCAGGTTGGCTCTGATACCATGTTAATGTTTATGCCATTATTATAGTTCTTTGCATTTCATTAGATAAGAGCATAATAAGAACAAGATCACTGAGAAATACACATTTACAAGAGACACAACATTTATCCTGGGAAACCCTCTAGGGGAAGAAAACCCAGCAAAAACTTCCTTATCATAAATAGCTTATACAATGTTCAAGAGATAACTCAAACCAATATAGAAAGTCCTCCCTAAGAGATGCGACACTCTTCTTCTCCTCTCTCCAACAGGTAATTGCAGCTTGCCTCATAAGAGAATGAGCAAGTGAGTTGTGTGTTTGAAGTGAGGCGCTAGCCTCTTATTTATATCAGACTGGCACGTGTGAAAGGTCACAACTGGCAGGGCCGACCTCTCACTCTGGGTGGGTAAACCCACCTTTAATTAATTCTGGGTCTTCCATTATAACTGTTGGGGCCGACTTCTTATTCTGCACTTTGTAATTGTCCGATGACCAATCCGCAAAAGGGGATTTGGTCCTTATACAACTACCGACATGATTAATCCTCAATGGGGATTAATCCAATAACAATAATAATAATAATGACATGCTTAATCCGCAATGGGGATTTAATCCAATAACAAAATAATAATAAGAATGCTCTTCACAGTTACATTATTTCAACAAAATCAAACCTACTAAACTGATAAAAGGACAAGGCCTGGCCAAACTTTTGGCTGAATCAAATCTCAGAGCTCTGGATATAAACTGCCTACGGGGATATGAGGGAAATATGAACGTAAACGAGCTTGATGAACCAACAAGTGCAATCAAAATCGAGGAGAAGTTTGTATCATCAGAATGGTACAGAAACATAGTATCCTACCTGCTGACTCTAAAATGCCCGAGTGAACTATCACCATCAAAAGCCAGGACTTTAAAGCTCATGTGGTTAAGTATTGTATCGCCGAAAATCAACTATATTGGAAAGACCCGCCCGGTTTCTTGTTAGTCTGCTTAGTCGAATCAGAAACAGAAAGGGTTATAAGTGAATTTCACGAAGGAGTTTGTGGAGGACATCACGCTTGGAGGGCCACAACTTACAAAATTATGAGGGCTGGGTATTACTAGCCAAAACTCTTTTCAGACGTTAACGCCAAGGTTTGAGCCTATAGTCCTTGTCAGCTATTTGTGGGTAAACAGAAACTCCCGGCGCTACCTTTAGTTCCGGTCAAAACTGAAGCCCATTTTCAACAATGGGGGCTAGATTTTATAGGAGAGATTAATCCACATTCTAGCGCCCAACACAAGTGGATCTTAACTGCCACAGAATACTTTACCAAATGGGTGGAATCCATTCCAACCAAAAGGGCAACTGACTCGGTGGTAATAGAGTTCTTAGAAGACAATATCTTGTCAAGATTTGGCTGCCCCCAAAAGATAGTCACGGATAATGCCCAGACTTTCAAATCTATGGCTATGATCAGCTTCTGCCAAAAGTATAATATCATTCTTGGCCATTCTACAGCGTACTACACCCAAGGAAATGGACTGGCCGAGTCGTCTAACAAGAGCATGATCAATATAATTAAGAAAGTGTTGGATGAGAAAAAAAAGTCTTGGCATATACATTTAAAGTACGCTTTGTGGGCAAATCGCATAGGCACTAAAAATTCTATCGGCATGTCTCCTTTTCAGATGGTATATGGGACAGATGCGGTGTTACCAATAAATTTAGCACTCCCTGTGATGAAATTGTGGCAAGATCAGAAAGAAGAACCTAATCATGTCACCAAAAGGATAAACCAGTTAATCGAGGTTCGATAGCATAGGCTCGAAGTAGATGAAAAGATGCAGAAGTATCAAGACGACATGAAGGCATTATTCGACCGTAGGGCAAAGGACAGAGATTTCCTCCCAGGTGATTTAGTACTAAGGTGGGATGCAAGGAGGGAAGAAACAACGAAACATGGTAAATTCGATCACCTCTGGTATGGGCCATTCAGAGTCTCGGCTCTCAAAGGAAAAAATTCTTTCCTATTGGAAAATCTAGACGGTGAAATCCTCAACGCCCCTGTCAACGGGCGTTATCTGAAGCATTATATGACATAAACAATCGCCAAAAAAAAGAAAAAAAAAAGGGAGTTCATTTAATTTTAGATTTATATATTCATATATAGAATTTTTACTTAAATATTTTCCATTTCGTTTGTTATTTTGATTTTCTTTCGCGAATTTTCGACACCTTTTAGATAGCCTCGATAACCTTTGTATTTTCCTCTTATAGGGTTCCAACTACAAACAAAACAAGCGGGAGAAGTAAACCAAAAGTTGGTGTCAGAAATAAATCGGCTTAAACAGGTGATACCAAAGATTTTTGATTTGGTGCAAAGAAAATGAAATGATAAGGTAAAGGTGAGATTTCCTAAAAGACTTGTTCCGAAGGGCTATCAAAGAAAACCGAAGTAACCTCATTCAGAGAGCAACATCGTCCGAACTAATAAATAACAGAATGTTTCCTTGTTTAATCGTTTACGAAAGAATAAGACAAATTAAACAAGTCACTCAAATTAAAGTAGTCAGTCAAAGTAAAGTGCCCCCGAAAAAGATTCACAAGAGCTAGTTTTGATTTTTTGACCTTTGTTTTTCAGTCCATAAATCACTATCTGTCACCCTTTTCTATCTTCGGGTTTACCCTTTAAAAAGTCAGCATCTTTAAATTTCGCATACGTAGGGACAAGAGATTTCGTTTCAACCTCGAGAGCTTCAAAGCAGATCGTGGAAAGAAAGCGGGTATTCACAACTACTCGGTCCCTTGCTAAACGAAGGGACGCTTAAAGTGATCCTGACTTTCCTAGGTTTTTCAACAATTTCGGAGGATTGAGGCTTGCTCAAATAGAATACCCTAAGAAAGTTATTTTCCCTTTTTCCCTGAGAACGAAGGTGTTGTGAAGGTTAAGGGAAGGTTGGCACCGAGTAATCAAAGTAAGTTGACAGACCTATAATGAAAAATATTACACAGATATCAGCCCTGATACAAACTAATTGCCCCCATTTTCGCGCTCTAAAAAAACAAATTATAAGACAGGTGGTGAAAGGAAATTCAGAAATGATTGCCCCCATCTAGTCCAAGAGACGATGAAAGGAAATTCAGAAATGATTGCCCTCGTCTTAGCATTTAAATGCACAAATATATTCCGAAGTGGTGAAAGGAAATTCAGTAAAAGGGGCCAAATAACTTCACCGGGGTATTGAACAGGCTCGCTGGCAGTGAAGCAATATCTGAGATATCTGTAAGGCTGTTATACATGAATATCACTCTACTCTGGTAACCAATTCTTTCTAAAAAACCTGATTTACATACCATGTTTAGATAGGGCTTCCTGATTAAAAACATATAATCTTCTTCTTTTGATGCAAGCTGATAGCCACAAGATCTGTTGGGTCTCCTAGAACTGTTTTGATTGTTTTAAGGCAGACCTGAATTCAGTAACGGGAAGGGGAAAGTCGTGAAAGGGACTACAACTAAGTTTAAAAAAGTATCTGAGTTTGAAAATCTTTTCAAAGGTAAAGAATGAAGTCTCTTTCCCCTTCGATATCCTGTTCTCAGGAACTTTTCACTGGATTAAAGCCATTGACTCCATTTACCCAATATCGGCACGTGGTCTACTGTTCTTCTTGTCTTACAAAAAAACGGGATCCCTAGTTGGAGCCTATGTTGGAGCTGCCTTTGTTCTTTAGCCCATTTTGAATTTCATGTCCTAATGCTCGAAATCGAAAGATGGTTTTCGTATTTTCCTTCTGTTGTTTCAAAATCTCTGAAGTCTCATCACGCGAGCGACGATGGTTATCATACTCTCAAGGCGAGTTCTACTTTTCGTTCAAATAATTTTCCCCCCTTTTTTACCTCGGGATTTCATATGTCGGATGCTATAGATCACATAGTTCACAAGTCCCGAACAACGAAATGACGAAATCGTTTTAAAATTTTACCCAGGTCAGTAACGAGAGTAGAGTTTTCCTAAATTACGGTTAAGCATCATCGGGGTTTCGCGACTCGGCGTGTATTAAATCCAAAAGTCTTACTGTCGTAACCCCGATAGCTGAAACCACGAATTTCTTGTTTTAGTAACCCGTGTTAAGGTTAAAGGTAAAAGCTTAGCCGTGGTTAAGTTCCGTCGGAAATTCTTTTAAAAACGCTACACTGTCAAAGCCCCAAGTCGCGAAGCCGCGATAAAGATATAAACATAATTAATTAAACATTTAATCCGATTTTATCCTCTTTTTTAATTAAAACATATCATCGCAATCTCGTGGTTTCGCAACTCGGCATACGAACTTCCCAGAAGCTATAACTTTGAAGCTCCGAGTCGCGAAGTTGCGATATAAATAATCACGTAATTAATTAAGTGCCTAATCGTAATTACGTTTTTTATTAACCAAAGACAATCACCGCGATCTCGGGTGTTCGAGGTTCAAAGGGTTAAAGCAAAAACTCCTGATGCAGCGAGTACCAAAAGATTAATTAACTTTGGTAAAACCTGATTAATTGAGCTAAGCCAGTATTTCTCGTGACTTGACGCATGCACAGTTTACGAGACAATCTTAATTCTTCCTTACGCCAATTGACATTTCGAACCGCCAAAATTTATGGCATTAATTAAAAACAAGGCGAATCGACAAGTAAAGATTGGGTTTTTATTGCTAAATTTATATTTAAGCGTGATTTGACTGATCTGTTCTTAAAAATTATCGTGTTTTTGAATATATAGAGCTGTTATTCGTTATCACAAATTCATTTCTATATTACACAGAACACACTTTTCTTAGCGAACTAATTTCTGTATGTATACATATTTTTATCGCAGAAGAGCTAACGTAGGATCCCCCGCCATGGCCCCGCAAAAAGCGTCTAAAGCCAACGTTGAGGTTTCGGGACAAGGTTCAGATAACGTCGCTGATACTTCACCTCGAAGTGTCAACTCTGTCAGGACCTGGTCGTTTGTTTCTGATGTTCTACAGTGCGAATTGGTAGATTATTCTGATGATTCCAGTGACAATGAAAAAGATGACCTGACCACCAAATATAAGATTGTCATCCAATCGGGAATGCATAAAGTAGCGGCTAGGCCACGACTGCTCCCTTACTATGGTATGGTCCGGTGGGCATTAGACCATGTGGACATACCAACCAGAACCATCATCAATGAACAGAAAGTCACTATTGGGACTTTCAGACCCGAACAACTGCAGGCTATGTACAAGTTGCCTACTGTGTCGGACCTTACATATGATTCCGAATTCTTGGAGAACTTCAAACAGAAAGAATGTGTGCAATATGACAAGACTATGTCCAGTTTAATCAGAGATTGGGTTTCACACCCTGCGAAGTTTAGGGAAGACAGCAATGACATATATTCGATAGCTTCCTTGGAACCATAGTTCAAATATGTAGCTATGATGACCTGCAGACTATACGGGAGAGAGGACACTACACATTTCTTTCTTCAGTGGGTGCCTCTAATACATCAAGTTGCTGAACGTTGTTCCTTCAATTGGGCTAAAATGCTATCTGATAGCTTGACCAGTCGAGTTACAGAGTATCGGGCGTAGAGGGAGAGCGGGAAGATTGCCTCATTCTTTATGTCCACGTACATTATGGACACCGTATGTTTTCTTACGCCCTTTCCTTTAATGAACTGGAGTTGGACTCCATCAGAAGCCGAGCCCATCCATGTCTACCATTCGAAACTGTGGGAGAACAAAGCGGCAGATTTTGTGTATGAAATTTTTAACTGGGTAATGGTACCGCTGCATGTCACTATTTTCAGCCATCCGCCACCCAGGATCTCAGACAGTATAGTGATGAATTTGAGCAGTATAGCTGACTGGTATGTAGAAGCTGAATTCTCATATCTTAGGGTTTTCAGGGCTTCTGTTCCCCCGCATGCATTACCATTATTCATACCCGACAAGCTGGCTTGTCGTGAGGTTGCTAGACAAACAGTAATTGGTGGCATAAGCAAGGAGCTTAAGGGATATTCAAAGAAGCATGATCCGCAAAGGGTCGTAAGTAATCATTTGGCCAGTTGTGGACTCAAAAGGTTCGAACACGAAAATTCGCCTTCGGATGACATTTTCTGAGACACAAGATCTTACGTCGAGATTTTGGCTCGGATACAAACTCTGGCACCTGAAGAGAGGGCCGATGTTCTAAATTCCAAGAACATCGACGCAGTTGTCTTCCCGCAGTATTGCGGGGTGAGAATCCGAGTACAGCGGAGGTGAAACAAAAAGAGGCCGAAAGCTCCAAAGATGCGATACCCAGCCAAAAAAAACACCAAGACGAGGAAGAGCAAACTAGGAGTCCAAAAACAGAGATAAAGACTCCCGACCCGCCGAAAAAACAGACTCCAGTTACTACTCCGGAACAACCAGCTAAGCAAATCAGAGATCCCATCGCGTCCATTACTCCCTTGCAGTCAACCCAGGGAAACATAGACGCAGGGTGGATTTTAAATGAAGAATTGAGACCTATAAGAGTGGAAGAGCTCCCTCCAAACGAGTTCTTCTTTGATAAGAAAAGAAAGGCTGTGGTAAAAAGAGAATTCTATCAGGAAGGGGGATCAATAGCCAAGAAGTACAAAGTGTTGACCGATGGGAAAGACAAGAAGAATGAACAGTTTTCTATAGAGATAGCCGGGACCTTTAGGGGCATATGCCACAACAAACCAATTTTCAGTCGGGGTATTGAAAAATCAGCTGAAGCGAAAAAATCGCCTCATCAAAACCTTAGAAGCCAGACTAGCCACAACAGAGGAGGCTGCTAAGGACCAGGCGAGCGCAGGGATAGAACAAGCAAGGTTGGCCGATAAAAGCGAGATAGAGTTGCTCAAAACTAGGCTCGAACAAGCAGAGCTGGTGGTTTAGAACGGTCAGATACAAGCGGGCCAGCAAAAAGACTTGATCGAACAGCTACAAACTAGAGTAGAAATCGCCGAAAGTAAAGTTATAAATATCGGGATGTTCCAGTCCCAGGTGATGGAGATTCGGAGCAGAGTTTCTGCAGCCCAGCGAAATTTACTCGCCAAGGTAGAGGTAATTCGGGACAACTTCTTACTCGTTAATCAAGTTTTGGAAAATTTATCTGTTAGAGAAAGAGAAGCTGGAGCAACTCGGGTCGCTTTTCAAGAGGCTGTAATAGCTAAAAACAACAGGGAATCGGGAAGCACCCCCAGGTTTTCCATTTCGGAGCAGACTAGAGGAAATATTTTATTAAAAGAATGGGAGCACAGTATATCAGAAGGTAAGCTGCAAGCCAAGAGGGTAACAGAATCCTTAGAAGAGGCTTTTTGTTCTATAGATGGTAATTTGTTAGGTATTGATAGCGAAGGAAATGTTGAGGCATTGAGTCAAATGAATATAGCAAAAATCTCACTTGATTTAAATGAAAAAGAAGAAAGAGATTCGGCCGAGATCTCACAAGTAACTATGGCAGACATAGTTCAAATAGATAAATGTATGATTAAACCAAGTGTGCAATTGTGCGCTATCGACATCATAGACAGACAGATGGAAGAAAGGTTACCGCAATTAGCCCGAGATTGTTACTCTTTTGAAGCCAATTGTCAAGCAGAACCGTCAAGGCTGATATCTCGGCTGGTGGAAAGATGTGTCACTTGTACCGAGCATACGCGAGGACAAGCTTCTGGCACCAAATAAAGACAGAGATGAAGAAATGGAACGATTGCTCTCCTCCTTATCATAACTGAAAATTTTGCAACGATTGAGATTCCATTTTATGTAAAACTGTATAAATATACCATAGAAAGAAAGAAAAAGGGCTGGACCTTTTGTGTCGATTGTAATAGAGGTTTTCTTTTTTAAGAGTTAATATAAATCAAATCCGAAGATTCTCGATTCCGTCACGACTGTGTTATGAGTTTGTTTCCTTGTATCTCACATTTCGTTTCATTTCATATTTGTATCTGATGAATGCTTCGCTATAATTTAGTACAACCTCTACTATAGTGAATGAATTTTGGTTTTCTATATTGTTTACTATTTTTCCTCTGTATCAGCTATCAGCAGATATAAGACCAGTCAACACTTTCATAATTCTATATATATTTTATGCTTCATCAGGTTATTTCTTTACATTTTTCTTCTTTTGTTTATAAGTGAGATTCTCCCTTGATAGGAGCCTTGCATCATAGACATCTAAATGTTTTCTCCCACCTCATACATCTTTATTTAAATGTAACTCAGTTATGGGAAAGGGCCTTTGGTTTGCACCCTATTTTCACTCCTAAAACTGTAAACTCTCTTTTATGTGACCGAAATTGAGACAACACTTAAATCCCCCCTGAGATTTTCTTATCTTTCTGTTCCTCCATGACTGTCCCTGTATCAAGACGGCCTAATATCGAACCCGGACTATCAGATCAAACACATATCACCTTAAACCTTTTTGATACTATTCTTAAAACAACTACTACCCGGGTTGAACTCGAACGTTCATTGGCAGTGATTGAATAGGATATAAACATCCAGGAATAGTTGGAAGCTAGACAACGCCAACACAGAAATCATCCCTAGCTTCCCTTACTGAAGGTTGACTTTTCTTCCTTCTTTATCCCTCATTCACTTTCGGATGCCTAGACACTGTACTTCTAAGCCTTAAGTACAGACTCTGGAACAACAGTTGGAACCACTCTCAAACATCCTAAAACAATTAATGGTAATGTTAAAAATTTAAGTAAAAGGATGAAAATGAAAGATAAAGGAGAATGTCACTTTTATTTAACTCCTCATTCCCCCTTGGAAGCATGCGGGCTTTCCTCGGAAGCGTGAGTGAAGCACGCATCAGAAATTTGGAAGCACGCTTCCACTTCCAAATTTCTGAAGTGCGCTTCGGAGGGGGACGCTTCGGAAATGGCAGGAAGCGTGCTCAAGAGCCCCGAAGCGCGCTTCCTAAATTTTGAAGCGCGCTTCAGCTCGAGCTTCCGCACTTCAGCCCGAGCTTCCGCACTTCAGCCCAAGCTTCCTGGATGTACCCGCTCGGATCGATCTTCGGGGCTTCGAAAGGGGGGGGGGGAGCTTTCGGTAACACTGTTGTCATGTGCTTGGAAGCACCACTATCTATGATCCAAGTGTCCTCACCAGGTGACACTAATCTTGAGAGGGCAGAGATTAAGACATAGTCTTCAAAATGTTCTTTTATCATCTTTGTGGGTGGCTCTTCATCTTCAACTGTATGGACATGGTGCCTTCTATTTCTCTTCTTGTATTCTTCTCTTCTAGATGGACAATTCTTAGCAATATGTCCCATCTTGTCACAATGGTAACATTGGTAGGATGAGAAATCCTTTTCTCTTCTTTGACCTTTCTGGAACTTTTGGAATCTCCTTGGAGGGTGAGATTCTTTATGGATGAATTTGTTTGGGGAGTGAGACTCCTTATGTTGATGAGATTCCTTCTGGAAGTGAGACCTCTTCCTTCCTCCTTTAGTATGAGCAACTAGGGGTTGATCTTAATCTCTTGATATCACTGCTTCTCGGTTAGCTACTCTTGCTTCTTCTTGAATAATTCTTCCCACAGATTGTCAAGATGTAGTTTCTCCTTTCTGGCACAAATGGTTTGGATGAACGTATCCTAAGGTCTTGTGAGACCATTAAGAGCTGTCGTTATGAGTTCATCTTCATCTAGAGTATCACCAATTGCTTCTAGTTGTTCCTTGAATTGCGATATTCTAGAGAAATATTCTTGAACTGTTTCTCCTTTCTGCATCCTTGTATTTTTGAGTTGAGTTCTTAGATTAATCTTTCGGATGATGTTCTTTCCTTCATACATTCTGGTTAGGGTATCAAACATTTATTTTGGAGTTTTCTTTGAAGACACTTGAGGAATCAAGTGATCTTTAATGGAGTTTGCAATGATCCTTTTGGCCTTAAGCGTGTCCTTTTGGTGTTTTGCTTTAGCTACAGCATCGGTAGGTTTTGGTACATCTTCTTTAATGAATCTTGCCAGGTCATTCTCTTCAAGAATGAGTGCAATCCTATACTTTCAATCCTGGAAGTTATCCACTCCTTCTAGCTTGTCAACAAGCTTAGTGCTTGCAGACATCTTGACCTGGAGCTAGGAAAATGAACAAAAATTGAAAATGCTCAGAATTTAAATATGAACTTACTAGGAGGTGCGCTTGGTTGAGGCGAGTAGCTTGCTGTAGTCAGAATTCAGAAAATCCAAAATTTTCCCCTTCAATGCAATGTTGCCAAAGCGCGAAGCGAAGCGTCCTGAAAGCATCTATTATATATATATATATATATATATATATATATATATATATAATTTTTTATATATTGTGTTTATATTAAAAAAAACATGCAGAAAGAAAAATTAGCTGAAGAATGTATGAAAACATGCATATTTGTACATTGTAACATTAAAATGACATTCATAGTAGTAAGCAGTGGTACATCAATGATTAATCATTCGAGCATCAACCATCTAGAATCTAGCAATTACAAACTTACAAACCAACATACAATTTTTTAAGCCATATAATAGAAAGTAGACCATTAATTTATGGAATGAAATAGTCATCTAGCAATTGTCAACAATAACATGAGTCATGAAAAAATAGTTATGATTACAAAATAGGCCATCTACACTGAATTATGAAGATCTCAAGGTCCAAAACTAGACTCTATAGTCTAATTGCTAAATGCTATGAATCTATCATCTATAGACTGACATGTCAAGTAATGAAAATAGAGAAACATCAAACAACTATCCCATCCTCCTTCCACCAACATGATTGCCGCGTGTGCCTCCACATAGTGGTACTGGAGGAGCCCGAGAAGGACGAAACTGTGCAGTAGATGAAGATGAAGCCTCTACTGCTGGAGTCCTGAACAGGGGGACCAAGGACTGGGTAGTAGCTGGGGTGGAATCTTAGCATGATCATCATCATCAAAAATAGCATTCTCCAATTGCTCTAAAAGCATTACCCCATCCTCCAAATTATCCTCCTTTGGATGGTTGTCCCAACGCTTCAAGTTTGTATCCTCCTTTGCCTCCTCACAGTAATGGGACAACAATTGCAAGTTGTAATGAACATAAACCAAGCTCTCTGCCCGACCTGCATTCAATCTGTTTCTTTTGACATTGCGGATGAAACTGTAGGTGCTCCAACACCTCTCTGCAGAAGAAGTGTTCACCATCGGTGAAAGCACCCATGTTGCCAAACGTTGGAGTTGTGGAGTGCCTCCGCCATAAATGTTCCACCACGCAAGAGAACTCAAATTCCCTCGATCTCTTAATGCATGGTTGGTCCCAAAGGCACCTTGCCCAAGTATGTACTGGCTCAATTGTTGTCGTATCTTGTCACACTCCTTCTCGTCCAGGACCAATTTGTCTAATGCTTTCATATAACCTTCAACAATTATAATTTATCATAAATAGAAATGAATTATGAATATAAACCATACGTAGAAAATTGAAATAAACATAAACCATAAGTAGAAATTATTATAAAGGAATTGTTTGAAAAAATTTCTACCTGCTTGAACCTCTGGATCTTGGTGTGGTTTTTTCTTGGTCCCACCACTAGGCGTCGGTGTTGAAAGTCATGATACATGATAGTATTTCGGTTTTAGTACGTATGCTAAGGCATGTAGTGGAATATTTAGCATTTCCCACCGTTTTTCCACTTCTACACGAATAAGGTTATACATGTCGACATCTTTAGGCTCAACAATGTCTTTAATCAGCCCTAGCATGCTATCCATTTGCTCATACACCTCCCCCAATGATTGGCCGATCTGAATCTGAAAACTTGATCATGTTATAAATTGGTTTGGTGAATTGCAAAACATATCGAACCTGTGTCCAAAACTGACTGTCAAGCACTATGTTCTTGACTGCTAATGCACTTTCTTTATCCCCGTTCAAATCAGCCCATTCATCACTCATCACCATACCAACCAAAGCTTGTCTCACCTTCAATAGGAGGCTAAAAGTGAGGTAATAACTAGCAAATCTAGTTGGTGCAATCTTAAGTATCTGGAACCTGGAGTAAGTGCTATAGAAGTAATTGACCCTTGTATGCTCGGTGATATATTTGATGACTTGCTTCCCTCTCTTGTACATCTGATTAATCCATCCACATTCTTTATGTTTGACAATATCATGCATCAAAAGGTTCAAGGTGTGCACCAAACACCCAGACCAAAAAATGTGTGGATGTGTTTTGCTCAATACCTGCTCCCTTACAATTTGCTGCATTATCAATGATTACTTGAATCACATTAAAATGGCCAACTTCATCAATTGTTTTCAAGAAGAGCTCTGAAATGTTTTGAGAAGTTGCACTTATTGAAGATGAGTCATGTGTTGCAAGAAATACTGCACCACTAGCAGAAACACCAATAACATTGATCAAATATTGGTTTCTAACACTTGTCCAACCGTCTGATACAATGGATACCCCAATGTCAGACTATTCATTCGTAAACTGTGAAAGACCAGCTTGAATTTTTGCCTTTTCCCTATCAAGTAACACAATTCTAGGTTTCTCATCGTTGGGGCTCTTGTAAACTTGGGGGGCTTTTTCGTTGATGACCCTCACCATGTCATGCCAATAGGGGGAGCGAAGCACATTGAATGCTACACCACAAGCATAGAGAAAGCGTGCCACTTTTGTATCCACCTCATATAAAGTTTGGTCAAGCCACTAAGGCATCTTGTTTGGCTTGGTAGTTCTCATGTTATAATCGAATGAAAGCTACAACCATTAGGGCTGCAGCAATACACATTCAAACTTTAACTTTAACTTGTTTTTCAACCGTGGAATTTTGTTTGGAAGCCACTATTATTGTTCTACTTCTTATGGGATAACTTTTTGACGGATTACTTGCTGATTTTTATGGTTGAAATTCATTGTTGTAGCAAATATTTGCTACAACCACTTGGTTGTCACTATGATTATCTAAAAACACTATCTAACAACCCTCTTTTACCATCAAAGTTTGTGCTCAAGTCATCTTCCACTTCTTACAATGACCTATAGGGGCATCACCTTCCATTACTCCACTTTCCATCTCATTTCCCCCTAGGGTCACCAGGATTCCCCCCCTTGAGGCGATCACATCATCTCTAAAGCGAGGGGAGTACCTATCTAAGGTGATATTGGGTAGATATTCCCATAGTCGTCTCACATTTGTAGATTGGGTCGATTTTTTCCCAACCTACAATCTGTGCGATAACATGCTTCAAGGAGGGTTTTGGGGCATTTATCCCTCAGAAAGAAACCTAATTGTCCTTGGAAAACATTCAAATATCATAATAGGATAAGTTCTTCTTGAGTTCTAATGTTGTAGGGAAAATCTTCTATCAAGGAATCAAATCTAGCATTGAACTCTCTAATAGGCTCTTATTCCTGTTTTGCGATTTAATCAAATAGAGAGAAGAGTGAAGTATTATCCTTTCCAACCCCCCATCTCTTTAATAAGGTGCTCTCAAGAACCTCCCATGTTTTGATACTTTTTTTCAAAAGGCTATTATACCAGACTTTAGTATCCTTTATTAATGGAGCAGAAAAGAGTCTCATGATCACCTCTTGATGTTGAAAATGCACATTATGCAAGCCTAAGTCATCATAGAACTTAGTCAAATGATCCTCAACTTTGGGATTGTTGTCGTCCTAATACACACCTATAAACGTGGAGAAGTATCCAACCCACTTGGTGTGTCCTTGGAGGCACGAGCCTGAATCAGACCCATGTCACCTCAATCTGGACTCCTTTCGTTTAGGTTGATCCCTAGGGAAGCCAAGGGGGTTAGAGCCTATTAAACTATGGGAAGGTTTATTAAATATTCTAGGAGTTAATTAAGTCGTTGATTAGTGTTACCCAACTCAATGACAAGCAACCATGCAAAATGCAATCATTCAATGACAAGCAAACCTTTATTTTATAAACAATTCGACCAGTGCCTAAAGATTATCAAAATTCTCTTATTGTAATATATTCACAAAAAAATATCTTTA
>ML789841.1:80293-96563 GCA_009831015.1 Picea engelmannii
TCATAACCATTTCCTCATGATCCATCTAGCCCCGACAATGGGAAGGTAAGTTTTTTTATAATCCCTCTCAATGTAACATATTCCCAAGATTTGTCTCTTGGATTTTCCTTACTCATGAAAGATAGAATTTGGGCTTGAGGCTGAATTTACAAGTGTCAAACACAACGTAAAAGTGAATCACAACCCTTTCCCCTTCCACCCTTTTACCCAAGTTATACCCAAGTTAACTTTGGTTGGTCACAACCCGTTCCACTTCCATACTTCCGCTTCCACTCATTGAGACATGAGCCCTTTCCCTAATTGAATTTCCCCATTTTCCAGCAAGGTCCTATTGATGTTCAAATATGACCATGTTCAACATTCAGGAATTCGCCCTGTCAGGGTCCCTATTAGAGCCTTATCCGTTGTAAATGGTGATTCCGACTAGTGTAGGTCCAGTTACCTATAACTATCCTGATGTACAAAAACTAAATTCAAAATATATACACCTTCTAATCTATTGCACAGATTTTATCTTTTATTGAATAACAAATCGATATATATATATATATATATATATATATATATATATATAGAGAGAGAGAGAGAGAGAGAGAGAGAGAGAGAGAGAGAGAGAGAGATTTTGAACTATCTGCAAGAAAGAGATTAATTCTAATTATCATAAAAGTTACCTCTATGAAAGAAGATTTTGTTTTCTTTTAAAGAGTGAAAGGTATTTATAACGAAAGTAAAAGAAATGAACTAAAGCAAATAAAACTAAAAAGAAAATCTAATGTTCGGGCTCAAATTTAGATAGTATATGAATTTAAGTAAAGTAAACAATGTTCTAAAGATATAAATCTTCTGAAAAAATGTCTGATTATATCAACTGAAAAATGAATTAATAAAACTATTTAAATAATTAATACATACTTACAATCCCAACAGTAACTCATATACATATTAATCATTGGAATGGTGTGTGAAATAGAAATGAAATTGATCTAATTTATTAGCAATAATTAACTAAATCAATATGTAATATTGTCAACACATAATCCAGATAAGACTTTGATTTCAAAAATGAACACTTGAGTATCAGTAATAGTACCAAATATTGATTGTTTGTATTAATATTCAAAGTCACAAAGAGATTCAAAATAATGTATCAAAACATAGACTTGTGCATCAATGCATAAGCTTTGTTCCCTTTCAAAAATCTGAAACTCCCCCTTAAATTGTTTTTCCTTCACTTTTTTATATCGAAGGAATTCAAAAACGAAAATTAACTTCCATAACCATAAACAATTATCCCTTTAAAATGGGAAAATAACAAAATTGTTTAATTCCACAAACTAAATTAACTAAGTACATGAAAATGAAAACTATTAACTATTTAATTTTAGAATTCTGTCTGGAAACTAATTTTCCTGTTTCTTGTATTTTCCAAGACATTCCTTTTACACCTATAAAACAAAAGGAACGAAAAAACAGAAGTTAATAAAATATAAAAACAAAAATTAGAGTTGCTATAGAATTTGAAATTCTATAGCTACTCTTTTATTATCTAAAATTAACGAAAATACAAGCTAAACTAAAAACAAATGTTATACTCATACCAATAACTAAAACTTTTTTATCACCGAGTGTTATTGGGAATGGTCTTGAATTACGAATTAACAAAAATATTAACTCCCGGTGAGTTAATGTTAGATGCTTCTTTCTTTTTATCTTGTTTAGAATCTGAACCTGTCTTCTCTAGCTATCGATCAAATCTTTATTTTCTGATCTAAGAAGTTGATTTTCTAATTCCAAATCAATTATATTAGCCTGTAACACTGTAACCATTAAATGATATTTGTCTTACCAAAAGGAAACTTTCAGATTGGGATCGGTTTCACTTGTCTCTTTTTCTTTTTCTTTAGCAACTTTTTCAATTGGTTCCTGCAGAGAAACGTGTTGTGGGGAAGAAACTTCATGATTTGTAATGAACTCTTAATCCTCAACTTGAATTAGAGAACTAGCTTTCGAAGTTTTCCTAGACTTTTTTCTGAACATTCTTGATAATTTTCTTCCTTGCCTCTTGTTCATAAAATTGACTAGACCAGTGGAATCATCATTGTTTTTGGTAAGATGTGGGTCACACTCAAATGCAAGAAAGGAAACTACGGTTTGCTTGGAAGCTTCAGAAGAAACCTGAGGTGCTTCACTGAAAACACATGACTATGGACTAAAGCTAAACTTGACAGTTTGACTATGAGAAACCTTTGCGGTGTTTTGCTAAGGAGTAGAAACTTGAGGGTAAGGAAAAAAAGTATCTTCTACAGAATCTAAGGTTTCATCTTCAGAAAAGGGAGACTGTAAATCTGCCTCAGAATTTACTTGAAAAATGATTTCTTTTCACAAACGTTTCCTAAGAATCACCATTTTGTTCTAAGTGAAATTCAATTAGAATTTTCACTAAACCGTGATGAAAGACATTTCTTTTTGAACTGAAATTGTTTCTCTGATAGACATGTGCCATTCTAGACAAACTTTTAAGCAAGAACGTCAGCATATTCAATTCATAATCCATGAAGACCATTAAAAGCCGAAAGTGATAGATAAAGAAAAGGTTATATCTACCCTCACATGTGATAAATCTCTTAATAACTTCTAACAAAAAATGCCATTTTTTTTTAATTGAAGATATGGGCATACATTTGTAATAGTATTTGCATTCAAAATGAATCTAGGATTTTAGACCAAGGAATCTCCTTCACCCTTTTGGTTTTAGACCAATATTCTCCTTTTAATGGCAATTTAGTCACTCTGGCTATTAATTCCTCATCTATCTGTAACTCTATATTGTTGAAATAATGTAACTGCAAAGTGTATTCTAATTATTATTGTTGTATTATTCATTAGATCAATCCCCTATTGCAGATTGATCATGTCAGCTATTGTAAAAGACCAAATCCCCTTTTGCGGATTGGTGAAAACATAATTGAAATAGGCAGAATAAGAAGCCGGCTCCAGAATATATTAAAGGGGCCCCAGAATATATTAAAGGTGGTTATAACCACCCAGAAGAAGAAGTCGTCCCTGCCAGTGAAGAGACACCTCCGTCCACACGTGCCAGAGTTGTATAAATAAGTAGTCTAGCGCTTCATTTAGACACACACACTTGTTCATTGACAAGCAAGTTTCAGAGCTGTAGTTGGAGAAGAGAGAGAGAGACAGAGAGAAAGGCACATTCTTGGGAGAGGACTTTCTGTATTTGTTTGAGTTATCTCTTGGCATTTATTGGCTATCTATAATAAGAAAGTTTTGCTGGGTTTTCTCCCCCACGAGGGTTTCCCAGGATAAATGATGTGTCTCTTGTGATTGTGTATTTCTCAGTGATCCTATCTTATGCTATTGTTATCTAGTGAAATGCAAAGAACTCTAATAATAGCTTAAACCTTAACATGGTATCACAGCTAAGCTGAAGAGAACATCTTTCACAAGAGAAAGTGAAAAACGTCACTGTTGCCATACATGCAAATTAGGGCTTTTTGTTGATGAAGTATTTCAGCCCCAAAACCATCTAGAAAAGTGCGCCCTTCCTCAAGGATCACTTTGGCATCCTTAGCGCAACTTTTCAGTGGCTAGATCTCCCGGAAAGTGAAACCCTAGTTTTCACAAAGTACCAGAAGTACCAGAAAACCAGAGTACCAGAAGTACCAGAAGTACCAGAAAACCAGAAGCACCAGTCCATAAATCTGTTGGTCAAGTTTGAGGGGGTAAAAGTTGGATTTTCAAAAATTTGACTGCGCCAACTTTACTCACCTCAGCTCAGTGCATCTATCCCCTGGATCAGAATTTCAAAATTTGAAGTTTGAAAAATTAGGGTTTCCTCATGAAACCCTAAGTTGTAGCTGCAGTTGCAGTCTCAGAACTAGTTGTAGTATCAATTGTAGTTGCAGTATCAGTTGCAGTTGCAGTCGTAGTACCAGTTGCAGTCACCCTTGAAGTTCTTAAGAGTTGGTGATCATTACCACTGCTACCAGATGGTGCCTCTACTTGAAAATGTTGTCAGAGGCATGTACTCACACATGTTTAAACGATTAAGCTTTAAAGGGTATTTGCAGGAGAAGGGATCTCTTGCCATAGATCCTGAAGGATCTCAAGATCCAACACATTCAGAGGAATGATGCAACCTAGGTATGATTATTCTGATATGCATCTATTTGTTATGACATTATTTTGATCAGTGTTGCATGTTGTAGCTATGACCATCATTCTAACCTTTGATCAAAATCTGAGTCAAGGTATTAGATGGATTAAAAGTTGAGATCATAGAGCTTATCCTCTAACCCAACCTTCTGTCAAGATAGCGTATTGTCTTAGTACATAAGACAGGTTGAAGAAAGCACTCGTCATCTTGAGTGAAGGAGACTTCGAAGAAAAGAAAGAACTCATTCTTGAGGACAAAGCTCCAGGTCCCAGGTTTGATTAATTAAGTTGATAAGATTCAAAACGTGCAAATGTCAAGAAAATACTATAGTTGAGGTAACAGTCTTTGAAAAGTATTATGCTTGGTAGCATGTAAGGATATTGAGATAAATGCTTAATGTAAATATTTGCCTGATACAACTAACACCTCCTCTAGGAGAAACCTCGTGTGTTAGTTCTAGGTTGCCATGGAGGAATGTTTGATCACAACACTATAAGAGCGTTGACCTCATTTTGTATTGTATTCCTTACCTTTAATATTTGCTTCAGACAAGTTACAAGTGATAGCTCTAAAGGAGATATTGTGATGATTGTTCGTACTATAGCTTTATCTACTATTATCAAAAGGATATTAGTCTTGCTTACTGTTTTGTTGACCTTGTTCCAGGTCACAGGTAATAACCTTGAGAAAGCTATAGTGTTGCAGAAGGCAACGAATTAAATGAGACATGAAGCAGACTATGTACATGACCATACACACTCATGTACCAAAGAAGATGAAGAAGAAGCTATCTCTTGAGATTCAGAGTATCTCATATGAAGATTGATTGAAAGGAGCAAAAGGCTCCAAAGATGATCGAACATTAGAACGGGAAGCAGACCTCGTTTGAAGCCTGACTCTGTCTTTCATACTTAGACTTGGTATTCAACACCAAGTATACCCTGTAAAAGATAATGAAGTCCTTGTAGACTCAGAAGAAATCGAGAGTAAGCCTGATCTCAGAAAGGATCAGATGAAGAGACATCTCCCAGGACTGGGAGACAGATGCTGTGAGAAGACTAGTTCATAACTTCAGAAGCTCGTAGGAGATATGAAATATCCGGGAAGATTCCCTTGTTTCAGTGACAAAGAAGGAAGCCAGTCATAAAGACTAGGAAATGGATTCTTTTGTGAGAAGAGAAGTCAGTATTGACTTCCAATATTGATCTATACAGATCAAATGTGTTGCAGATGTACAAAGCCTGATGTATGTCTAGAGGATTCTCCCAACAAAAGGGAGAAGACTATGACAAGAAACTTATTGAAGAAATAGTTCCAGTATTTATGAAGACAACTAGAACAACCATGATTCATATATAGTATGAGATACAGGGGGAGAAATCCCCAAATTGAGTGGCAGTTGGTGCAGTACATCAGTTGGGTCATGGAGACATGACTATGATAGCATTACCCCCATGAAAGAAGAAGAGCTATCCTTAGTATCAGTTATTGAAGCACTCTCAGTTTCAGATGAAACTGTTGCCGTGATAAAATAAGAGAAGTTACTCTCAGATTTTAGCAGCCACAGTGAGAATGAAGCAGTCATTCTCAGCCTCAGAGCAGCTGTAGGTGCAGAATTCCAGATTCCAGAAGGAACAATTGCAGTCCGAGTAGAGGACATACTCCCAGACAGTGAGACAGATAGTGCCTTGCAGAAAGCACATAGAGCTAGCACATGATGCTGTAGATTGAGTTGTAGCTGAGCAAGTGTACCAGATTGGTACAATGTAATAAGAAAAATTGATTTGAAGATTAAAGATAGAAAGACTCATGCTGAAGAAGGATCTGTACGTGTTGAAGTAAGCTCCTAGAGCTTGATATGGCAGAATTGATAGTTTCCTGACGAGCTTGGGCTTTACCAAGAGTAAAAACCTCTACTTCAAGATTATGAATGATGAGCCGATGATATTGCTGGTGTATGTGGATGACTTATTGTTAACTAGAGAAGAAAAGCTCATTACCGAATGTAAGAAGAAGCTCGCTTCAAAATTTGAGATGAAAGACCTTGGCCTAATGCATTATTTCTTAGGTCTTGAGGTATGGCAGAGTCCAGAGAGAATCTTCCTTAACCAAGAGAAGTATGTAGTCAAAATCCTGAAGAGATTCGACATGTTGGAGTGCAAGTCCATGAATACACCCCTGGAAACGAAGCTGAAGCTACTGGTCGACACTTCGTCATAATTGATTGATGCCACATTGTATAGACAGATCATTGGATCGCTGATGTACCTGACGAACACCAGACGAGATATCTGTTTTCCCATGAACACCTTGAGTCAATTTCTGGTAGAACCCAGACATGTTCACCTAGTTGCTGCAAAACATGTGATGAGGTACCTTAAGGATACATTAGATTGTGGTCTCAGCTATGATGGAGATCATGATTTCACTCTGAGTGGGTACACTGATTCGGATTGGGCTGGAAGTGTCTCTGACAGGAAGAGCACTTCAGGATACTGTTTCAATTTGGGATCAGCCATGATCTCATGGCAGAGTAGTAAGCAATCCAGCATTGCTCTCATTACAGTGGAAGAAAAATACATTGCTGCGTGTTCTACCACCCACCTGATGCTGTTGATGATGCTGAGCT
Source organism: Picea engelmannii (assembly GCA_009831015.1). NCBI lineage: Eukaryota > Viridiplantae > Streptophyta > Pinopsida > Pinales > Pinaceae > Picea > Picea engelmannii. The sequence continues at coordinate 87,100 of ML789841.1, forward strand.
CTCACCCACCTGATGTTGTTGATGATGTTGTCCTCTCTCTCGCCTGATGCTGTTGTAGAATACCATTCTTGTTAAGGGGGAGTGTTGAAATAATGTAACTGCAAAGTGTATTCTAATTATTATTGTTGTATTATTCATTAGATCAATCCCCTATTGCGGATTGATCATGTTGGCTATTGTAAAAGACCAAATCCCCTTTTGCGGATTAGTCAAAACATAATTGTAATAGGTAGAATAAGAAGTCGGTCCCATAATATATTAAAGGGGCCCTAGAATATATTAAAGGTGGTTATAACCACCCAGAAGAAGAAGTCGACCCTGCCAGTGAATAGACACCTCCGTCCACACGTTCCAGAGTTGTATAAATAAGGAGGCTAGCGCCTCATTTAGACACACATTCACTTGTTCATTGAGAAGCAAGTTTCAAAGCTGCAGAGAGAGAGAGAGAGAGAGAGAGAGAGAGAGAGAGAGAGAGAGAGGCACATTCTTGGGAGAGGACTTTCTGTATTTGTTTTTGTTATCTCTTGGCATTGTATTGGCTATAATAAGGAAGTTTTGTTGGGTTTTCTCCCCCATGAGGGTTTCCCAGGATAAATGATGTGTCTCTTGTGATTGTGTATTGCTCAGTGATCGTATCTTATGCTATTGTTATCTAGTGAAATGCAAAGAACTCTAATAATAGCTTAAACCTTAACATATATCCCTAATTTTAGCGTGTTCACCATTGAAAGTTTGTGCGAAACCTTTGGTGACCTGTGCGTTGTAACCATTAAACATGCACATAAAATTTAACCAACCAACCCTCTCAAAAGTTGGAAAATAATCTTCCTGAGCTTCAATAAGACGGACACAGGGTTCAACCCTAGAAATCATTCCCATATTGAAAGTTTACCACGCTACAGTTTGGAAAACCCTCATAAACAAAACCAAACAGACTCTTGCTTACAAATAAATGAAAACAAAGCTTGAATGCTTGAAACAAAATCTTATTTCGAGGAAGAAACACTATAGGTAATAATTCATGAATACGATGATGCAGTTCAAAGTTATACGTGGATGCGAATCAATGAACTTCGAGAAAGGAGGACTGTTCGTATACAGTTTGAAAGGACCTTGATTTAATTTTCCATTAAATTGATTTTAATTTATGATGATTGGATTAGGCCTAACGTACCACAACAAGATATTAAACAACTATTTATGGTTCATGTGTATCAAAGTTATGACAGGCTAAGTAGGGTTTCGTAGATTATGATTGATCATTGCCAGAACATTGGTTTTAAAATAAACAATAAATCCAAAATTGTAGCTTGTCAAATATTGTAACTCGTTGGAATGTATGTAAATGAGAAGAAATCATAAAGAATATGTGAAATGAAAACATTTGAAAGCCAAAATTTTTAATCAAAACCTTTATAAAATGAGAAACATCCTAAAAGGAAAATGTCATTAATGGTTGAATAAAGAAAATGTCATGAATGATTGAATGAAAACTAAAAAAAAATTGGGAGTATGACCAAAATAGACAAAACTGAAAACATTGTTTAAGTAAAAATAAATAAAAAAAATTTATTTAAAAAAAAATTCAAACATGATGGATCCCAAATTTATTTATAATACACAATTTGGGAGGTTGTTGTCTTCTACAACAAGTCCTCAACCTATGAAAGATTATTCCACCCAAAATACCAATGTATATCCAACATCGTCATCATAATCACTTATCTCATAACATGAAACATATCTTAACAAGTGTTGCGTGGCAGCGTAGTCCCTGCCAAGCATGTTACAAGGTAAATTGTGGAAAATGGGGTGGAATTGTAAATGACGGAAGTGTTCGGTGCAAAATGTATATCACGGAAATGTTGTGTGCAACATGTATATGACGGAAGATGGGGCACAAAATTTTGTTAGCGCTATGGTGCGACCCCGCGGAGAGATAATCGGTTAAATGTAAAAAGGAACAACAGAACTGTAAATGACGCAAGTTTTGAGTGCAAGATCTATAATAGTGCGTCGAAATGTAAATGACGAAAGTGTTTGGTGCAAAATGTATATCACGAAAGTGTTGTGTGCAACATGTATATCACGGAACATGGGGCATAAAATTTCGTTAGCCCTAAGGCACTTAAATATATTTATTAAAATTGTATTTATATGTGGTCCAATTGTAGACCATGTTCTAATATGTGGAGAAATTGTAGACCGCAAAAGTTTTTGGTGCAAGATGTATACAGCGGGACTGTGGATGAGACGATTTTTGGGTGCAAGATCTATAATAGCACCAACTCGGGGGATGAGCGAACCAATAAGTTGATTTGACAAGCGAAGCCTTACGTCTCCTCGAGAGCCCTTGTGATGACCGTTTTTCCTCTCTACTATATTTCTCGTTACGTAGTCGTTTTTCCAAAAATGTCCCAATGGGCGCGTTGGCAGACGGATCGGTTCACATTTGCACTTGTGCTCATATATCATGACTCTGACCGACGGCTAACATCCACTTTGAATGACCGAAGTGTTTGGTGCAAAATGTATATCACGAAAATGTTGTGTGCAACATGTATATCACAGAACATGGAGCATAAAATTCCGTTAGCGCTAAGGCACGACCCCGCGGAGAGATAATTGGCGAAGTGTTGAAACGAACCGTGGTCGGTCGGGCTCATGATGTGACAATATAGGACCACTAATTTAAATTGTATTTATATTAATGTATCGTAATAGATAATTTGTGGTTCAAATATAGACCATGTTCCAATATGTGGACGAATTACCACAGAAGTTTTTGGTGCAAGATGTATACAGCGGAACTGTAAATGACGCAAGTTTTGGGTGCAAGATCTATAATAGCGCCAACGCCGGGGTCGGCTGGGCTCTTGTAAATCACTGTTGAATAAGTTTTTTTAGGTTTTTAATGGCAATAAGCGAACCACTTAGTTGTCACAAGTAGAAGCAAAATATATATGCAATTTGACAGGCGGGGCACTACATCTCCTTGGGAACCCTTGTCACCCTATTTTGAAGCTCATGCGACCGTTTTTCCTCTACTATCTTTCTCGTTACTTAGTTGTTTTTCGGAAAATACCCCAATGGGCGCTTTGGCAGACGGACCGATTCACATTTGCGCTTGTGCTTTTATGTCATGACTCCGACTGATCGCCAACCATTCGATGCCTAGCCACTTTTCAGATCGCGGATTTCCAGATAGGCGGGTTTTATAACCGAGGTCGAATTGTATATGACGCAAGTGTTTGGTGCAAAATGTATATCACGGAAGTGTGGTGTGCAACATGTATATCACAGGACACGGGGCATAAGAAATCGATAGCGTCAAGTCGCGACGAATTGTAGAGTACGAAAGTTCAGGCTCAAGTCTAAGTATATTTATTAAAAATTGTATTTATATTAATGTATCGTAATAGATAATTTGTGGTCCAAATGTAGACCATGTTCCAATATGTGGAGGAATTGCAGACAACGTAAGTTTTGGGTGCAAGATGTATAATAGCGCCAACCCGTGGGTCCTTGTTGAATACATTTTTTTGGTTGTTAATGAAAATAAGCGAACCACTGAGTTGTTACGAGTAGAGGCAAAATATATATACAATTTGACAGGCGAGGCCTTACGTCTCCTGTGGATCCCTTGTCACGATCGTTTTTCCTCTCTACTATCCTTCTCGTTACTTAGCCGTTTTTCAGAAAATGTCCAAATGGGCGTGTTGGCGGATGAACCGGTTCACATTTGCGGTTGTGCCTTTAAATCGTGACTTCGACCGACCGCTAACATCCACTTTGAATGACAGAAGTGTTTGGTGCGTAATGTAAATCACGGAAATGTTGTGTGCAACATGTATATAACGAAATATGGGGAATTTGTGGTCCAAATGTAGACCATTCAATGCCTAGCCACTTTTCAGATCGCAGATTTCCAGATAGGCGGGCTTTATAAGATGACGGTAGATGACGCATGTTTTGGGTGCAAGATCTATAATAGCACCAACCTAGGGGTCGCTGTTGAATACAATTTGATAGGCGGGGCCTTCGGTCCGGCTCTCGTAAATTGTTGTTGAATACATTTTTTTGGTTGTTAATGGAAATAAGCGAACCACTGAGTTGTCAAGAGTAGAAGCAAAATATATATACAATTTGACAGGCGGGGCCTTACGTCTCCTCGGGAGGCCTTGTCACCACTGTCAAACCGCTAACATCCACTTTGAATGACGGAAGTGGTTGTTTCAAAAATGTATACCACGGAAATGTTATATGCAACATGTATATCACGAAACATGGGGCACAAAATTTCGTTCGCGCTAAGGCATGACCCCGCGGAGAGATAATTGGCTAAGTGTTGAAAGGAACTGTGGTCGGTTGGGCTCATGATGTGACAATATAGGACCATTAATTTAAATTGTATTTATATTAATGTATTGTAATAGATAATTTGTGTCCCAAATGTAGACCATTTTCCAATATGTGGAGGAATTGTAGACCACGAAAGTTTTTGGTGCAAGATGTATACAGTGGAACTGTAGATGACGCAAGTTTTGGGTGCAAGATGTATAATAGCACGTAGAACTGTAAATGACGGAACTGTTGGGTGCAAAATGTATACGATGGAAGTGTTGGGTGCAAGATGTATATAACAGAACACACAGGATAAGAATGTGATAGCGCTAAGTTGGGACGACACTGTGAGATATTTGGCCAAGTGTTGAAAGGGACGGTCGTCGGTAGGGTTCTTGATGTGAAGATATAAATGGAAATGAGGATTTGACAGTCCGCTAACCGATCAACCTCCAAACAATCTAGGAGTCCGAGAAAAGCAGGTTCAAGTTTAAAGGGATTTTGTTTATGTTTATTTAAAATCAGGAGCCCGAGAAAGTCAGGTTCAAGTTTAAAGGGATTTTTTTTATGTTTATTTAAAATGTATCCATATTACTGTATCTTACTAGATTATTTGTGGTCCAAATGCAAACCATTTTCGAATTTAAACGGTGTTTTGGGTTGGATTTTTTCTGCTCAAATCTACAAGGAACAAAGAAAAATAATTCATGGCTTAACATTTTGTATATCAAAGAATATATAATTTCTCCAGAAAAATGCAGAAAATATCTTGCGAGAAAATGGGATATCTATCACATATATCAATATATTAACCCTTATTTTCCGTCTTCTATACTATCTTTTATCACGGAATTGTTGTGTGCAAAATGTATATGGCGGAAGTGTTGGGTTCAAGATGTATATAATGAAACACACAGGATAAGAATGCGATAGTGCTAAGTTGGGACGTCGCGGTGAGATATTTGGCCAAGTGTTGAAAGGGACGGTCGTCGGTCAGGTTCCTGATGTGAAGATATAAATGGAAATGAGGATTTGGCAGTCCACTAACTGATCAACCCGTGGACAATCCAGGAGCCCGAGAGAGTGAGGTTCAAGTTTAAAGGGATTTTGTTTATGTTTATTTAAAATGAATCCATATTAATGTATCTTACTAGATTATTTGCGGTCCAAATGTAAATCATGTTCGAATTTGAATGGTGTTTTGGGGTTGGATTTTTTTTGCTCAAACCTACAAGGAACAAAGAAAAAAATACATCACTTTACATTTTGTATATCGAAGAATATTTGGAAATATAGGAAGCTGCAATACATGCACAATATAGAACAGGAACATGTACACCGAAATGAGTTAATTTTAGTAAGAAATACAAATTCCAAATAACAACACCAAACATTGAATATCAACATAGAACAACCTCAAATATTTATATTTAGATAAACTGGGGTACAAAAAACATTTGAGAATATTTCCCCAAAAATAACTGTCTTTGAATTTGTAAAAAAAACCTATAGTTCAGTACATATTCTGTGAAATAAAAATGCGTTTGCCAGAATGACTCCGATTGCGAATGCCACTGATTACGAAGCAAAGATGTACAAGAACGAAGTTCGCAGAAAGAAGAAAGTCGACGATGGAAAACAACAAAACCTGGCAAGAAGAAAGAGAAAATTGTCAGATTTGGATTAAAGCTTTGTTAGAATAAGTGGATGAAGACAGAATAATGTAATCAATATCAACTTACTATGATGGTGTGCCATGGCTTGTCATTTTTTCGTTGATGTGCTTTTATGGCTTTCCTCGGCTTTGATCTTCATTGGTAATCTGGTTGACAACTTTTTTCAACCGTTCTTCGATGTAGCTCCTCATGGGTGCCATGTTCATTTCATGCCGGATTTTTATATTGAAGAGTTCACTTTCCAAGTCCTTTAGATCAATAGATAGTCTGTGCAATGCTTTTTGAATATTTTTGTTTCTAGTTGCATAACTGACTAGCCAAGTTTTCACATCATCTTCACCATATTCAAGAATGCCATAGAAATTTTCAAATGACAGTCTTTTATAGATATGAACTTGATCACCAAATGTTTGTTTGGTTAAAAACAACGAGTTTAATATCAATTTTGTGTCTTGGAATTCATTGGTGCTTCCAGCTAGATCTATCTCAGTTAGCTTCTTGAATAGTTTGTCTCTTTTAGATATGGTCTGGCTACATTCTTGAACAATACCAATCAGGTTCTTTACCTTTTCTTTCCAGCATGCATTTAGTTGGTCCATTCGATCCAGGGAAGGGAGATCCTCTTGTCTTCTTCTGGATTTCATCATACCAGTAACTTCAAAACCAAATGGTAAAACTGCATCGAGATAAAAACCTTGCTCGTTCTTGAGATCTGCTTGCAGATACTCATGAAAAGCATGCACTCTTGTTCCAAAAGAAACCATATTCTTTGACATCTCCCAAGCTTCTGTTATTAATTCCATTCTTTTGTTTATATTATTTTCCACTGTCTCGGGCCAATGTGAGAAGGCTTACCGATCCTTTTAACTTTGGCGCAAGTGTGGTGGACCCGACCATTGCCAAAGGAGTAGCAAACAGTTGAAGAGGCATTAGAGTTGCCTCCAATTCTTTGATTCACGTCTTTAACATGAGGTTCTCCGTTTCAAGGCCACTAATAGAGTTGTCTACAACATCTCCAGTTGCTCGGTGCATCTTGGATATCCGGGAAGGGCGCATGTTGCGTAGGTTGAACTCTGAACGAGATGTGCCTTTCTTGTTCTTTACATCTCTGTTTTCAAAAAACAATTTTTTTGATTCCCCGTCAAACACAACGCTCTGAAATGCAAAAGACTCTTATTCATCTAAAGTATCTATGCCAGGTATGTCCATCCCAGGATTGTGAGGAGCAGTGTTGTCTAAGTGATTGTCGCTATGGAAATTTTTTTCAATGTCAATTTCTAGTTCCATATCTTCGAGGGAGAGATCGTAGATATCAATTTCTCTCCTCGGTCCCTCCTATACTTGGACTATTGTTTTTCGTTTTTTGCTCGCGGGAAGCTTGTGACAACTTTCAATTTTGTCGGAGGGAGGGTTTTTATCTCCTCCTCCGCCTGAAGAACTGTGTGTGTGATTTTGTTACTTGGGTAAGCCGTTGGAGTACTTTTATGAGATGTTGTGGTCTTGGCTGTGACAGTTGGGGATTGGTCACTTTTTTCACCCGGGTCTTTTCGCTTCTGCTTGTGCGAATCATTGGTGTTGGTTCGGAGTCCATTCAGGATAGTGTAAGTGAAAGAATTGTTGAAGTGGTTCCTGACCATGAAATCCCGGGTTTTCCAAGGCATAGACATGAATTGTCCTTTCCTTTTTGCAAGAAAAAACAACAACAAGTAGATGTACTCCCCAGCTATTCCAACAAAAAACATTGTAGCAGATATGTGACATGGAAGGAAGCAAGGATTTTGTGTAGACTCGAAAATCCTTATAAAATTATAGTTCTCCATTTCTTCTACTATGTCCCTCCTATCCAGGAAGATTGTCGGCCAGCCAGAGAACCGAGAGAAATACCTTCCAAATATTAACGCTTTAAAAAATGAAACAAAATAATTGAAGACCTTGTAAAATAGTTGGCAAGCGTCGTGTCTCCATAATTTCTGGCACGAGAATGTTAATGGGTCAAATTCAGAGTTCAACTTCCTACACATAGATAGTCCAGAAAATGGATAACAATTTGACACGATGAAAATTAAATAAGGTGGCATAAAGAATTTCTTCTGCCTCTTGTATTGCAATAACTGGGAATAATTTTGAATGGAAATCAGCTTGGGGCAATGGAAGATGGTTTCTTGCTTGACCGTAAAATATAAAATATACATAAGCATCCGAGAGATGCCGGTTGCACTTGCTTGTCTTGTTGTCTTTGTGAAAAGGAATGCAATCTGCTGAAAAATGTTTTTACATGCACTGACCTGTAATATGGCCATGTCCCGAGGAGCGGGCGCTGGGTCCTGTAACAACTTTGACAAGAGGTCTAGTTCATTGCCATGTTTCTTTAAGACTTGCTTGCAATTATCGGCCTTCAAAGTAGGCGTTGGGTTGGGAAGTGTTAACATCTTTCGAAATACTTTAGGCGATAGGGAGATTTGGAAATGGTCGCCCATCTGGACAATCCGTGTAGAAAATCCATGTCCTATCAGCAAGACTTCTTGGTCTGTCTTTGACCAAGCTAAGTCACTAAGTTTTCTGCTGTCATAAAATGTTTTATTGCTGTTTTATAACAGCCATCTGAAAAGTTTGTTTGCTGATGTGTTATGGTTGTTGTTTCAGTGATTGGGTGCCCTTGCAAGTAGTTTTATGTTAGATAAATTTTACATATACTTCCCAATAAACAACAACACACCTATCTAATATTTAAATGCTGAAATATGGATAGAATTAAGAGCTTCCTAACAGCAACTAAAATGCATGTGTAGACACAGGTATTTTTGGTCTATGACCCTGGATAAAACCCCCCCGGGGAAAACCAGTTTTAGGATATGATGTATATATGAGGTAGAGCAAAGATCTAATACAGTAAATCAAATACAATAATGAACCTGGTACAATAGCAACTCCAGAATGGTGAAGCTATCAAGCTCATACTGCCAGAAGCCCAAATCTATGGTGCGCTCCCTCTGAAACTGCCAGATCTGCTCTAGAACTCAGCTGAGATGTCAGAATGTGAATCCCCTCCACAGGAATGACTGTCTTGCTGCTATGATCACTATGCAACTGTCATCTCTGAATTCTGATGGCCAGAAACTTCTCCAGGAAGGAAAAGGTGTGCTAAACCCATGCGCCCTCCTCAGATCTGAAGTCTCTCCAGTAAATAATGAAAGGATGCTGCTCCAAGCTGCCTATACCAGTAGCTAGCGGCCTCCTCTCCTTCACCTCATGCATCAGACCTCATCTCCATCTGATAATATCTCCTCTCCTGGTGAGCAATTGAAGAAAACCAGGTGCGCCCCTCCTCCTCAAGATGCGCCCCTCTCTCCAAGCAAAAACTCAAGAACAGAAAAGGAAGAGCTAAGCTTCCATGGATGAACTCACCATGAAAACTCCAAGCTCAAAGAGTTCCTCTCAAACCCT
>ML789841.1:118472-143554 GCA_009831015.1 Picea engelmannii
GCCCTTCTATTACCTCCACCAAAAAGCCCTCAAACTCCACAATGGGTAGATGTCTATTGTTCACTAAAGCAACATCAATGAAATTATGGGAAGCACCACCATCAATAAGCATTGTGACCCTTTGTCCTTGAAGGACTCCTCTTACTGAAGGTACTAAACTTTTGCACCCCACTGATGGATGATATTACAACCTTCTTTATCCCTTCTGCATTGCACACTGTCTCATCCTCCCCTTCCTCGCGTGTGTGCTCATCTTCTTCTTGGGTCACCTCCATATTTTGAAGATGTTCAACATCATCTTCCTCCTCACTGTCTGAAAGAACCTTTATGTAGTATATTTTCCTTTTGCCCATGCATCTATGCCTTGGCTCCCATGGTTTCCTGCAAGTGTAACAAAGTTGCTTCTGTCTCAACTCCCTTCTTGTGGCTTCATCAAGTTTCCCCTTACCCTTGTCAACCACTCTTTGATCCCTTCCTCTAGGAGCAAGTGGGGGCCTAGGAGTAAACTTGTTTCTGGAAGTTGCTCCCTCCAAGTCTCTAGTCTTCCAAATCGCATCATGTAGTGTGGTAGGATTAAAATCCTTGACCCAACCACGCAAGGGTTTTGTTAGCCCTTTGGAAAAGAGCATTATCAACTTAGATTCTGACACATCTGGAACCATCACTGCTATTCTCTGGAATTCCTCTATGAATGTATCCACTAAACCTGTTTGTCTAAGTTGTGTGAGATCATGGAAGTGAAGTTCTAGGTCCCCCTGATCAAATCTATGCATGAGTTTCTGTGTGAACTCTGTATAAGAGGTAATGTGTGCATGCCCCAAAGTGGTCATTCCATGGTACCACCATTCATGGGCTTTGCCTTCCAAATATAAGGTAGCAAATTTGATGGCATCCAACTCCATCACGGGGTTTAGTTGTAGATAGGCATCCAATTTTTGTACCCATGCCTTTGTTGAAGATTTAGTTGTTCCATAAAAGGGGAAAATCTCCATTTTCCCTGCTTTGCGCCCTAGCTCATTGTTGCCCCTGTGAAACTCCCTAGGCCTTCCTCTGTACTTGATTCCACAATATTTTGATAGTGTGACTTGTCTCCTGAAGCCTGCGCTCAGGGTCGCATACTCTCTTGCATACTTAAAGATATCTTCTACCTCCAAACGCCCCTAGAAGTGAGCATCATGAAACTGTGCATAAGGCCTAGGCGTGACTCTGCTACTCCTTGACACCCTTTCGTTTGCGCCCCCAAAGAGACTTTGTCCCTCAGTATAGGCCATGTGATTAGATTCAGCGTGATACCACTCTCCCCCATGATATCCACTAGCCCCATTGTTCCATCCATAATTAGGTGCTTCCTTGCCATGTACCATCTGCATGAGTAGTTGTGCGATCTTGTCTTGTCTTGCATCCATTGAAGCAATCAATTTCTTTTTCCCATGTTCAATAGCTGTCAAAGTTGTCTTGAGATTAGTCTATCCCCTTGACAAATTCTCTCGTGTCTCTTGCAAGTGATGTTGCATGTCAAATTGTGTCCTCTCAATAGAGCGCTACATTTTTTGAACTATTTTTGCCCAATCAGTCCCTTTGTCATTACCATCCCTTGTTTCTTGTCTCTCCTCCATTTATGGAATTGTTTCTGGTTCTCCTGCCTTCCTATCCTTCACCCTTTTGTTGTATCCTTCTTGTTATAGTGCAAGTTGTAGGTTGGGAAAATCCTCACCCAACCATGGAACAAGTGTTAGAACCTTGGGGATTCTACACCTAATGTCACCTCGATGTAGGTCCCAAACTTGGGGGGTGGCTAAGGTCACTCCTGGGAGGCTATCCCGGAGACCCTAGGGGTAATGGAAAGGATGAAGGGAAGTGTAAGGAGAAGTCCCCTAGAAGGTCAAGTGAAGGAAGAAATGAATGATTGGAAAAGATGAGCAGAGAGAGGTAAATGGATACCAAGTGAAAAAATAGCTATCAGTGCACCTGTACCTGCCCGAAACACAAGAAAAACACCTTGCAATGCTATGTGTTAGTGTGTATCAGCGTGCCAAGCTTGTTGTCCCTAATTTGAAGCAGTGGATGACAGTTTATATCAACAAAATGAAGCATCCAAATCAACATATAAAACTTAAGATCAATAGGCAATAACATTAATGAATTTAGTAATCACTTGTGATTTGAACATAGCACTTTAAGAATGACTAGTGCCTTTAAAAATGGGTTAATGGATTCAAGCAAAGAAAGAGCTAGAGGTACTACCTCCTTGGGGGTGTAAACCCTCTTACTTCCCAAGGCAGGTATCTCTAGCTAGGGTTTGAGCTAAGAGGGTGTATGCCCTTATACTTCTCTTAACAAACCCTTGTTAAACCAATAGAATGTAAGCATAAAATGGTGGAAACTATGGTGGGGGTGTATGCTATTATACTTCCTACCATGCTCTAGCAAAATAACCTTGACTTGATCAATAATGATAGCAAAATGTAAAAAACTTACCAATTCAAGGAAAAAACTAAGACAAACCACCAGAAAAGCTAGAAAAATCCTTCCAAGTCTAGCACATCACTTCTATCAACCAAATATCCAAGACTTAGCCATAAACCAAAGCACAAGAGAATAGAAAGAGCCAATAGAGCCTGAAATTTTAGATAAGTCCTTCTCCACAAGGGAGAGTTATCTTTTAAAATGAGATCTTATGATCTCTATTTACACAAAAATTAGCCAACACGGCTTGCCCACAAGATAAGGAGTAAAACACAATATTAGGGGTCAACAACCCTAATATTTTGCCCTTAAGACGATAATATTAAACAATTCACTTAAAATTTCATCTTTTGCACAAATTAAACCCTAATTTAGGATGACGTCACCCCTTTAGGGCACACTTTTCCACTTTCATGAGGTCGTTGGTGTTGGAGAAGTATGGAAGGGCCTCCCAAGGCCACGTGTCAAGCATCTAGGTGATCTCATCATTGTGAAGACCCTCTTCTCCTCAAAACGTTCAAGTGCAAATGAGTGGCACCTCACCACCAAGCCCTAGCCCCCATAGTCATGACGTCATGCTAAAAAATGGGACATTTTGCCCCTCTTGGGCAAACCGTTTGGAAAGCAATGGGTGGGCTAGGTCGTCCAAGTCATCATCAAGGTCGTCCAAGTTATCTTTCTCTCATCTGGCACACGGGCCCCTGACATCCAACCTGTGGGCTTGTAGCCCCATGGAATCCCAAGCTAGGTTTGTTCTCTCAAAAATGTTCACTAGCTAGGTCCTGCAAAGACAAACGAACATGCCCTGCAAGGAGTTCAAGTCATAACATCATGATAAGTGGATCCAATCAATAAATAATCCATCTAAGCATGTGCATCAAAGATTACTATATCAAACAATTAACAACTTAAAGACACTATGCGACTTTTCAAGCTCAAGTATGGGAGGGTTGACGAGGTTTCCTATTGGGTAGGCCTCGCTCTAGGTCGAGAGCCTCCAAGAGGTACCTCTCTAAGCCATGTAAAGTGTATGAGGTGGACGGGGTCAAGACTCGATGGGGATAGGACTCATGGCATACTAGGGGTTGTAGTGTCTCATTCATGTGTGCCTTTGTAGAGGGTGTGTGGTACCTTTGTCCGCAATGAACTCTTTCCAAGCCCATCATTTGCATTTTATCTTTCTTTCTTTATATTTTCTTTCAAAATAGCACAAGGAGAGGTTTGAAGGTCACTGCCCCGGCGTATGGTGGAAATGTCACCCACAAATGCCTAATGGAAATGAGAAGGTTGGCTCGTGATGAGATCCCCTTTCTCTCAGCCATGCAACTGAGAGTCACTGCCTTGATTTGGTGACCAGATAATGAAAATGACATACCACTAGATATCTATGGACGTGATAGGTCGGCTCGTGATGAGACCTCCTATCCTTTAATCTACCTTTCAAGCATTTCTTTGTTATATTATGGGTTCCCTTTTATTCAAAGATAAGCATTTTATTGCTTTCTTGGGTGATCCTTGGGCGAAGCATCTGGAAGGTTCATATATGGATTTTATCTTTTACCCAACACCAACCCCTCTGGGCCTTTATCCCCTTCTTCCCATAGAATGAGGGACAACCTCTTCTTGGGTCAATACACCCTAAAATCCCAAGAGACAAGGAAATAAAGGGGAATAATGATGGAAAATGGTAAGTATGGTCGGGAACAGTACAATGGCTCATTAAAGGATTTCCCTGTAACAAACCCATTCCCAAAGAAGACCACTTACTAGGGCACAATGTCAACCACCAAGGTGAAGTAGGGCAAAAGGCATAATGTCCAAGCACATATCATGAAATCTAGAGCAAATCTAAGATACAACATAAGCAAATGGCTTAGGTATTGAAATGATGCTCAACATAATATTGACTTGTACCTCATGGAGCAAGGCCGAATGCCTTTTATAAGCCAACTGGTGTGGTGGATGCCATTTGTAAACTTATGAGCATCTGTGGTGGTGAGTGGGTTTTCCATCTGTGCAAAGGGGTACTGTTGGTCATGTAATCTTTTGGCACTCCATATTTGCAACCTGAGGGCATCAGGACAGCATCTCCTTAGTTATCCGCAAAATGGGGATAACACTTCCATTAGCAGTCCTCACAGGATGGGAGGAGCTTTGATACCACTATATTATTCCCATGTAGATTTACCAGGAATATTGTGAATTATTGTTTTTTCTGAATGTGGGTTTTTGTCAAACAATTAATTCTTGCCTTCCAAATTGTGTTGGGGTTTGGTTATAGAGTTTTTATAGCAACAAATGACCGAAATGTAGCAATAAAGGATATACAAGAATGATGTAAAGAGATAACACAAGATGACCATATATATATTTAAATATATAGTTTACCTCATTACAAGAGATGACCAAATCTAGAATAGATATGGAAGAATAATATGTGTGGCTGAGAATAGCTCCAAGATACAATGAAAATAGTGAGATATAGGCTCTCCTAAACTCCCAAAATCAGCGTGCAAGATCAGAAAGATCAATTTCTTTCCCTTCTATCTTCTGGGTGGTTGTTATGGTTGAGTTGCGCCACTCACTGGCTAGAAATCCTCCTAGGAAATTCGTCCCTACTTGTTTTGGCCTCCAAACTCTTGAAAAATGTTGCAAATCTATAGATCTGGGAATAATAAGCTCATAAGAAGAGATTGCTCAACTGTAGTTGTAGATATGGCCCTCCAACTCTTTGTATCTCCAAGAACAAGTGTTCCCTCCTTCAAGAATTCACCCAGCTTCGGTAAGAAATAAATATGTAGTGATAAACCCTCCAAGAATGATGAGAAAAGGCGCCCTAGTGATGGCAAACACCTTTAGAATGAGATCTACTCTAGATCCAAGGTCCTCTATGTTAAGGTTTAAGCTATTATTAGGTTTCTTTTCATTTCATTAGATAACCATAACATAAATAAGATCATTGAGAAATACACAATCACAAGAGACACATCATTTATCCTGGGAAACCCTCATGGGGGAGAAAACCTAGCAAACTCTTCCTTAATATAGATAGCAAATACAATGCCAAGCGATAACTCAAACAAATATAGAAAGTCCTCTCCCAAGAATGCACCTCTTTCTCTCTTCCTGCTTCTCCAACTGAAGCTCAGATTTTGCGCTCTGATGAACAAGTGAGTGTGTGTCCAAATGAGGCGCTAGCCTCTTTATTTATGCAATCTGGCAGGTGTGGACGGAGGTGTCTTTTCACTGGCATGGCCGACTTCTTATTCTGGGTGGTTATAACCACCTTTAATATATTCTAGGCCTGACTTCTCATTCTGCCTATTACAATTAGGGTTTGACCAATCGACAAAAGGGGATTGATCTAATGAATAATACATCAATAATAATTAAAATACTCTTTGTAGTTACATTATTTCAACACTCTAATCCCAACAAACTCTTCTCTCTGACACAGTGCACCCCAGTCCTGCAAAAACCCCAAAAACTGCGCCCTTGCTTCCACACGACTGCTACAAACTGATCTGATACTAGTAGAATGGTTGGGTAGAATCTTTCACCATCTTTGCTAATCTTGGATTAGGAATAGATGAATCTCTCACCTTCTTGTTGATCTCTAGGGTTTGTTTCCTTAAAACGATCAAAACGTCTAAGTTGTAGAGCTCAAATAACAAGTGAGAAATGTCGATAATTAATTGAGGAATTCACCCTCCTTCCTTTTATCCCTCCTAATTTTCACTTAAGTTGTCAATTTGGATTTCTAAGGTTCGTTTCTCCAATTATTTCATAAAACCACTTTACCTTTTTCTTTTTAATCATTGTCACCTTTTGATAATAACTTAATTATTCTTAGTCCCCTTTTTTACCTTCTTAGTCCCCTTTTTCCTAAGGAGACTATAGTCTAGGGAGAACAACTAGGCTACTAAGTCCCCCATGGTCAATATCAGGGGACATTACATAGCATGAGGCCTCTTTTATTTAAAAGGCTCAGCTCCCTAAGACTTTATCATCAATGCATACTCTAGAGTGTTTTTTCCACATGTTAATTATATCTTTCTCTTCAACGAGTTATAATTTCTAAGTTTTTTCACTCATAACCTCCAAAGATGGAGTGTGTATTAATGGTTAGGCCTTAATGTGTGTTGTTTGATTCTAGTGTCTAATGTATATTACTATGCTAGTCATTTATATAAAGCCTTATAGACATGCATTAGGTCCGTCTAGGATTTTTTAATTATTTTTAATGAGTCATAAAATTTCCCATAAACCGAGATTTTTACTTTATAAATTGATGTAGTAATAAAAACGTGGTACTAGGTGGAATTATATGCCTTGGGTGGTGTCGTTGTCTAACCCAGAATACCCATTATATCCCTATTCCCAATTTTCAAGAGAAATTATTGACTTATTCTCATTAAAAAGTCAATTATACTCGAAAAGGGTGAATAAAAGACAAATAAATCAACATTCCTATTTTTAGGAAACACGTCCGGGACACGTTTTGAGTTATAACTCTCTCTCTCTCTCTCTCTCTCTCTCTCTCTCTCTCTCTCTCTGTTTACCGCAACTTAGTGACACTTGAGGCGAGTTGAGAAGAGTTATGAGTGAGTTGAGGTTGAGTTGTCATCACTTGATGGAGATCCCAAGAGAGCCATGTGCACCTCTTGAGAGATGTGGTGTGTTATCCCTACCCTAAGGATAACTAAGGAGATCATGTTTCGAGGCCCACAGGTCCTAGACATGGAGTGTCGAGAGCCGGATGACTTGAGCATGGCCTCGGAGGGTCCCTCTTTTCATTAGTGCAACCTCTTTATCAACGACATGAGTGTCCATCCTACTATCCTGGTCCTAAAGTAGCTGTAAGTCTTGCTCCATGAGGTAATGAGTCTGGGTATCATGGTATGTATCACTCTGATTCTTGAAGCACTTGAATATGTTGCATTAAATTCTCCTTCATTTCATAATGTTTGCTTGGAAATTATACTCTTCCACTTGTTCATATCTGGAAGGGTGACATGATGCCCTATTAAGTTGATCTCCCTTAAGGATGGGTTGCCAGTGGGTGGGTCTATGAAAGGTCATCCTCTGCTCCCTCCATTACCAATTTTCATCTTTATTCCTGTCATTTCCCCCTACCTTTGTTTGGGCATTGGGATTTGCCACACTAGGAAGGGTTGTACCTTGCCTTGTGGGAAGAAGGGGATAAAGGCCCAAAGGGTAAAAGTAGCTGGCAAGAGTTAAAAGCCAAAGATGAAACCTTTGAGATGCTTCATCCAAGGATTCTCGAGAAAGCAGTAAAAAGATTCTCAGCAAGAAAAGAGAACCCATAAGATAAGAAAATACTCAAGGTATTAGTTGGTGGATGGGAGGTCTCATCATGAGCTGACCTATTATGACCATGGGCATGTAGAGGTATGACACTACCATCTATTTGGTCACCAAACCAGGGTAGTGGCTGTTGGTGGCATAGCTAAAAGAAAGGGGATCTCATCACAAGCCAACCTTCTCATCTCCGTGAAATGCTTTTGGATAACGTTTTCACCTCTGGTCCAAGCCAGGACAATGTCCCTCAACTCTTCGTTTGAAGCATAAAAGAAAAAGATCAAAAGCAATGAAGCTAAGAATAAAAGGCAGTGAATGAGCTAGGAAATAATGGCATCTATGACAAGGTGCAGCTCGCCCTCTACAAAGGCACCCACAGATAAGATTTACATTTCCCTGTTATCATTGCACCCCATGCCCAAACACTTCACCCGATGCCACCTCATACACTTACATGACCTGGGTTGGTTCTCACCTGTGAAACACCCCAAACTTAAGAAAGAATGGCCCAATAGGACACCCTGAGACCTTCTCCAATATGGACTTATTAAATTGCATAACGTCTTTAAGCATTTGTATGGGTAAAGGGGGGTTTGATGCACATGTTTGGGTAATTTAATTATTGGATGTGATTTACATGTTATGATCCTTGTGACTTATGAACCTCTGGAGGGCATAATTGTTGTTGCTATAGGACCTTGCCCAGTGGACAAGTACACATGGGGGAATGATTAGCTCGAACCTTCATGGGAATGAAAGCTCATAGATGGATGTTGTAGCCCCAGCCAGGGGCAAGAAGACATGAGAGATTTACACCATGAAGAAAGAAGGATGTTTACCTTGGAGACGCCTCGTCAGACCTAGACCTAGGGGGATCTTTCTCTTCCACCTGGACATTGACCTTTGCGATCCCATGACGTCACCATTATGACCATGGACGTCATCCAGAGCTAGGGTTTTCATTTTGAGGGAAGTTGTGAGTTGGTTGGCACGTGTGGGCATCATCTAGGGCCTTTGGAGGCCAAACGTTCTGCATCTGGAGCCCAATGTTCCACCTTAGGGGCTCAACGTGACCCTAGAAGGGCATGACATCACCCATGGAGATGATTTTAGGGTTTAATTAATTTTATTTATCTAAAAATTGGATTTTGATGTAAATTGGCCAGGTCGGCCTTTATTTAACCAAAAATTAATTAAAGGTCATTAGTTTTGTATAAATAGAGAGAAAGTACTCTCATTTTTCATCATAACTCATCACACAACAAGTGTGGTCTTTAATTTGCGCCCTATTTGGGAGTTATTGGCTGAAATAGGGAGGCGCACTTGTCTTGAAGGCTAAAATTTGCAACTTGGATCATTTCTTGGTGAAGTTACTTGGCAATCTAGGGTTTTCTTTGCTCTTCATTTGCTAAAATTGACTAAAGTGATTTGGCCTAGAAAAACTCCTAAAGCCCTAAAATACTAGCACTTTAGAGCCCATTGTCTAGTTATTGTTGCTCTTAATATCTTTCAATAGTCTAAGGAGGAGGAAGGCGCTAGGTCCTAGAAGTGCCTACTCTCAAGTAGCTCACCCACCTTGAAGTTTGGCTCCTAGAAGACTTAAAGTGCTAATTCTTGTAAGATCCATTCTTCACTTAGACAAGTATAATCATTTCTGTTACTAATTCCAACTAAAAGTCATCACCTATTGACTCCACTACCCCATAAAGGCACTAGTCCACTTGCTTTAGTGAATGATTGATCAAACTAACACTCAAACTCTCTTCCTTGAATCTTTTGCTAACTTCCACTAACTCTAAACTAGACTAATTCACTAGTTAACTTGCTATTGTTGCAACTCAATGCTACAACCATACTAATCTACATTAATTT
This sequence comes from Picea engelmannii, assembly GCA_009831015.1. Taxonomy (NCBI): domain Eukaryota; kingdom Viridiplantae; phylum Streptophyta; class Pinopsida; order Pinales; family Pinaceae; genus Picea; species Picea engelmannii. The sequence goes on from ML789841.1 coordinate 128,133, forward strand.
GTTGCATACACCTACATAACTTGCATCTAACTCACTCAGAAACTGCGTGTAACAATTTCCAAACAATCTGCTTGATAAATGCTAAGTTTACATGATGTTTTCTTGCAATTCTAAGGACTAATACTTGTTGTTGTTACAAAAGATTGCTACAACCATCTAACTGTAGTGAATTATCTGCAAAATTGACATTTAATGCTAGTTAGACATTGCAAAAATTGCTTGTGACAATTGATTATCATTTTGCCTAGTTGAAGCTACATTTTCATTGTCTTTTCAAGCAATCCCAAGGCATATTTTTTGCAGCTCTTATAAAATACACATTGTTCTTGTAAACTTTCATATTGCTGCAATTTTATATCAACTAGATTATATCTCGAAGGTTCGTGATCTTATGAATCACTAGCATCATTTGGTACTTGAAAGCTGCCATATTTTTCTTGTTGTCTTGTTCTGGGCAGGTGCACTTCAGTTTACTATTGTTTCATCTCTTAAATACCTGAAGAACCTTTTGACTTGAGTGACCATTGAGAGGGGGGTATGCTTGCATCCTTGCCTTAGTTTCATCAGCCCTTTAGGTCACTAGGGACATATCCCTTGGGGTAACCTTGATGTACTCCTAAACAAAAATGGGTTTCCTATTAAGGTGATAGTGATAGGTCACCCCCTGTTACGCCAATCTTGCCTCACTTGCCTTGGGCTTTGGGAAAGTGCAGATTGTGCGATAATGTGGTGCATTTAAAGAGAGGGACGTCAACCCCAAGGAAGGTCGCCACCTCTCCTTGGCAAGGTGTCACCTCCTCTCCTCTCTTACTTGCCTTGTGGCGACTTCTCATGGAGTTGCTTGAGTTGTGGCACATTCCTATCCTCCCATATGGCTCGACCACATTGGGGTGTGTGCCCTCTTCATTGGGATCTGCATTCCTCTTGTATATTTAAACAAAGCGATCCCTCCTCATTTACCTAATAGGAGACTGGGGAAACACTTTTGTACTATATTGTAATCATCATTGCTTTTGGAATAAAGATTCAAGACTTTGGAGGTCACTTGGTTATTGTACCACATTGTGTGGATGCTTGATGTTCTTGATCTAATCATATGAGGTAACTGTGAATTATTTTTTTGCATGTATTTTCGTTGAATGTGTTGAATTTTCACTATGGTAGGCTCAAGCTTGAGGTTTGTTTCAATTTTAGCATTTACTTGAACCATAAACAAATGCAGCTACACCATTCAAAATTGTTGTAATAACCAAGATCACAAGAAGAAATACCATGCACAAGAACCTAAGAAATATCCTGGGAAACCCTTCTCAACAAGGGAAGAAAACACAACAATCCTTTGCTATATTCTCAAGAGAAAGACCTCCCACACCATAGACTTAACACACAAAAGGGTGCTCTCCAAAACCAAGAAGCTAGCGACCAAGAGAGGTGCGCACTTCAGCCCTAGAAGATGTACTTGCTGAAATTTCCAAATGACAAGTGACTTGTGTGTGTTGTGTGTTTCCTCAATGGGGAAATTACCTTTATTTATACTAGACTGGACATACCAAAAGTGGTGTCTATTGGCACAACAGGGCCGAACTCAATAGCTCAGAAAATAATTAATTATTACAACAAACATTAATTATCTTTTACATATGGTGGAGCCGATCTGTACCCTTTAAATCACAATTGGGGTTATAGGTAAATCTCACTCTAAGACAATATAGCAAGGGATCTCACACACCCACTAGTACTCAACCACTAGGGGCACACCCACCTTTGCTTAGCCACATGGACGTCCTACTCAACATAATCATCTGGAGTACCACATCGTCTCAACTTTCTACATAGAGGAGAACGATACACCAATCACATGGGCACTTTCACCCCTCACAGGGGTACACATCGTTTCATCTCAAACGACACAGGGGTACACATTGTTTCCTCCCCCCACAAAGGGGCATACACATCGACACACCCATCTCATGGGAATCCTCACCCCACACAAGGGCACACGACGTCCTATCTCAGTCTCAAAGAGGAACGACACACTCATCACATGGGCATCCTCATCCCACATAGGGGCACACAGTGTCCTATCTCAATCTCAGAGAGGAACGACACACCTCCATGTTGTGCGGTGACACAATCTTTGGCGGGTATTGGTGCATGGATCGTAGGACCACTTTCTTGCCATTTGGGACTATGAACTCCATCTCCATGGTCCTTTGATCAGTAGTGTATCTCCCAATAGAGTAAATCCATTGAACACCTAACACTACATTGGTGTCTGGTACGTCCACCATGGAGAAATCATTTGTCATTCAGTAGTTTCCCATGGTTATTGTGAGCTTGGGAATCCACTTGGTGCAACTTATTTGGTAGCCTCCTGGTATGACTACTGTGAACCCATCGAATTCCTCTGTCGGAATTCTTGTCCTCTTGACTACGTTAGCGTCAGAGAATTTATGGGATGCACCCCCATCAATCAAGACTATCACCTTGTGCCCCTGTAGGACACCTCTGACCCTAAAGGTATGATACCTCATAAATCATAACATCGAGGCCATGACTGGGCCCTTAGCCCCAACCTGTGAAGACTCCTCTCCTGATGTTGGATGTCCCTGGTCCTATGTCTGCTCCACCTCCTCATCCTCATCACTGTCACTGTCAGAGTATACCTCAATGTAATGGGCCTTGCCCATTTTGTCCTTCCCAACGCGTTTGTGTCCTGGTGCCCATGGTTATGACAACTGAAACACAATTTATTTTTCCTCAATTCTCTTCTGGTATCTTCATATAGTTTGGGCTTTCCAACCCAATCTCTCTGAGGTGGTGATGTAGGAGCATTGTCAAGGATGATTTTAAGGATGGAAAATTATTTTAAAATGTAGAAACATTGACAAATCTTACTAATCCTTCATATGCCAACTATAAATATTTGGCAATATTTTTATAAAAAAAATCAAATTTCTAAGGATTTTATATAGTTTGTATAAAATTTTGGCAATTTTTAAGGTAAAATAATTTTATCCTATAGAATTTGGGCGAATCATTTCTAGAATAGAATTTTTTTTTTGGGAAAAACCATGGAAAAATAGCCCATGAGCGAAATTTAGTCCCTAAAATCATTCGTGAGCATCATATAAAGCCCAAGTGCATGCCTAAAACCGAGGAGACAGCTGGGCGTGCAGAGGAAATTAAATACGTTTTTGTGAAAACATTATATCCTGAAGATCCAAACTGATTTTGGAGCGTATGTTCCTATCTGCCGGATGTAATAGGCATTTATGTGTGTTTAATGCAAGTAGGTAGATTTAATTTAATAGATTAGACAGTTTAGGAGTATAGGAGGGAAAACAGATGATAGACACCCTCAACCCTTGTATCTTTATAACATAATTCAGAATTCATAAGTTGTAGAGCTGCAAAGAAGAATATAGGAGAACGAAGAATTTTATGCATTTTTAGTTGTTATTTGCCATGTACAGGAGCACTGCAATTAATAGAAGAAAGTTTTGATTCCAATCTATGTGTTTGTTATGGTTGTTGGAACCACCTGTTAAATGGTATGTTGCAGGCTTGTTTGCATTCTCTGTATGCATTTTTCTTCAATGCTATGGGTGTGTGTATGCTCTAGAATTCTATGTTGAGTGATTGAATTCTAGATAAGGGGAGAATGAGTTTCAGTTGTTTCTCTTTCTGAGAACTGCAAAGAGTGTAGTAGAGGGTCTGCAATGAGTGCGTCGACCAAGCTCTGAGTCTCATCTCAAAACCCTCAGAGGAGATTCAAATGGTGTCTTTACAGACAAGAGTGCTAGCAGAGCACAAAGCCATGCAAAGTGTGCGCAGACTGGGAGAAGGGAACAAATTCTTTCAAACTCACAGGGGAGTTGGAGAATTCTCTGTCGCAAAGAGTGCAAAAAGCCGAAGACCCAAATAACTAGCGGTTATTTGAAAATTTGCCGCAAGGAGTGCATGCAGGGACCCTTTTGGAAGCCTTGAGTCCATAAGGGAAAGCTTAAAAAGGATAGAACCTTTGAAGAGTTCAAAGGAAGGCGGAGGTCAAAATCGCCTCATAGGAGTTAAGCTCAGGAGGAGTAGTGACCGTCAGATCTGGATCAACGAGGACCGTTGATCTCGTATGTGAATTCGCGTATCGGAATTCGGGGAATGGAGTGACCAGTGGTTTGGGTTGAGTGTTGTGGGTTTCCGGTTGGCGAAATCCCAATATAGCCAGGACCGTTGGATCGAGGGAGGCACACATCCGTCGATCTCGTCGAAGGTACGATTCGAAGTCGGGGATCCATAGAGGAAGAGGGACGACTGTTGGTTTCCCGCTCGAGTCGCGAAAGCCGGAAAATCTACGTGGACAGGTGGAAAGAACTCACCCCGTAAGTAGAGTAAAGTAGAAGTGTCAAGTGGCATGCACCCGTTGCTTTGGGTAGAGTCAACCTTCGTTGACGGATCACGTTTCGGGGATTCATAAGGGGAGAGCATGAGAAGTTGGTGCTCCAACTCGCGAAGTCGTGCTCTGCGAAAGGTGCTTGCGTAAGGCTTGGCTGTGGTCCTATAGGAAAAGGGGTTGAAGAGAGGGGCTTACACCTTAGCGCATTTGAATTTCGTGTTTCGACGATTTCTAAGAGTTGTGGCATTTTACTCGGATTTGCCCAACCCGCAAGACCCGAAATCATTGGGGTCTTGGGCAAGGGGTTTAATTAACCTTTGTCTTTGGCCTAAAGAAGATCTTGCGTGGATCTTAGGCCCGAGGGCAGGAGGTCTACACCAGTTGTGGTATCAGACCCCAAAACAAATTCCTTGCTTCTGTAGCAGAGAGGAAAAGAGGAATTTTACAGCCATGCCGCCGAGAAGAAGAGAAAGGCCCATACCTGATCCAGCAGTGGAAAGAGAAATGCGTGAATTACATGTCAGACTTGATGTTATGGAGACAATACAGAGGCGAACAACTGACACTGGGGATATCAACGAAGCTGAAAGTGAAAATGAAAATGGAAAGACAGGAGAAGTTTCAGTCGAAGATGTTGCAGAAGAACGCCTATTCAGGGTTGTTGCAAGGATAGGTGCTAGGGAAAAAATGGGCATTCCAATGTACGAGGGAAACCTAGATGTTGAAGAGCCTCTAGACTAGATTAGAGTTCTAGACAAATACTTCGACTATGAGGATGTCGAGGAAGACAAGAAAGTCAAACATGCCATTCCTAGACTTAAGGGGCATGCGGCACTGTGGTGGGATGAACTGCAATCTGACAGACGTTGGAAAGGCAAGCAAAACATCAATAGCTCGGATAGAATGGTTGCAAAAATGAAAGCCAAGTTTATACCCAAGGATTATCAAATAAACCAGTTTCGGAGGATGTAAAATTTGAGACAGAAGCTGATGTCAGTGAAAGAATACACTGAAGATTTCTATAGGATAAACATTAGAGCAGGTCATCGGGAAAGCGATGATGAGAAAGTTGCCAGGTATATGAATGGTTTACGATATGACATTCAGGATGAAATGAGCATGATAACCATCCGAACCATAGAAGATGCTTATTAGATGGCTCTGAAAGCTGAAGAGAAGCCGAGCCGAAAGCAAGGTCAAAGAGGTCGAGACAGAAGTCAAAGCAGAGGCAAGACAATTGCCCAGGACAGAACTCAGAGACCTAAAGAAGAGGGGAAGAAACCTCAACCTCAACTTGAGAGAGGAGGAAGCTCACAGGGGAGGCAGTATGCTGATGGAAATACTTTTCCTCGAGCTAGAGGAAGAGGAAGAGGCAGAGGAGGTGAAGTGAAATGATTTGTCTGTGGAAAAATCGGACATAAATCCTATGAGTGTCCAGATAGGAAGAAAGATGGTGGTGAAACTCACATTGTCGAAGCTCAAGGACAGAATGTTGAGGCAGAAGATGCTGAAGGCGGAAGATCCTTAATGATGCAGAAAGTTCTCTTGAAATCGGAGAAGGAGCCAAAGAAGCCAGCCCAAAGAAACAGTCTGTTTCAGACTGCTTGCAAAACCAAGGACAGGGTATGCAAGGTCATAGTGGACAGCGGTAGCACAAATTATCTTGTATCTACGGAAATGGTAGAAAAGCTGGAGCTTGAGACTGTTGCACACCCAAGCCCATACAAAGTTTCGTGGCTACAAAAAAGTCATCAAGGAAATGTCACTAAACAATGTTTAGTTGAATTTAAAATAGGAGGATATATAGATGAGATATTATGTGATGCCATTCCCATGGATGTTTGTCATCTATTGCTGGGTAGACCATGGCAATATGACATAAATGTGGTACATGATGGGAGAAAGAACACGTATGCTTTGGAGAAAAATGATAGGACGCACATGTTGCTACCAATTAAGGATAAAGAGGTGAAAACAGAGACGAGCAACACTGCACTTCTCATGAGTGGGAAGGAACTTCTTAAGGAAGTCAAGAAAAAGGAAGACACACAATTCATTTTGGTTAGGAAGCCCAAGATTGTTTTGAAAAACACTAGGATAGATGATTTACCGGAAGAAATCCAGGAGTTGGTGGAAGAATTTGTTGATATAGTAGTGGACTAACTACCTTGTTCGTTGCCACCTATTAGGAGTATAAGTCATCACATTGATCTTATACCTGGAGCCAGTTTGCCGAACAAAGCAACATATAGATTGATGTCGCAAGGGAATGAAGAAGTTAAGAGACAGGTCCATGACTTAATGGACAAAGGATTGATTCGGGAGAGCTTGAGTCCATGCGCTGTTCCAACAGTGCTCAGCCCAAGGAAGGACGGTGGCTGGAGAATGTGTACAAACTCAAAGGCAATCAATCAGGTACATGTTCCCATTGCCAAGGATGGATGACTGGATGGATTGCTTGAGTGGAGAAAAGTTTTTTTCAAAGATTGATTTGAAAAGTGGATATCATTAGATTAGAATGAGAGAAGGTGATGAATGGAATACAACATTCAAGACGAATGAGGGGCTGAATGAATGGATTGTCATGCCATTTGGCTTGACGAATGCACCCAATACTTTCATGAAGTTGATGAACGAAGTCCTAAGGGATTTCATTGGGAAATCCGTCATTGTATATCTTGATGATATATTAATTTTCAGCAAAACTGAAGCAGAGCATTTGAAGCATTTAGATGCAGTGATGAGAAGGTTACAGCGAGAGAAATTGCTGATCAACATGAAGAAATCGTCATTTATGAGGAGAAAACTCATTTATTTGGGTTTTGTTATCTCTGCAAATGAATTCAAAATGGATTCGAAAAAGATAAAGGTGATTAAGGATTGGCCATCGTCAAAGAGCATGTTTGAAGTTCAAAGCTTCCATGGTTTAGCTAGCTTCTACAGGAAATTCATCCGAAACTTCAGTGGAATTAGCGCAACGATGATGGATACAGTGAAGAAAAGACATAAATCTTTTCACTAGATGGAGGAAGCAGAGAAGAGCTTCAACCTGCTGAAGAAGAAGATCACTGAGCAACCAATTCTGGTTTTGCCTGAATTCAACAAGACATTCCAGGCCAGGTGTGATGCGAGTGGATTTGCCATTGGAGCAGTCTTGAGCCAAGACAACATGTCGGTCGCGTATTTCAGTGAAAAACTGAATGAAGCAAAGATTAAGTACTCCATGTATGACAAAGAATTTTACGCAATCATACAAGCGCTGAAGAAATGGAGGCATTATTTGGTTCCAAAAGAGTTTGTTTTATACAACGATAATCATGCATTGCAATTCGTGATTCGACAGGAGAAGTTGAACCAAAAACATGCTAAATGGGTTGAATACATGCATAATTTTACTTTTGTGATTAAGCATATTTCTGGAATTGCTAACAAAGTTGCTGACGCTTTGAGCAGGAAATGTTTACTTATGCAAGAATTTAGAGTTAAAACTTTGGGTTTTGATAACCTCAGAGAAATGTATCGGGATGATCCAGATTTCAAATAGGCATATGAGGCATATGAGAATCCAATTCTCAAGGACATAAGCCAATGGACAGAGTACATGATCCAGGATGGACTATTGTTCAGGGGAAATCAGCTATGTATTCCAAAATGCTCCATGAGGGAGAATTTGCTGAAGGAAAAGCACCGCGGATGATTGGTCGGACACTTTGGTCATGACAAAACGTTCTCAAAGTTGAATGGCTCATATTATTGGCCAAGGATGAGGACGGATGTGAAGAAATTTGTGGACAGGTGCAAAATTTGTCAGCACACAAAGGGAAAAATGTAGAATGCAGGGTTATATCAGCCATTACCCATACCCGAAAGGTCGTGGGACACAGTGAGGATGGATTTCATATTAGAATTGCCAAGGACACAGAGGGGATATGATTCAATCTTTGTAGTGGTAGATAGATTTTCAAAGATGGCACATTTCATACCATGCCAGAAAACCAGTGATGCAACTCATATTGCGAACCTGTTTTTCAAGGAAGTCGTCAGACTTCACGGCTTGCCAAGGAGTATCGTTTCTGATCGAGATACTAAGTTCGTAGGACATTTCTGGAGGACCTTGTGGAGTATCGAGATACCAAGCTCAGCGTATCATCCTCAGACAGATGGACAGACAAAGGTCGTGAACAAGAGCTTGGGAGATTTGTTGAGGAGCTTAGTGACTGAACACCATAGTCAATGGGATCATATTCTGCCACAGGCAGAATTTGCCTACAATGATTCACTCAATAGAAGCATAGGGTAGAGTCCATTCCAAATTATATATGGAATGTAGCCAAGGGGAGTCTCTGAGTTGAAAGATTCAAAACAAGCCGAATTCAAGAGTGCTAGTGCAGAGGACTTTGCAGAAGGAATGGAGGAGCTTCATAGCAGAATCAAGGAGCGATTGTTGAATATGAGTCAAGAGTACAAGCATAGAATAGATCAACACCGTCGATAACTTCAATTTGAAGTTGGTGATTTTATTCTTGCGCATTTGAGGAAGGAAAAATTCCCAAGGGGAACATACAACAAGTTGAAGATGAAGAAAATTGGATCGTGCAAGGTCATAAGAAAATTTGGGGCAAACGCGTATGAGATTGAATTACCTGATTGTTCGGAATCTCACCGATATTCAATGTCGTCAATTTATACCCTTACAGAGTTGAAGAAGCAGGAGCAGAAGATGAACAAGAAAAGATTCAATGGACGAAACAAATGCCTGTAGCTGAAAAGCCACAGATGGAAAGCATAATTGACAAGAGGATTAACAGAAAGACCAAGAGAAAAGAGTATTTTGAATACTTGGTCAAGTGGAAAGGACATCCAATTGAAAATGTCAGTTGGGAGAATGAAGCAGAAATTCAAAGACATGGGCAGACCGTGCAAGAGCTCATGAACATGAGTTCATGAAAATTTTCAAGCGAGGGAGTATGATGCAGGAGCATCGTATAAAGCCCAAGTGCGTGCTTAAAACTGAGGAGACAACTGGGCGTGCAGAGGAAATTAAATACGTTTTTGTGAAAACATTGTGAATCTCGAAATATGAAACAATAATGTTTCAGATGGGAGGAAAGTATAGTCACATTTATATCCTGAAGATCCAAACTGATTTTGGAGCGTATGTTCCTATCTATCGGATGTAATAGGCATTTATGTGTGTTTAATGCAAGTAGGTAGATTTAATTTAATAGATTAGACAATTTAGGAGTATAGGAGGGAAAACGGATGATAAACACCCTCAACCCTTGTATATTTGTAACATAATTCAGAATTCATAAGCTGTAGAGCTGCAGAGAAGAATATAGGAGAACGAAGAATTTTATGCATTTTTAGTTGTTATTTTCCATGTACAGGAGCACTGGAATTAATAGAAGAAAGTTTTGATTCCAATCTATGTGTTTGTTATGGTTGTTGGAACCACCTGTTAAATGGTATGTTGCAGGCTTGTTTGCATTCTCTGTATGCATTTTTATTCAATGCTATGGGTGTTTGTATGCTCTAGAATTCTATGTTGAGTGATTGAATTCTGGATAAGGGGAGAATGAGTTTCAGTTGTTTCTCTTTCTGAGAACTCCTGCAAAGAGTGTAGTGGAGGGTCTGCAAGGAGTGCGTCGACTAGGCTTCGAGTCTCATCTCAGAACCCTCAGAGGAGATTCAAATTGTGTCTTTACAGACAAGAGTGCTAGCAGAGCACAGAGCTGTTCAAATTGTGCGCAAGTTGGGAGAAGGGAATGAATTCTTTCAAACTCACAGGGGAGTTGGAGAATTATTTGTCGCAAAGAGTGCACAGAGCCGAAGACCCAAACAACCAGCGGTTATTTGAAAATTTGCCGCAAGGAGTGCGTGCAGGGACCCTTTTGGAAGCCTGGAGTCCGTAAGCGAAAGCTCAGAAAGGATAGAACCTTTGAAGAGTTCAAAGGGAAGGCAGAGGTCAAAATCGCCTCACAGGAGTTAAGCTGAGGAGTAGTGACCGTCAGATCTAGATCAACGAGGACCGTTGATCTCATATGTGAATTCGCGTATCAAAATTCGAGGAATGGAGTGACTAGTGGTTTGGGTCGAGTGTTATGGATTTTCGGTTGGTGAAATCCCGATACAGCCAGGACCGTTGGATCGAGGGAGGCACACAGTCGTCGATCTCGTCGAAGGTAGGATTCAGAGTCGGGGATCAATAGAAAAAGAGGAACGACTGTTGGTTGCTCGCTCGAGTCGCGGAAGCCAGAAAATCCATGTGGACAAGAACTCAATTATTCTTTTTTAAATTATTGTTTTCCTAGAAAATTTATTTTTAGTTTTTTTTTTCATTTTTTTTTAATGTTTTTTTTTTTAATTAATTTGGGTTTTGAATATGGTTTTTTAAATGTGTTTTTTTAATTAATTTGGGTTTTGAATATGGTTTTTTAAATGTGTTTTTTTAATTAATTTGGGTTTTGAATATGGTTTTTTAAATTTGTTTTTTTCTTCATTAAAAAAAATTGTGAAGATTTTCTCTTTTCTCTTTATTTATTTTTTAATGGAAATTAAAAGAATATTAGTAAATAAAATTTTAAGTGACCATTTAGGATCCAATTTTGGGTTTTTTATTTGTATAGGGATTTATTGTCAAGACCACAGTTTCAATTAGTTCATAATTAGCTATGATTTTAACGTTTAGAAAAAAAACATTTTTCTTTAGGTAGTGTCACTTTTTTATTTAGATGTTGGTTTTAAGGTTTTTCTGAGCAACTATTTGATTTTTTAAGGTCATGCTTGAAAAACGTTTTGACCCGATTAGAAAAAATGGTGCTACAAGTAGCACCCCTTTTTGATTGGGGGTTTATTTTAAGGTTTTTCTGAGCAACTATTTGATTTTTTAAGGCCATGATTCAAAAAAGATGTAATTTTAACCTGGTTAAAAAAAATGGTAATACCAATAGCACCACCTTTTGATTTGAGGTTGATTTTCATGTTTTTAATGAAAAAATATGGGTTTTAAGGGCTAGAGTTCTCATCTTGAGGTCATAGTTCTCGTTAAGTCAGTAACTGTGTTCAAATACCTAGGATGAAAATATTATCTATATTCAGCACTCTTATAACAGAACAATCCACAGTTCTACTGGTAAGTCCCCTTTCCAAACCTGTTTTGGGTATATTTTATGTCTTCACCCCTGTATGTTGTTTATGGACAACAAGGAGGAGTGAGGGAATACAACACATGAGAAGCATTAAAATCAAAGAAGTTTGTCGAAAAGACTAGGCAGATCCATTTGCAAGTACAAGAGACACTAAGGAAGTTACGGGAAAGGTACAAGGCACGACATGATCAACAAAGAATAGAAAAATCATTCAAATTGGAGATAGATTTTGGTAACACCTGAACAAGGAAAGACTACAGGATCATGGTAAGAAGATCAAGGCTCTACAGTATGGACCTTTCGACATATTGGAAAAGGTGGGAGATAACGCCTACAAACTCAGTATACCCCCATACATGCACATTTACTCAATAGTGAATGTGGATAATGTCAAACTCTAAGTCTTCCATGTTGGATCAAGAGGAGGAGCAAGTCCTACCTTGCATAGAGGATTTAGCACCAGATGCTCAAGTAGAGTTGGTAGAGGACACAATTTTGCAAAAGCATTCCAGAACTACATGACAGGGGTAGCATAACTTTTGGTAGATTGGGTTGAAATGACAACTTCTAGGCAAAGCAAAGTGGTACTCCAGGGAGAAGGTCAAGAAAAAATTTCCTCACATCATTCAATAATGTTTTTGGGCACCAAAAGCCTCCTTAAATAGGGAGGTATAATCTGGATTGGATCATTATATTATTTTTCATCTATCTCGATGCTTTATGGGTGAGAAAATTGGATGAAACAACTTGCATAGCCATTTAGCAGTTGATCCCAATTTGGAAATTTGGGTCCAAAAAAAATGTTTAAATATTCTAGATCCATTTAAGGCATCAAAGGACACTTTTTTATGGTCCAAGATTTTATATTAAGCAAGAAAATATATTTTACACATCGAAACCTTTCCAACGATACAAGAATCGCCTCAATTGGAGTTTGTACACGAAAGTTGTGCGTCTCACAAGTTGACCTACCGTATTGATCACCATGGTATGAGTGGATGCCACGTCTGTTGATATTTTGCTTAAGCAGTTAAGAGTATTCATAATTCCTTAATCTTTAATTCATTAGCATATTAACTGCAAGAGAATCACTGAAAGAGAGACATTCATATTATACACAAAAATTTATCCGAGGAAACCCTCTTGGGGAAGAAAACCCAACATAACTTCTTCAATATAGATTATGTTAGGGTCCTAACCCGCACATAGGTAGATCAATATATTCGGATGTAATAAAGGTCAATATTAATAAAGCCTTTCAATAAAATAGAATGAGGCGGATGTAAGAAGACCTAATAGAAGTTTCTTCTTGTAGAAGGATCTTCCTCTAGATGCTTTTCTTGATAGACATATTTAGTATAAATAAGGGTTGAGGGTATGAAAACCCTAGCTTGAAGATTATTGTAACAGAGCGCTGCTCGACTGGAGTTTTCCCCCTCGAAGAGGCCCGTGAACATTGCTTTATGAATCAAAGTGATATTTTTGTTGTTGTTCTTATATCATTTATGTGTTATTATGGAGATTATGCTGGTTATATTACTGTTATTCTGCCATTTCTAGCATTTTATTTCTGTTCTGCATACTTTTTATATCTAGTATATTACAAGCGGTATCAGAGCACTTTCCTTGGCAGAAATTGTGGGAATTTTTTTTCCAGGGTAGAGACATATTCCAGCGTCTTTAAGCCACAGAGATCTGTCGTTACGCGCATAAACCTGCGGTTGAGGGATTCATACACGCAGGAAATACAAGTGGTTCTTAAGCGCACATCTGTTGGCCACCCTTGTAATCCCTGTTGGTACCCCTTCGAGTGGTAGCGCATCAGACAACACCTGTGTACGGATCGACCTAGATTTCCTGAAACCCTCTTTAGATAAACCGATCTGTCACCTGACAAATATAGTGCCACAGAGAACAACACTTGGGAAGATACTCTCTAGTACCTGGGTAGTTGGGTAGTACGACTAAGGGTACTGTCTATCCTCCTTAGTTAGTGCCCCGAGATATTAGGCCGAGTACTACTCTTGGACCCCGCACGTATATCAGAGAGCTATAGCACAGGGAAAACCCTTGTCTGTAGAACCCTTGAATACCTAACCCTTGGGGGGACAGAAACATAAACAAATTAAAACAAACAAGGTCTATTACCGCGCAACTGTGTTCGGGTTGCCAAGTAAATATACATTTCTTTCTGGTTAAGCATTTGGGGATTTCATCGCTGCAGTGTTATTCAGACAGAGTCTGGAAGAATTTTCACCATTATTTAAGACCTATTCCATTGGATTCATCTCTTCGCCCTTATCACATTCATCCATATCATTTTTTGGCAAAATTTTTGACCCTGCTCGCCCCTTTTCAGTTCACCCATCCTCATGGCCCATACCCGTAGCCAAGACTTGGAAGCTCGATTCAACACCTTGCAATCTGGTTTCCTCGAGACCCAAAAAGAAGTGAAACAACTCAGTGCTACTATTGCCTCCATCGATACATCCATCAATACAACCATAAATACAACCATGCAGTCTTGAATGTAGGAAGTCAAACAAGAACTGACCACCCAGCTTGAATCTATCTTTGCATCACTCTGCACCAAACTAAAGATCCCTATAGATGACCCTTTCTCTGACGCACCTCCAAAGACTGAAGCTGAACATTCCTCCCATTCCCATACCTTTCAGCCCCATCACTTTCAACGTGACCTACACCTTCTGCGGGTGGATGTGACCAAATTTGATGGCTTGGACCCCATTGGTTTGGTAACCCAAATGGAACATTATTTCTCTTTATACGACATTACAGATGACTTGGCAAAACTCCGGTATGGTTTTCTCCATCTGGATCAAGAACGTTGGCAATGGTGGCAATGGAGAAACACTTTCCGTCACGTGTATATTGCTTGGACCCAATTTGTGACTGAGCTTTATGAACGCTTTGACACAGACACCAACCATTTGGGTCGTTTGACAAAGTTGAAACAATCAAGAATAGTAAAGGACTTCATAGCTTCCTTTGAGCACCTAGATTTTCAAACAGAGGGCATGACTGATGCTTTCTTTCGAGAGTGTTTTATCAGTGGCCTCAAGGATGAGATTCGGGCCCATGTCCTCATGGCTCGACCCTCGAGTTGGGTGGAGGCTACTAAAAGAGTTAAAGAAGCACAACAAGTTGTATCCTCTCAAAACTGAAAACCCTCCTTTATCCCTCGCCCTAAACCTGTAAATCCCACAACTCCCTCGGCCCCATTAAAGATCCAAAAATTGACCAGGGATGAAATGGTTGAACGCCAACTCAAAGGCTTTTGTTATAATTGTGATGACAAATATTTCCTGGGCCACAAGTGTAAGGAACAAAATCTTTTTATGGTCATCTCTAAGGATATTTTGGAAGAGGATGTTGAAACTCCCCTTGTGTCCGAGTCACCTGAAATCACTGACATAACCTCTCCCTCAGACCCTCCCGAAGTGGAACCGGTCATTTCCCTCAATGCTCTCAGTGGCTTCTCCGCTCCCCAAACCCTCAAGTTAATTGGTTACATCAAGCATCGGAAGGACATCATTATGTTTGATAGTGGAAGCACCCATAATTTTATTCATTGTCGCATTGCCCAAGAAACTCATTGCTACATCCATGTTGTCAACAATTTCCAAATCATGATTGCCAATGGTGGTTCCATGATATGTGGAGGGCGCTGTGAAAATGTGCGTCTCCAAATCGGTGACTACCATCTAAAATCCAATATGTTTGCTATCGACATGGGTGGTTGTGACATTGTGTTGGGTGCAGACTGGCTAAGAACTCTGGGTCCCATTCTCATGGATTTTAAGGCATTAACCATGCAATTCGACCAGGAAGGCCACCAATATAAATTCCAAGGCATC
>ML789841.1:144101-190427 GCA_009831015.1 Picea engelmannii
CAAGCCCTCCTTTCTAAACATCAAATGGTATTTTCCACTCCCCAAGGACTCCCTCCTTCCCGCGGTGTTCATGATCATTCCATTCCCCTTGTACCCAGAAGCCTTCCTCCCAATATCCGTCCGTATCGCCACCCCTTTTCACACAAAAATGAAATTGAGAAAATGGTCCAGGAACTCCTTAATGCAGGCGTTATCCACCCTAGTACGAGCCCTTACTCTTCCCCAGTAGTCATGGTCTTGAAAAAAGAAGGTTCTTGGAGAATGTGTTCTGACTTCTGTGACCTCAACAAACTAACCATTAAAGACAAATTTCCCATTCCTGTCATTGATGACCTCCTGGATGAATTGAGTGGCACCCAATTCTTTACTAAACTTGATCTTCGCTCGGGCTATCACCAGATACGTATGGAAGAGGCAGACATTCCCAAGACGGCCTTTCGAATTGATGAGGGCCACTATGAGTTTTTGGTCATGCCCTTTAGCTTGTGTAATGCCCCCTCCACCTTCCAAAGCCTCATGAATCACGTCTTCTGTCCCTTTCTTCGTCATTTTGTCTTAGTTTTCTTTGATGATATCCTCATCTATAACAAAACTTGGACATACCATCTTACTCATGTGGATCTAGTTCTCCATCTACTCTCTCAGCACCAATTTTTCCTGAAATAGTCTAAATGTGTTTTTGGTGCCTTATAAGTAGAATACTTGGGTCCTCTGGTTGGCAAGGATGGCGTCAGGGTGGATCCGAAAAAGATTGAAGCTATGTAAGATTGGCCGCACCCAAGGACTCTCAAAAGCTTGCGTGGATTTCTGGGCTTAACTGGGCATTATCGCAAGTTTGTTAAAAATTATGGAAAGATTGCAACACCTCTCACTGCTCTCCTAAAAAAAAACTCCTTCACTTGGACTCCAGCCACTACTCAAGCTTTTCAAACCTTGAAGACGACGATGTGCACCACTCCGGTTCTGGCCCTTCCTGATTTCACAAAGACCTTTGTGTTGGAATGTGATGCCTCAGGGAAAGGAATCGGTGCTATCCTTATGCAAGAGGGTTGACCTTTGGCCTTCACCAGCAAGAAACTATCTAAAAGGAATCTGGGCAAACCCATTTATGAAAAGGAAATGTTGGCTATTTTTCATGCCGTTGATCTGTGGTGCCCTTATCTCTTGGGGCAACGTTTCCAAATTAAGACAGACCATGAAAGCCTCAAGTACTTTTTGGAACAATGCATTTCCTCCCTGGAGCAACAAAAATTGGTGACTAAGCTCTTTGGTTATGATATGAGATCATTTTCAAGAAGGGCGAAGACAATGTGGTGGCAGATGCATTGTCCCGAAAATATGAAGAAGAAGGATCCATTTTTTCTCTTTCCTTCATTGTACCAGATTGACTCCAAGCTGTGCGCCAGGAATGGCTACAAGAGCCCAAAAGTTCTCATCTGATCCATCAATTGCACACCAATGCTCTAGCTCCCCCAGGGTACTCTTGACTCTAGGATGAGCTTCGATACAAAGGCCGTTTGTATTTAAGCAAACAATCAAAGCTTAAATCCACGGTACTTTCTGAGCTTCATGCTACACCCACAGCGGGGCACTCCGGGTTCACCAAAACCTATGACAGGGTCAAACGTTCTTTTTTTTGGGATGGTATGAAACATGACATCCGTAATTTTGTCACTGAATGTGAGGTGTGTCAACGCAACAAGGGAGAAACAATCAAGTCTTCAGGCACACTACAACCGCTTTCGATTCCACCTGCTATTTGGAAGGATATCTCTATGGACTTTATTACCGGCTTACCCAAATCGGGAAATAAATCAGTCATAATGGTGGTTGTGGACGCCTTTCCAAGTATGCTCATTTATGCGCTCTTCAACACCCATTTACTGCATCCACGGTGGCTCAAATTTTCATGGACCAGGTCTTCAAGCTTCATGGCATGACACACTCTATTTTTTCTGATCGTGACCCAACTTTCACAAGCAATTTTTCGCCAGAACTGTTTAAGCTACAGGGCACCCAATTGCATCTCAGCACAGCGTATCATCCCCAGACTGATGGTCAAACGGAAGTTGTCAACAAGTGTTTGGAAACATATCTGAGGTGTTTTGCCTCTGAAAAGCAAAATCAGTGGGTTGAATGGTTACCCCTAGCTAAATGGTGGTACAACACTTCCTACCATACAACTACACACATGACTCCTTTTGAAGCAGTATATGGACAGAAGCCACCTTCAGTTCTCTCATACTTACCGGGTACCTCGAAGGTCCAGGCGGTTGACCAAACACTTACAGTTCGAGAGGATATTCTTCGTACCCTTAAAGAGAACTTGGTCATGGCACAGAATCGCATGAAGCAACAAGCAGATCAAGGTCGCTCTGAACGTCAATTTGCAGAAGGGGATCAGGTGTTTCGGCGACTGCAACCATACAAGCAAACTTCCCTCAAGGCCGAGCATTGTTGATGCAGGAGCATCATAACTACCAAAGCCAGCGTGGAGCCAGCTCATGTGTTTTTAAACACATGACATATAAGCTTGACAACTTTTTGAATTTTCATTAAAGATGAAGCGCCATATCCTTCAATAAAACATTTATGAAGGAGCACCTATTGTATTGTATCAGACCTCGAGCTTTACGCTCTTGTCTGAAGTAGATAGGAGGCATTTACTTTAGTTAATGCAGGTAGATATATGTTTAATTCTAGATTAGATAGTTTCAGTTTTCGAGAGGGAAAACAGATATAGACACCCTCACTTGTACATTGTAACATAATTCAGAAATTGAGAAGCATTCAGGAGCAGGAAGAGAGAGAAAGCAGAGAATTTGTGAAGAACACCCATGTACAGATTGAATTGATAGAAGAGAGTCTTTGATTCAATTTCATGGCTGGTGTTGTTTTCTCTGTGTATGATATTTATGTGTTCATGAATGTTTKCTTTCKGGTTATGCAAATGTTTTGAATATACTGTGCATGTGTTTTCAGAAGGTTTAACTGAAGTCTKTAAGAGAAGAGAATGAGTTTCAATTGTTTCTCTGTCTGAACCAAGATATTCCTGCATAGAGTGCAGTTGAATTCATCCGCATAAGTGCGTCGATGAGGCTAGACAGTTAAACCCTTGTTTTCGTTCACCCAGAAGTTGGTGTGGGTTGGTAGAGTCGTGCAGGAGAAGTGCAGACTGAATTTGAAGTCTCAGTGGATAGTCTGAGCAAAGGAAGGCATAGACTGCTGTTGCCAGGAGTGCAGAGAGTCTAAAAGACTCAACACTTTGAGAGTTGTTGACGGTCGAACACGGGAAGTGTGTGCAAAGTCTCTGAAGGAGTCAAAGTTGACAGCTTAGGAGGGATAGTTCCTTCGTGATACTGTGGAGACGGACTCAGGAGAAGGTTCGAACATGAAGGAGTTTTAGAGCGAGAGGAATCTCCAAAGAGGAAGAAGCAATGGTCAGGGTTCGCAGGGGAGAATTGCGAAGTTCCGCCGACCTTCAGATCTTGGAGAAGTTGCGCGGGATTCAGCCCTTAGGCGCAGGAGGAGTCCAAGAGCCATCGGAATTTCAGCTCATCGAGATATCAGAGCTTTCGTGGTCGTGGGGCTTTTGAAAATCGAAATCGCGATTTGCGATTTCCCGAAGAGTTTTAGACCGTAGATCCCGAGCCGAACACGTTTCTGAAATCCGGATAAATCGGGGTTCGGCATTCGGGATTTTCCAGTGCAAAAGGATTGCGACCTGTGAAATCGCGATCACGCGATTCTCGAGGGCAGAGAGAGAAGGCGACGTGTCCAGGAGGTATCACACGTGCACATCGGAGTTCGGGGTTCGGGAATTCGTGGTGCTAGTGCATCGCAACTTCGTGTATGCCGATTTCCCGATGGGGAAATCCTCGACAGGAACAGAAAGTAGTTGCATTGAGACCCATCGGGTTTCGGGGTTTTGGACAACACGAGAAACGTGCCCACAAGGTTCGCGATAACGCGAAACCTGATTTCCCGATAAGACGAAGGGGAGATCGCCGGGGAAAAGAGTTCTGTGGGTATTGATAACTCCCGACAAGGGGTTGAAGAGTAATTTTACTCTTCGGGCCTAAGTGGAAGAAGGTCCTGGTGGGTTGCGACGTGTGCCAGGGGTGACGTTTGCGTCAAGTGGTATCAGAGAGAGAAAATCTCTCTGTTTTCTGTAGCAGAAGAGAAGAGAAAATTTCACCATGCCGCCGAGAAGAGGTAGACAATCACCCAATCCAGAGGGGGAAAGAGAATTGTCCAGAGAAAGAAGTAGCCAAGGACAGAATGTAGAGATGGAGAGGGAATTACGAAATCTTCGTGCCAAAATGGAAGATATGGAAGCAGCACAGAGACGCATAGCCAATACCGGAGATCTAAGTGACTCCGAAGGCGAAGCTGAAGCTGTACCACAAGAAGAGGTCGCAGCGGAGGATGTATCAACTGTGCGATTGATAAAAGCTATTGCTAGGATGAGTTCCAAGACCAAAATGGATATTCCATCTTACGAAGGAAGCCTGGATGCAGAAGAGTTGTTAGACTAGATCAGAGCTCTTGATACCTACTTCGACTATGAAGATATCGAAGAAGATAAAAAGGTAAGGCATACTGTCACAAAATTGAAGGGACATGCAACATTATGGTGGGACGAGCTTCAGGCAGATAGACGTTCCAAAGGAAAACAAAAGATTAAAAGCTGGGATCGAATGATTGCTAAGATGAAGGCAAAATTCATCCCCAAAGATTACCAGATCACATTGTTCAGGCGAATGCAGAACCTGAGGTAGAAGTTGATGACGGTGAAAGAGTACACCGAAGAATTTTACAAGATGAATATCAGAGCAGGTCATCGGGAGAGCGATGATGAGAAGGTGGCGAGATATCTGAATGGTCTGAGATATGACATTCAGGATGAATTAAGTATGGCAACTATCAGGACTGTTGATGATGCTTACCAGATGGCTCTGAAAGACGAGGAGAAGCTGAGCCGTAAGCAAGGACAGCGAGGGCGAGACAGAAGTCAGCCCAGAGTTAAGGCCGTTGCCCAAGAGAAATTTCAGAAGCCCAAAGAGGAATGGAAGAAACCTCGGGGTCAGATTGAGAGAGGTGGAACCTCACAGCGAGGACAACAATATGCTGAGCCGAGGAGATAGCATACAGAGCAAGGTGGCGGATATGCTGACGCGAACACTTTTCCTCGTACCAGAGGTAGGGGAAGAGGCAGAGGAGGAATCATCACATGTTTTACATGTGGAAAGGATGGACATAAAGCCGTTGATTGTCCAGATAGGAAAACGGATAGAGGAGAAGCTCACATCGCTGAGGCGCACAGGCGTGATGGTGAGAATGAAAACACCAAAGCAGGAAGATCGCTGACGGTGCATAAAATTCTTTTGACACCTGAGAAAGAGGTGGAGGACACAAATCATAGAACCAGACTGTTCAGGACCACGTGCAAGACCAAGGGTTGGAAATGCAAGGTCATTGTGGACAGTGGAAGTACCGATAATCTCGTTTCGACCGAGATGGTGGAGAAATTAGAGCTGGAGACAACTGATCACCCGAGTCCATACAAGGTGTCATGGCTACAGAAGGGACATCAGGTGAGTGTCACTAAACAATGTTTAGTTGATTTCAAAATGGGTGAATATAAGGATAAGGTCCTATGTGATGTTATTCCCATGGATGTCTGTCATGTATTGCTGGGGAGACCATGGCAATATGACCGAAATGTGGTTCATGACGAGAGAATGAACACATATACTTTGGAGAAGGATGGGAGGACACACAGATTGCTTCCGAAAAAGGATGAGGAGGTGAAGTCGGAAGTAAGCAGTACCATACTTCTCATGAGTGGGAAGGAGCTTCTCACAGAGATGGAGAAGAAGGAAGATCCACAATTCTTTGTGGTCAAGAAACCGAGAATTGTCCTGACTAGCACAAGAGTGGATGACTTACCGGATGAGATTCAGGAACTGCTGGGAGAGTTCGCTGACATCATCGTGGACGAATTACCTCGTTCGTTGCCACCGATGAGGAGTGTGAGTCATCACATTGATCTCATATCCGGAGCCAGTTTGCCGAATAAGGCTGCGTACAGGTTGACGCCGCAGGAGAATGAGGAAGTCAAGAAGCAGGTCCAAGATTTGTTGGACAAAGGACTGGTCAGGGAAAGTCTTAGTCCGTGTGCCGTTCCAACAGTGTTAAGTCCGAAGAAGGATGGGGGTTGGAGAATGTGCACTGATTCAAGAGAGATCAACAAAATTACCATCAGGTACAGGTTTCCACTGCCGAGAATGGATGATCTAATGGATTGCCTGAGTGGGGCAAATTACTTTTCAAAGATTGATCTGAAGAGCGGATACCATCAGATTCGCATGAGAGAGGGTGATGAATGGAAAACAACATTCAAGACAAATGAAGGTTTGTACGAATGGCTGGTCATGCCATTTGGCTTGACAAACGTGCCGAGCACATTCATGAGGCTGATGAATGAAGTCATGAGGGAATTCATCGGGAAATTTGTAGTCGTATATCTGGACGATATCGTGATTTTCAGTAAGACAAA
This sequence comes from Picea engelmannii, assembly GCA_009831015.1. Classification (NCBI taxonomy): domain Eukaryota; kingdom Viridiplantae; phylum Streptophyta; class Pinopsida; order Pinales; family Pinaceae; genus Picea; species Picea engelmannii. Next base: position 150,664 of record ML789841.1, read on the forward strand.
GGCTGAACATCTGAAACATTTGGCCATTGTGATGAGGAAACTACAGTAGGAGAAGCTATTGATTAATATGAAGAAGTCCTCATTTATGAAGACAGATCTCATTTATTTGGGTTTCGTCATATCGGCTAATGAGTTGAAAATGGATCCAAGTAAGGTGGAAGTGATCAAGAATTGGCCATCACCGAGAAATATCTTCGAGGTGAGGAGTTTCCATGGATTAGCTAGTTTCTACCGGAAATTCATCAGGAATTTCAGTGGAATTAGCACAACGATGATGGACACGGTGAAGAAAAGACACAAGTCTTTTCATTGGACAGCAGAGGCTGAGAAGAGATTCAATCTGTTGAAGCGAAAGATCACGGAGCAACCAGTGTTGGTGTTTCCAGATTTTCAGAAGACATTCCAGGTGAAGTGTGATGCCAGCGGATATGCTATAGGAGCGGTCAGGAGGACAGGCCAGTTGCACATTTCAGCGAGAAGCTGGATGACGCGAAGCTGAAATACTCCACGTATGATAAAGAGTTTTATGCCATCATACAGGTATTAAAGAAGTGGAGGCATTAATTGATCCCGGAAGAATTTGTATTGTACAGCGATAATCATGCATTGCAGTTTGTGAGTCAACAGGAGAAGTTGAACCAGAAGCATGCAAAATGGGTAGAGTACATGCAGAATTTCACGTTTGTGATCAAACACATTTCAGGAACTGCTAACAAAGCGGCTGATGCTTTGAGCAGAAAATGTTTGTTGCTGCAGGAGTTCCGAGTCAAGACATTGGGTTTTGATAATCTGAAGGACATGTACACCGGAGAAGCAAACTTCGGGGGAGCATATGAAGCAACTGAGAATCCCGTTCTTAGAGATCGGAGCCCATGGATAGACTACATGATCCAGAAGGGATTGCTATTCAGAGGCAATCAACTGTGTATTCCAGATTGCTCCATGAGGGAGAATCTGCTAAAGGAAAAGGACAGTGGAGGCTTGGCAGGACATTTTGGCCATGACAAAACATTCGCAAAGCTGAGCGAATCATATTTTTGGCCAGGCATGTGAGCAGATGTCAAGAAGTTCGTTGACAGGTGTCGAATTTGTCAACATTCGAAGGGTCGGAAGCAGAATGCCGGTTTTTATCAGCCATTACCCATACCTGAGAGGCCATGGGAGGCAATTAGAATGGACTTTGTATTGGGATTGCCGAGGACACAGAGAGGGGTTGATTCCATCTTTGTGGTGGTGGACAGGTTTTCTAAGATGGCACATTTTATTCCATGCCAGAAGACCAACGATGCGACCCACACCGCAAACTTGTTTTTCAAAGAGGTTGTTAGACTTCATGGATTGCCGAGAAGCATAGTCTCGGATAGGGATACCAAATTCATAGGTCATTTTTGGAGGACAATATGGAAGAAGCTAGGGACTAATTTGGCTTTTAGTTCAACTTACCATCCGCAGACAGACGGACAGACCGAGGTGGTCAACAGAAGTTTGGGGGATCTATTGAGAAGCTTGGTGACAGGGCACCATAGTCGCTGGGACAACATATTGCCACAGGCAGAATTTGCGTACAATGATTCTGTGAATCGGAGTACAGGCAAAAGCCCATTCCAGATTGTGTATGGGACATAACCGAGGGGAGTTTCTGAACTTAGGGAGTCAGAATAGACTACGACTAGCAGTGCAAGCGCAGAGAAGTTTGTTGAAGCGATGAAGGAACTTCACGGCAGGGTGAAGCAGCGACTGATGGATTCAAATCAGGAGTACAAGCGCAGAGCAGATCAGCACCGGAGACAACTTCAGTTCGAAGTTGGTGATTTGGCTCTAGCACACTTAAGGAAAGAAAGCTTCCCAAGGGGAACATATAACAAATTAAAAATGAAAAAGATTGGACCATGCAGAGTCCTAAAGAAATTTGGAGAGAATGCCTACGATGTTGAATTGCCGGATGGCATCGGAATATCTCCGATATTCAATGTTGCAGATTTATACCCATACAGGGCTGGAGGAGAAGAAACTGGAACTGAGGAACCAGTGATCCAGTGGCAGAAGCAGATGCCGATAGCAGAGAAAGCACAGATGGAGTGCATATTGGACACGTGAGTGGGAAAGAAGACCAGGCGAAAGCAGTACTATGAGTACCTGATCAAATGGAAGAATCACCCAGTCGAAGATGCTAGCTGGGAGACAGAAGCAGTGATTCAGAGGCATGGACAGACCGTGCAGGAGCTCATGGACAGGAGCCCATGAAAGCTTTCGAGCTGAGGAGTATGATGCAGGAGTATCATAACTACCAAAGCCAGCGTGGAGCCAGCGCATGTGTTTTTAAACACATGACATATAAGCTTGACAACTTTTTGAATTTTCATTAAAGATGAAGCGCCATATCCTTCAATAAAACATTTATGAAGGAGCGCCTATTGTATTGTATCAGACCTCGAGATTTACGCTCTTGTCTGAAGTAGATAGGAGGCATTTACTTTAGTTAATGCAGGTAGATAGATGTTTAAGTCTAGATTAGACAATTTCAGTTTTCGAGAGGGAAAATGGACATAGACACCCTCACTTGTACATTGTAACATAATTCAGAAATTGAGAAGCATTCAGGAGCAGGAAGAGAGAGCAAGCAGAGAATTTGTGAAGAACACCCATGTACAGATTGAATTGATAGAAGAGAGTCTTTGATTCAATTTCATGGCTGGTGTTGTTTTCTCTGTGTATGATATTTATGTGTTCATGAATGTTTTCTTTCGGGTTATGCAAATGTTTTGAATATACTGTGCATGTGTTTTCAGAAGGTTTAACTGAAGTCTGTAAGAGAAGAGAATGAGTTTCAATTGTTTCTCTGTCTGAGCCAGGAGATTCTTGCATAGAGTGCAGTTGAATTCATCCGCATAAGTGCGTCGATGAGGCTAGACAGTTAAACCCTTGTTTTCGTTCACCCAGAAGTTGGTGTGGGTTGGTAGAGTCGTGCAGGAGAAGTGCAGACTGAATTTGAAGTCTCAGTGGATAGTCTGAGCAAAGGAAGGCATAGATTGTTGTTGCCAGGAGTGCACAGAGTCTGAAAGACTCAACACTTTGAGAGTTGTTGACGGTCGAACACGGGAATTGTGTGCAAAGTCTCTGAAGGAGTCAAAGTTGACAGCTTAGGAGGGACAGTTCCTTCGTGATACTGTGGAGATGGACTCAGGAGAAGGTTCGAACAAGAAGGAGTTTTATAGCGAGAGGAATCTCCAAAGAGGAAGAAGCAACGGTCAGGGTTCGCAGGGGAGAATCGCGAAGTTCCGCCGACTGTCAGATCTTGGAGAAGTTGCATGGGATTCAGCCCTTAGGCACAGGAGGAGTCCAAGAGCCATCGGAATTTTAGCTCATCGGGATATCGGAGGTTCCGTGGTCGTGGGGCTTTTGAAAATCGAAATCGCGATTTGCGATTTCCCGAAGACTTTTGGACCGTACATCCCGAGCCAGACACGTGTCTGAAATCCGGATAAATCGGGGTTCGACATTCGGGATTTTCTAGTGCAAAAGGATTGCGACCTGTGAAATCGCGATCACGCGATTCCCGAGGGCGGAGAGAGAAGGCAACGTGTCCAGGAGGTATCACACGTGCGCATCGGAGTTCGGGGTTCGGGAATTCGTGGTGCTAGTGCATCGCAACTTTGTGTATGCCGATTTCCCGATAGGGAAATCCCCGACAGGAACGGAAAGTAGTTGCATTGAAACCCATCGGGTTTCGGGGTTTTGGATAACACGAGAAACGTGCCCACAAGGTTCGCGATAACGCGAAACCTGATTTCCCGATAAGACGAAGGGGAGATCGCAGGGGAAAAGAGTTCTGTGGGTATTGATAACTCCCGACAGGTGGTTGAAGAGTAATTTTACTCTTCGGGCCTGAGTGGAAGAAGGTCCTGGTGGGTTGCGATGTGTGCCAGGGGTGACGTTTGCGTCAATTGTCAGAAGCTAGCGCCCAAATTTTATGGTCCTTATATAGTTCTCAAGCATGTGGGACAAGTCACCTATTAGTTAGCTCTGCCCAGTCAGTCGAAGCTACATCCTATTTTTCATGTTTCATGCTTAAAGAAGGTGATTGGAACTAGGTGCCAAATTCAAACCAACCTTCTCAAGTTCGCTGAAGAGGGATCCATTTGGCTACAGCCAGAAGCAGTTTTGGACCAGCGTGAGCGTCGCTTGCGTCAGAGAACCATCAAGGAAGTGCTAGTCCAGTGGAAAGATACAACTCCAGTAGATGCCACTTGGGAACTAGCTACCATTCTACAACAGTTTCCACATCTCAAGCCTTGAGGACAAGGCTGTTTTTAAGGGGGCGGACATGTTAGGGTCCTAACCCGCACATAGGTAGATCAATATATTCGGATGTAATAAAGGTCAATATTAATAAGGCCTTTCAATAAAATAGAATAAGGTGGATGTATGAAAACCCTAGCTTGGAGATTATTGTAACAGAGCGCTGCTCGACTGGAGGTTGCCCCCTCGAAGAGGCCCACGAACATTGCTTTCTGAATCAAAGTGTTATTTTTGTTGTTGTTCTTATATCATTTATGTGTTATTGTGGAGATTATGCTGGTTATATTACTGTTATTCTTCCATTTCTAGCATTTTATTTTTGTTCTGCATACTTTTTATATCTGATATATTACATATTCATCAACCAAGTACAATGCCAATACAATGCTCTTTTCAAGAGAGATATGCCAGAATATAATATATACATAAGATAAACCAGAAACCCTAGCTGCAGTAGGGTAGCACACCACTTCTTTTATTGGTGTGTCTTTTTCTTAGGCTAGCAAACTTGTCCTTGAGAGAACTTGTGTTGTGTGTCATAAATGAGGCGCCTAGCCTCCTTTATATAGCGAATGAACCATCCTATTTTAACTTGGTCAGGGCCGACTTGTACAGTTGTCACTTTCTAATTTGTATTTTCCTTTTGTACTGGATCAATGGGGTTGGCTTTACAAATATGATTTAGCATTATTCTTTTAGGGTTTTGACTTGTCAAATACAATAAGAATATCTTTTGAAGCTACTCAAAACTTCAACACTCCCTCTTAACAATAAAGGTATTCTTCTGGTACGATATTCAAGACTAATTATGTATGTCTGTACTCTTGACCATTTACTTGTTGATTTTTTCGTGAATCTATACATCACTAGAAGTTTTGTAACCACAACATGTATCTGGGGTCTAATCATCATATGTAGCATCTCTCTAGTTAGCACAGCCTCATCGTCCTTTCAAACCTTGTGGGTCTCAGCGTCCTTTCAGGCCTTATGTCATTATGGGACTTCATTTAGATCACACAGAACTAGACATCTAGCTCACACAAAACTCGGAAACTATCCAACTCACACAAAACTAGGAAACTAGCCCTAAGGATAGCCCTTTTGGTTGGCACACCAGGCATCCAGCCCACATTGACTGGGCATCTAACCACAAGGGTTAGGTGATCTAGTGTGCACACACTAGCCATTTGGACCAAGTCTAGGGATCCTCCAACCACATAGGTTGGCCCTCAAGCTTGAAAGTTGGGCATCTTCCAACACTAAAAGCTCGACATCATGACCCTGTGTGAGATGAGGCTGACTTATGCCACAGTCGGTAACATGCCCATGAATGACTACCCGTTGTTGCCACACTCTGCATGTTACTGCCATTGGAATCACATATGTAACTCATCACTCCCTCTTACGAGGGAAGCACTTTTGGACCACACCAAGCTTGTCCCTGAAATACTCAAACTTTATCTTTGATAGAGGCTTGGTCGACACATCAACTATATGTTCGTATGTGGCAATATATTGGAGCTTCACAACTCCATTTTGCACCATGTCTTGGATATAATGCTACTCAATCTTGATATGCTTTGACTTGTCATGAAACACAGGGTTCTCGACTAACTTTATGCAACTTTGGTTGTCACAAAAGATACAAGTCACATCCAACTCGAGATCAAACAACCTTGCAAGCAACTTTCAAAGACACACAACTTTGCTACTAGCTGAACATGATGCTATATATTTTTCCTCGACCATACTGACTGCCACACTAGTATGTTTCTTGTTGAGCCACGAGATCATAGTTGATCCCAAACTAAATAAACATCCTGATGTACTCTTCTGATCTTTGACACTACCGGCCCAATCTGAATCAACGTAGCCTTGCAGTCTTATCTCATGATCCAGAACATATCTGAGTCCATAGTCAACTATACCTTTTAGTCTCGATACGTTTTTTGCCGAAATCAAGTGAACACTTATAGGTTCAACCATATATTGACTCAATGTGTTCATCGCAAAGCATATATTTGGCCTTGTGCTCGTCAAGTATATCAACGAACCAATCATTTGTCTATACATGGTGGCATGCACTGTCTCTGAAGATGTATCACTCAATAACTTTAGGTTCGACACCATTGGTGTAGACATGGCTTTACAATACATCATTAGATTTAGAATTCCTACAACATATTTTCCATACCTCTAGCCCTAAGAAATAGTGCATCATACCAAGGTCTTTCATCTTGAATTCTGCAACAAGCTTCCTCTTACACTCAACGATGAGCTTTTCATTCCCTATTAGAAACAGGGCATCCACATATAAAAAAAATATCACTAGTCCACCATCCACAAACTTGTAGTAAAGGTTGGAATATGCTTTACTCTTAGTAAATCCCAAGCTCATCTGAAAATTGTTGCTTTAATCCATACAATTATTTCTTCAATCTGCACACATGTATCTTCCTGCCATCTGTCTTGAGGCCTTGTGGCTGCTCCACGTACACTTCCTCTTCTACTACACCATTCATAAGCGTTGTCTTCATGTCCATCTTATGTACCTTCTATTTCATTACTGCAGCTATCGCTAGTATAGCTCTAATTGAAGTGTATCTCGCCATAGGATCAAATGTCTCATAATTTATTCCTTCTTTTTGGGAGAAACCACGAGCCACGAATCTTTCCTTATACTTCTCGACACTGCCATCTGTTGAATGTTTTGTCTTGTAGATCCATTTGAAACTCACCACCGACTTTTGTTTTGGTCTCGAAACCACATCCCAAACATCATTATCCATAATGGATTGGTACTCCTCATTCATGGCATCCTTCCATACTTTCTTCTCTGCGGCCTCTTCATAACAGGTAGGCTCTGCATCAATGATATCACTTAACAATGCCATGTAACTAGAATATGGTCATGTTTTCTTACTTTCTCTGAAAGATCCGTCTGGAGCACCATACTTCTCTTCAACCTGAATAAGTTGGTCTTCTCTTATTTGTAATCATCTCTTGGGGTGGATCTGCAAGTCTCTGTGGTTTTGTCATATCATGATCTTCTGGAACATGCTCTTCTAGTAGAACATCATTATCTATATCTACAATCCTACGGGCTTTAGGCCCTCATCATAGACCTCATCTGTATGATCATGCCTCGATCTGCTGAAGGTTGCATCGTCATCAAAGGTAACATCTCTACTCGTCTCAATCTGCTTATGACCAGGGATGTAGACTCTATATGCCTTCGATGTCTGACTATATCCAACAAATATACCCTTCTTGTCTGAAAGATCCAACTTCGATCTCTTATCCTTGGGAACATGCACATATATTGGAAAACCAAATATTCTCAGGTGACTAACCTATGGCTTTTCTCCTGTAAACATTTCTTCAGGGGTCTTGTTCCCAAGTATATGTTCAAGACTTTTGTTCTGCAAATATACAATGGTCTTGGTTGCTTATGCCCATAGATGCATCTGTAAATATTGATCATGAATCATAGCCTTCACTGCTTCCATTATCGTCTGGTTCTTTCTTTTTGCCACACCATTCTGTTGAGGATTGTAGGAAGTAATGAGCTCCCTCTTAATACCAACTTTTCTGCAAAATGCTTTGAATTCATATGATGTGAACTCTCCTCCAATAGGGAAAATATTACTTTTGCACTCCTCAAGGTCGTCCCCCATGTTAAGGAGTGGTGGGATACTTACTCTGAGAAAAGGGCCATAGAGGAATCTGCTATATTTTTGGTTGTCCCTACATGGGATTCCTTCCGTGATGCCATTAAAGCACAATACTACCATGTTGGAAGCTGTGAGGACCAATACACTCGATGGATCATCCTGCATCAAGAAAGGGATCGGACAATACTAGATTTCACCAATATTTTCCATGTTAAGGTTTAAGCTATTATTAGGTTTCTTTTCAATTCACTAGATAACCATAACATAGATAGGATCACTGAGAAATACATAATCACAAGAGACACATCATTTATCCTGGGAAACCCTCATGGGGGAGAAAACCCAACAAAAACTTCCTTAATATAGATAGGCAATACAATGCCAAGAGAATAAACCAAACACTACAGAAAGTCCTCTCAAAGTAATGCGCCTCTCTCTCTCTTCTTTCTTATCCAACTGCAACTCCAAACTTGCGCTCTAATGATCAAGTGAGTATGTGAACAAATGAGGCACTGGCCTCTCTTATTTATACAATCTGGTAGGCGCTAAACTGAGGCGTCTTTTCACTGGCAGGGTCGACTTCTCATTCTGGGTGGTTAGAACCACCTTAAATTAATCTGGGGGCCGACTTCTTATTCTGGCTATTATAATTAGGGTTTGATCAATCCGCAAAAGTGGATTTGGTCATTTACAATGCCTGACATGATCAATCGACAAAAGGGGATTGATCTAATGAATAATACATCAATAATAAATAGAATACTCTTTGCAGTTACAATATTCCAACACTCCCCCTTAACAAGAAGGGTATTCTACAACATCAGGCGAGAGAGAGAGAGAGAGAGAGAGCAGCAACAACATCAACAACATCTTGGAACACTGACTGGTATATCTATAAATCATCGGAAGTTTTTCTCATCATTAATATCATCATTCACAACAGGGAGCTGGAATGGCATCATCATCGTCATCAACGTGAGACTAAGGTAACATAATCATCATCTTCAGCGTGAGGCTAAAGTAACATCATCATCTTTGGCATGAAATATGAAATAACATCATTATCATCATCATCTTCAGCAAGAAGCTGAAGTGGCATTATCATCATCATCTTCAGCAAGAAGCTGAAGTGGCATCATTATCATCATCTTCAATAAGAGGCTGAAGAGGTGTTATCATCATCAACTGCATCAACATGGATTAGTATAACACTAATACATCATCATCATCAATAACAACACAAGGTTGATACAACATCAACGACAACATTATCACAACACAAAGGCTAGAGCATCATCAACATCAACACTACGTTGAGAGTCTTCAGCACGAGGTTGGCATCACAACACAAAGTTGGCTACACAATATCATCAACACGAAGCTGGCATCACAGCACGAGGATGGCAACACAACATCATCAACTCGAAGCTGGCATCACAGCACGAGGTTGGCACATCATCACAACACGAGGCTGGCACATCATCACACCACGAGGCTGGTTCATCATCACAACACGAAGTTGTCACATCATCAACACAAGGATGACATCTCATCATAACACAAGGCTAGCACATCATCACATCACGAGGCTGGTTCATCATTACAGCACGAGGCTGGCACATCATCAACACAAGGCTGACACATCATCGCAACAATTAAGTTGACATCAAAACACTAGGCTGACACATCATCACAACAATTAAGCTGGCACATCAACACAACAATTACGTTGGCATCATAGCACTAGGCTGGCACATCATCACAACAATTACGTAGACACATCAACACAACAATTAAGTTGGCACATCATCACTACTCCCCCTTTCAAGGGAGGTCCTTTCGGAGTATACCAAGCTTATCTCGAAAGTGCTCAAACTTTACACGAGATAGAGGCTTGGTCAAGACATCAACAACCTGTTCATCCGTGCTAACATACTGGAGCTTTATGGCTCCTTTGCAACATATCAGAAATGAAGTGATATCAGATCTCTATGTGCTTTGACTCATCATAGAACACCTCATCTCCATACAACTCTGGTTATCACATAAGATCATGGTGGCTTCCATCTCTAGATCAAATAGATCAATTAAGAACATCTGAAGCCATAAGGATTCACAACTGGCGGAACATGCAACAATCTATTCCGCTTCTGTCGTGCTCGGAGCAATGCTGAATTGATTCCTACTCTATCATGAGATCATGGCTGACATCAGACTGAAACAACATCCTGAAGTGCTCTTTCTATTAGAAACACTTCCAGCTCAATCTAAATCAGTGTAACCACTTAGTTTGAAGTCATGATCTCTAGTATAATAGAGACCAAAATCCAACGTACCCTTAAGGTATCTCATCATATGTTTTGCAGCAACAATGTGAACACGTCTGGGTTCTACCAGATATTGACTCAATGCAAAACATATATCTAGTATGGTATTCGTCAGATACATCACTGAACCAATAATATGTCTGTACAGAGTAGCATCAACCAATTCTGACGAGGTATCTACCAAGAGCTTCAACTTTGTTTCCATGGGTGTGTTCATGGATTTACATTTCAACATGTCAAACCTCTTCATTTTAACTACATACTTCCCTTGGTTAAGGAAGATCTTCTCTATGCTATGCCAAACTTCAAGACCTAAGAGATAATGCATTTAGGTCTTCCATCAAACTCTGTAGCGAGCTTCTTCTACGATCTGAGATGAGCTTTTCTTCATCTTTTTAAGAATACATCATCTACATATAGTAGTAACATCACTGGCTCATCATTCATAACCTTGAGATGAAGGTTAGAATCAACTTTACTCTTGGTAAAGCCCAAGCTCGTCAGGAAACTGTCAATTCTTTCATACCAAGCTCTACAGAGCTTCCTTCAACTGACAAACATGAGTCTTTCTATCTTCAATCTTCAAATCAAAGTTTCTCATTGCATTGTACCAATTTGGTACACTTGCTTAGATGCAACTCAATATGCACAATCATGTGCTAGCTCTATGTGCTCTCTACAAAGCATTATCTCTCTCACTAATTGAGAGTATGTCCTCTCCTCTTTCTGCAATTGTTCCTTCTGGAACTGAGACTCTGCACTTGCACCTGCTCTAAGGCTAAGAATGATTGCTTCATCCTCACTGTGGCTGCTGAAATCTGTGAGTAACTCCTCTTATTCTATCATGACAACAACTTCATCTAAAACTGAGAGTGGCTCAATAACTGATACTGAAGATAGCTCTTCTTATTTCATGGAGGTACGCTATCTTTTATCATAGTCATGTTTCCATGACCCAACTAATGTATTGTACCAACTACCACTCAATTTTAAATATGGAGATTGCTCCCCTTGCATCTCATACTATATATGAGTCATGGTTGTTCTGGTTGTCTTCATAAATACTGGAACTATTTCTTCAATAACTGGGGTAAGTGTCTCGTCATAGTCTTCTCCCTTTTGCTGGGAGAATCCTCTAGACACACATCAGGGTTTGTACATATGCAACATGCTTGATCTGTATAGATCAATATTGGAAGTCAATATTGACTTCTCTTCTAGTCTAACGGAATAATCCATATCCTAGTCTTTCTGAGTGGCTTTCTTCTTTGTTACTGAAACAAAAGAATCTTCCCAGGAGATTTCATATCTCCTAGAAGTTTCTGAAGCTACGATCTAGTCTTCTCACGTCATCTGTCTCCCAGTCTCGGGAGATGTCTCTTCATCTGATTTTTTCTGAGACCGAGATTACTCTTGATTTCTTTTGAGTCTACAAGGACTTCATCATCTCTTACAGGGTATACTTGGTGTTGAATACCAAGTCTAAATATGAAAAGCCGAGTCCGACTTCAAGTGAATTCTGCTTCCTATCAAAGTGGCTTCATTCTTATTTGAACAAGTCTATTGTGAGTTCTTGTTCTAATGTTCGGTCATCTTTGGAGCCTTTTGCTCCTTACAATCAATCTTCATATGAGATACTCTGAATCTCAAAAGGTATCTTCTTCTTCATATTCTTTGGTACATGAGTGTATATGGTCATGTACATAGTCTGCTTCATATCTCATCTAATATGTTTCCTTCTGCAACCTTCACTATAGCTTCCTCAGGGTTATCACCTGTGAATTGAAACAAGGTCAACAAAGAAGCAAGTAAGAATAATACTCTTTTGATAATAGTAAATAAAACAATTAGCACGAATAATCATCACAGTGACTCCTTTAGAGCTATCACTTGTGACCTCTCTGAAGCAAAGATCAAAAGTAAGAAATACAATACGAAATGAGGTCAACACTCCTATAGTGTTGTGATCAAACATTCTTTCATGGCAACCTGGAACTAACACAAGAGGTTTCTCCTAGAGGATATGTTAGTTGTATTAGACAAATGATTACATTAAGCATTTATCTCAATATGCTTTCATGCTACCAAGTATAATACTTTTCAAGGGCTGTTATCTCAACTATAGTGTCTAGTTATAAAGGGGTAGTCATCAACTTGTCAAGTGCAACTTTGAATCTTATCAAATTAATCAAACCTGGAACTTGGAGCCGTGTCCTCAAGAATGAGGGTTTTGTTTTTCTTCCAAGTCTCCTTCACTCAAGATGACAAGTGCTTTCTTCAACCCGTCTTCTTGTACTAAGACAATATGCTATCTTGATACAAGGTTGGGCTAAAGGGTAAACTCTATGATCTCAACTTTAATCCATCTAATACCTTGACTTTAATTTTGACCAAAGGTTAGTATGATTGTCATAGCTTCAACATGCAACACTGATCAAAATAATGTCATAACAAATAGATGCATATCAGAATATTCAAACCTGAGTTGCATTATTCCTCTGAATGTGTTGGATCTTGAGATCCTTCTGGATCTATGGCAAGAGATCCCTTCTCTTGCAAATACCCTTTAAAGCTTAACCATTTAAACATATGTGAGTACATACCTCTGATGAAATTTGCAGGTAGTGGCACCATCTGGTAGCAGAAGTAATGATCACCAACTCTTAAAAACTTCAAGGGTGATTGCAACTGATACTACGGTTGATACTTCCACTGATATTGCAACTAATTTTGAGAATGTAACTGCAATTGCAACTTAGGGTTTTATGAGGAAACCTTAATTTTTCAAACTTCAAATTTTGAAATTATGATCCAGGGGATAGATACACTGAGCTAAGGCGAGTAAGCTGGTGCATTCAGATCTCTGAAAATCCAAATTTTACCCCATCCAACTTGATCAACGGATTTATGGCCTGGTGCTTCTAGTTTTCTGGTACTTCTGGTTTTCTGGTACTTCTAGTACTTTGGTTTTCTGGTACTTTTGGTACTTTGGTTTTCTGGTACTTCTGGTACTTTGTGAAAACTAGGGTTTCACTTTTCGGGAGATCTATCCACTAAAAAGGTGCGCTGAAGGTGCCAAAGAATTCCTTGGTTTAGGGCGCACTTTTCTAGATGGTTTTGAGGCTAAAAATCTTCTTCAATAAAAAGCCCTAATTTTCATGTACGACAACAATGACGTTTTTCTTCTTCTTGTGAAAGATGTTATTTTCAGCTTAGCTCCGATACCATGTTAAGGTTTAAGCTATTATTAGGTTTCTTTTCAATTCACTAGATAACCATAGCATAGATAGGATCACTGAGAAATACATAATCACAAGAGACACATCATTTATCTTGGGAAACCCTCATGGGGGAGAAAACCCAGCAAAAACTTCCTTAATATAGATAGCCAATACAATGCCAAGAGAATAAACCAAACACTACAGAAAGTCCTCTCCAAGCAATGCACCTCTCTCTCTCTCTTCCTTCTTCTCCAAATGCATCTCCAAACTTGCGCTCTAATGATCAAGTGAGTGAGTGAACAAATGAGGCGCTGGCCTCTCTTATTTATACATTCTGGCAGGCGCCGAACTGAGGTGTCTTTTCACTGGCAGGGTCGACTTCTCATTCTGGGTGGTTAGAACCACCTTAAATTAATTTGGGGGGCGACTTCTTATTCTGGCTATTACAATTAGGGTTTGACCAATCCGCAAAAGTGGATTTGGTCATTTACAATGCCCAACATGATCAATCCACAAAAGGGGATTGATCTAATGAATAATAGATCAATAATAAATAGAATACTCTTTGCAGTTACAATATTTCAACATTCCATACCTTGCACACCAAATTGGGTATCAAAGACTCTAAGCAACCTCTGGTGCTCAAATATCGCGGTTGTTTGCATAGATACATTCAAACAGAAATGGAGTTTTTGGACATCGCCTCATTGGGTATGGCTTATAGATATGCTACCAAAGAAGAAATTTAAGCGGAAGAGGCAAGAGTTTGCATCTACAAACTCCTCACAGTCGAAGTAGGGCAAAGGCGACCCCAACCCACACGACAAGGAACAGAGCAAAGATGGCCACTCTCTAGACAACCAGTCCAAGCCGCAACACAAGAAGGGCAATGAAAAGACGAAGGACATGGGAAAATGGTTTGGATATCATAAAATCCCTTAGCACAACACTGAAGAATGTCGCTCCAAGCAGTCACTTGTGGCCGAGCTGAAGGCATCTGAGTCTGAGGTTGATTCTGACTTCGAATCAAATCCAGAAGGAGTGAAGCAGATTATCGATGTTGAATCCAGTGCCACTGTCGCTACCGCCAAAGTCCAGCCGAGCAAACCAGAAGAACCAGAGGAAGGGGAACGCTCTTTCGAGTCACAGATGTGGGTAAAATGGGCTATGCTTCATTTCATTGTCGATAACAGCAGTCAGAAGAACCTGATCTCAGCAGAGGTTGTCAAGTGATTGGACCTGATGATGACACAACACCCGCAACTCTACACCATTGGCTGGCTTCGCCAAGGAAGAGATCTTTGTGTCAACCAACAGTGTTGTCTGCGTTATGACATCAAGCCTTTCAAAGACGAGGTATTGTGTGATATTGCTCCCCTTGAAGATTGTGATGTTCTTTTAGAAAAACCATATTTGTGGAAGTTTCATGCTGTGTATGAGTTTAGACCCCGCAGTGTTATTATTACTTTGGGTAGACAATTGTTCAGGACACCATAGGTAGCGCAACCTATCGCTATTTCTGCGAAGCAACGTAGTAAAGTCATTTCACAGATCGGGAAGTTCGTCTTCTTTGTGATCTGTGCTCACAGTGAGCAGAAGGTCGCCGCCACATCCGTGGCCTCTACATAGATCCTCTCTTTGCAGTAGAAGCAAGTGGACGAGATCGTGGAAGAGTACAAAGAAATCCTCTCCTCACCCACCGGGTTACCGACGCACTGCGAAGTCAAGCATCCAATCGATCTCACCCCCAGTGCACCTTTTCCTAATGGACCAGATTATCGCTGTTTGCTAATGGAAAATGACGAAATCAAGCGTCAGATCCAAGAGATTCTTCAAAAGGGGCACATCAGACCCAACTCCTCCCCTTGCTGAAGCCCGATTGTACTAGTGCGGAAAAAGGACGGGACTTGGCGACTCTGCATTGATTATAGAGTATTAAACAAAATCATGGTCAGGAACCGGTACCCAATTCCTAGGATTGATGACCTTCTTTGCCAACTCAAGGGGGAAAAGTTATTTTGCAAGATTTGACCTAAAAGATGGCTACCACCAGGTTCCCATCGAACCGATTGATGTCTGGAAGACAACTTTCAAATCTAAAGAAGGTCTCTTTGAATGGTTGGTCATGCCCTTTGGCTTAACAAATGCACAACCACTTTCATGAGGTTGATGGATGATGTATTGAGACCCTTAACCAACTCTTTTGTGGTGGTATATTTGGATGACATCCTCATTTTCAAAAAAACTTGGGAGGATCACATGCGACATATTCAAGAGGTTTTGAGCACTCTGCGACAACATAAGCTATATGCCAACTTGAAAAAATGCTCCTTTAGCATGAACAGGGTCCAATATTCGGCTACATTGTTGATGAGCATAGGGTACATGTTGATCCAGCTAAGATCCAAGTCATCCGTGATTGGCCAGCCCTGACCACACTAACCGAGCTTCAGAGCTTCTTGGGACTAGCCAACTTCTACCAACGGTTCGTGTTGGGATTCTCCCATATTGCATAGGCCCTCAACCAAGTGACCAAGGGTGATGGCAGGGAAAAATTCATTTGGGGGAAGGAACAACAATGAACATTCGATGATCTAAAGCATCGCTTGTGCTCAGCTCCAGTACTCTCCTTGCCTGATCTGCAACAATCGTTCGATATTGAAACTAATGCATCTGGCTATGTTGTAGCTGCAGTTCTCACTCAACACGGTCATCTAGTGGCATATCATAGTGAGACACTCTCAGATATTGTCCAGAAATACCCCACCTATGACAAGGAAAATTTATTCAATTGTACAAGTCTGTTGTCAATGGAAACATTACATTCTGGGAAAGGAGACAATCATCCACACTGATCACAAACCTCTGTAGTTCATACAAACACATGGGAAATTGCAGAACGACCACCATCAGAAGTGGTCCACCTACTTGCAGCAGTTCCATCTCAACATCAAGTATAAGACATGGAGCTCAAATTGTGTCACTGACTGCCTCAGTCGACCTCCTGTGGTTGCACTCATCACTGTGTGTCATTCTTGTGAACATGGGGCATCTGAGTGGCCCTAACTTTATCAGCAAGATCTAGACTTTGCCACCACCTATCATATCTTGGGTACATGCGCGACTATCATCGATTTTCACGTTCAAGACCAACTGTTATGCCATCTGGGCCATCTTTGTGTTCCTGCAAGTGAGCGTGCAAAGATGATTTGGGAAGTCCACTACAGTCGGATGGCAGGACATTTTGGTGTGGAGAAAACTGTGGTCGTTCTACAGAAACATTTTATTGGCCAAAACTTCGATAGGACGTCAACAAGTATATCAGATCTTGCACTTCTTATGCCATTGCCAAACCAACCATCAGGATGCAAGGCTTGTACACCCCTCTTCCTACTCCCGAGAAGTCTTTGGAATCCATCTCAATGGATTACATGTCTGGCCTTTCGTCCATCTAGCAAGGCAATGATTGTGTATTTGTGGTCATTGATCGGTTTTTGAAGATGGCCATCCTCACAGCCTGGAAGAAGAATATCAAAGTGACAGATATTGCGAAGCTCTTCCTCGAACGAGAGTGGGTCCATTTTGGGATACTACAGACCATCATCTCTGACCAGGACATCAGGTTCCTCGGCACATTTTGGTCGAGTCTTTGGTCACTGTTGGACACCAAGCTCACTAAATCCATGGCTTTCCACCCCTAAATAGACGTCCAAACAAAGGTCATCAATCAGATGATTGTGTACATCCTTTGCATGTACAACTTTAAGCATCTGCGTACATGGGATGAGAGTGTCCCCTATGTTCAACATAGTTACAATAGGGCTCTCCATAGCTCCATTGGCCATAGCCCATTTCATGTAGGGCTGGGATTCCAACCCTTGGGTTCCATTGATATTGCACTACCTCTTGCCACAACACAGACAGAGTCTTCCCATGTTCAGTCTAAGACCGAGAAAACCACCAGATTCATTGAGAAGATTCAACACATCTGCCAACAGGGCCATGAGATTTTGCATAAAGCCAATGCTAAGTACAAGCAATGCCATGATCAACACAGGGTACCGCACCAATTTCAGGTTGATGACAAAGTCTAGTTACATTTGCAGAATGAGCGTCTTACATGACCCCATCAGAAGCTCTGCCCACTTCATTATGGCTCTTACACTATCACCAAGGTTGTGGGTAGAAATGATTTTGAGCTCAACACTCCACCCTTCCTTGGCTTACACCCAGTGTTTAATGTGGACCTCCTTCGGCCATATTTTCCACCCTTATTGGACACCTCAGAGATCACAAAACAACTGACACCAAAAAAGATCAACCCTGACTGCATGGAACAAGCATCCACTGATCGAATAGTGGACACACAGGTCAAGAGCACTCACCAGCAGAGGATCCAACTTTATCGAGTTGTCAAGGCAAGGAAACTCCTATACCAAGGAAAGTGGCTCACCCGGGGCCAAATTCAACAGACGTTTCCTCACCTGATGGGGGAACTCAATGCAATGGATACCATTGCTTCTTAAGGGGGGAGGGCTTATCCAAGTGGATATTGGTGGCCACCCACCTATTCCAACTGACTCCTCTTAACAATTTTTAGTTTAGCATGTTCTTTTGTACTTCTTTGTAATTGTGGGTTCTACACTTCTGGGGTTGTTTGAAACCCTACACATCTTCCAGGTGGATACTGATGGCATCCCACCTAATCCAATGTTTTTTGGGGACCTAAACAATGTTTTTTTGGCTCACCATAGTCAAACTATAGATATAGTTAGAGTTTGACGGTGTAATCTGTAGTTCTCTAAAATACCTTTCCAACGGGCTATCACGCACCTAAAACGGAGGTTGTGTGCAAACGTTACGACCCCGGGAAGTTGAGGTGCCAATTTATCCATAGGGGTCCACATAACGTTTGGTGTTTCATCTCCTAGGGTTAGGTTTTTGGATGTCTAGGGTTTTGGCATTCATGAATAATATAAAAAAGGCCTCTGGAGCCTCATTGTAATCATTCTCCTCAGACAGATGTGCGTAGCATCCACATCTCTTCTCAAAGATAGCTACCACCATTCGAGCAAGTGTTTCAGTTCTGTAGTCTTACAGTTTCA
Organism: Picea engelmannii; assembly: GCA_009831015.1. Taxonomy (NCBI): domain Eukaryota; kingdom Viridiplantae; phylum Streptophyta; class Pinopsida; order Pinales; family Pinaceae; genus Picea; species Picea engelmannii. The sequence continues at coordinate 169,290 of ML789841.1, forward strand.
GCCTATTTCATTTATTCAATAGAAGATATTGTTCACTGGATGTATTTGTTGTTCTTTATATCTCTGTGTTTATTGTATTCACTCTGTTAATTAGTTCATTCCGCTCCTAAATCCGAATCAATACAATAACAAAAAAAAAAAAAATTTAAAAAGTATTATTTTGCTATAATATGTTTTTCTATAATATGTCCAAAAAATTACCAAATTGAATTTTTTTGCTATATTTTTATGTAAATTTCAATGGACAAATGAGGAGAAAACCAATATATGCTAGTAGGCATTTCCAACAAATTGTACAATGAAATGGTGAAAGAAATGAACATAATTGCATCATAGGAGTCATCGTAACACCAGCGTGCACTAGTGGTTTGTAATTATTGATTTATTGTTTAATGTACATTGAATTTAATTATCGTATGAAATATTAATTTTCAATTGTTTTGTTGCAGAGAAGAAAAAAAATGGAACCCATTTAGCACATAAGACAAGATGATGAAGAAATTATTGATCGCAAAGTTTGTGAGTACTTATGGTTTCATCTTTACTTAAGATTTCATATTTGTTGTGATATTTATATTTAAATAGTTAATTTACATTCCTCCATGGATTTCTTCTAATAAGTGAAAACATATGAAGAAGATCCAATCGAAGAATTGATTGACATTAGGTTAAGTATGGGTTGTGAGTATATGTTGAAGTGTCAATGTTTAATTGAACAATTTGTAAGTAGTTGTGTTGTCTAACTTCCCTCATTTTATAATTAATGGAACAATAAGAAATCTTTATTTCGATTATGCTTTGTAATTGTGTATTAAACATACAAAAATGAAATGTAGAGAGTATATCCCACATAAGAGATTTTGAGAGACTGCATATAGCATGGCTTCGAAAGAATGTGTATTGTTTATGAAACAATAGCTACTATGGTACACCTTTTGATTTATAGAATCATGTATATTCTACTATATAAATGCAGATATAACTATCACACTTTATTTATATGTTTGTAGATGGAACATGAAGAGACGGAACATCAAAAACAAATCGATAAAAAAAACATTAGGTTAAATAATCAAACTACAATATCCCCTACAAGTGATAAAGAAATGAGGCATGCATGCAATTCGAATGATGAATGTCAATCAATATAATTGAATGTTACTACAAATTGTATGTTTTGGAATATTTGTCTGTGAAAAGTACTGGACATATTGTCTCAATTGCTTGAGGACATGTTACAATTAAGTGTAATAGTTACATATTGACATTTTGTTTAATGTATTGGACATATTGTCCCAATTGAATGTCGATAGGTTATCAATAAGTGTAATAATTATATATTGGTTGCATTTTTATTATTGTGGACCTTTACGTTGTTCCATTTTGTATGATGGTGGGCCTCTTATTCATATATAACAAAATGGGTTTCTTGTTTTATTACATTGTCGAATGTTGTAAAATGTTGTGTTGTTAATTAATTGATATATGGATGATTTACATTGTTACAAATAATAGAGGTGTAATCCGTTGGATAACACATTAATGCAATCATTATATCAAAACGCAATAACAAAAATACAAAAATCAATATTATTATAAAAAATATTTGATTTAGAGATTATTAATTGAATTTTTGTAAAAAAATGATTAATTAAATTATATACATATTGGTGCATTCTATTCTTTTGAGCTCACTAAACGGTGTGTCATAAAATAAACGTCCGTGCATTTTTATGAGGCATACCCACCAATGCCTATTAATTACATTGACTCACCAATGCAAAAAATTATGAAAAAACATCGTTACTTTAAATGGCATTATGCATGATTATATTTATCGTTTTAAAATATTGTAGTGTGCATTATTACAATACGTAATGGTGTTTTACATATACTATATGCATCGGTGCTTAGTAACAAAGAATGGCGTTGGCATCTCACCTCAAATGTTCAAAATTTCACTTCCCTCCAATGCACATGGTAATATAGGCACTGGTGCATATAAATTATACAAACACTAGTGTGCCAAAAAACAAAAAATAATGATCCAATGCATAATATTTATACGAGCACTAATGCAACATATAACATAAAAAGATGGAACCAATGCGTAATAATTATACAAGCACCGATGTTTATAGGTTTATGTATGCACTGGTGCATGTTATGTAAACATGCACTAAAGCATGTTACCAATACGAACACCGAAAAAACAAAACCTCTGCTAAACCCTCCACTTGTCTTTTTTTTTTTTAATTATAGGGAACATACGTTAAAACCTCCACTATAAATAGCGAAGGTTATATCAGAGTTTTTTTTTTTTTTAATTTTCTCAATATTGTAACACTAAAAACCTCTGTTGCAAAGTGTTTTCCTTGTAGTCAATTTCTTTAGTTACACATATCATGATAATCCCAATATTGTGTACTTGTGATAAACATTGAATTGGAAGTAAAAGTATCATTCAATGGCTACATTGGCACTATGATTATACATGATTTTGACTATATTGAGGAGGAGTGCAATATGATTTATTTATTTATTTTTCTTTTTCTTCCCACTTTGAAGTTGGCACTATGATCATACATGATTTTGAATATTTTGATGTAGTTAGAGTAGCAGTGGAATATGATTTATTTATTTATTTTTCTTTTGCTTCCCACTTCGTAGTTGAGTGTATAGAGTAAGTTTACAAGTTTTCTTATCAAGTTTTGTCATTTTTAGTCCTTCACTTTGTAGTAGAGTGTATATAGTAAATTTTCCTATTTTAGTGGAACTAGAATATGTTTTGAACACTAATTAAATGTAATTACTAATGTGCTTTGTTTTAATTGCTTATAAATTGCACGTGGGTGTGGGTGTGGGTGCTAGTCATTTTCTTCTTGATTCAAAAGGTAGGCTCTTCTTGATCCAAAAGGCACACCTTAGTTTCTTAAAAATTCAACTTTGAATACACCAACCATTCAAAATTCAACTTTGAATACACCAACCATATTGTGAAGTATGTGACATTGGTTGTAAGACTCGAGGGATTTTGATTTTATCATCAAATGTCTAAAGGTGTTTGGTGATTTCAAAATCATTATGAGGCATGTAAGAAATTCAGTTTAATATTATTCACCTCACTTGAATGTTATGAGGGTGAGGGTAGGGTTGGGGGAATACCATAGAAAACATAATATGATGGTGGGGGTTTTAGAAATGTAACTTGGGAGGTCACACCATGATTTTGTGATGTTTTACATGGTGGGGACCATTTTGACTTTCCTAAAGTGTTTTATAATATAAAAGTGACTTTATGTTTTTTAAATGACTTAAGTGAAAAGTTAAGTTGTGAGTCTCAAAAAGATTTGTGAGCATTTAATAATAAAGTGTATTATTAAATGAGTATTTAATGTGATCTTTCAGATATGATTGATCTTAGCCATTGATGAGTCAGTTGAGATTAGTTAATTAGGGTTTTGGAAAGAGGAAAAATATTAAAAGACATCTAGGGAAAGAAATAAAACACTATTGAAGTCACATTGTCATTAATTGAAGAGTGAGAGCAATTAATGAGTTGGAGAAAGGTAGCAAGAGCAATATTTCAAGCATGGTTTCAAGAGAGAATTTTGTACAGCATGAACATTTAATTTTCAGGTCGTACTTTTGTATATATAGTTGGAGTGCGCATTTATTATTTTTGGGTCGTACAGTGATTTCCAACATGCAAACCAAGGTTAATATAGTTATTAATGAAGGTTGTACAATGTCAGATTGCAAGCACACATTTCTAGACTAATTTTTGTGCATTTATTGTTGGTTTGGACAGTCCGTACAATGTACATAATTGACATAAAGGGAGCAGTAACAATCCGTATAGTTTCTAAAGACAAATTTTTGTAAGGTGATGAGATAAGTACAGCTTGAATTATTGTAATTTGTACTTGAAATAAAAGATTTTCTCTATTTTGGGTTGCCTCATAGTTCATGAGGATTTTCCCTGGCTTATGCCTAATTTCTTGTGTCAACTATTTACAGTAGGATCTACTTGGTTGATTGGTACTTTCATTTCAGTTTCAATTTTTTTCCAGTTCATTAAATGGACGTGGTGTAATTGGTTCATTAATAACTCAGATTAAATGCAAAGTCAAGTGTTTCAACCAAGTGTTTGACTAAAGGTTTCAGTGAAGTTCTGTTTTTGGTCATAGAAAATTTACAGGGGGTAGAGGTGAATATTAGAGAAAAGGTATATGAGGGTGGGGGTAGGGGTGGAGATGAATATTAAAGAATATTGGAGAAAGCATATTTTTCTCTAATATTCCTCCCCACCTCCACCCTCATATATTAGGGTGGGGGTGGAGGGGAATATTAGAGAATATTGGAGAAAACATATTATGGGTGGGAAAACATATTATGTTTTATCTAATATTTCTGCCCACCTTCACCCTCACCTTCATATATGAGGTTATGGTTTCTCTAATATTCTCCTCCATCCCCACCCTCACATATGTTTTCTCTAATTTCCCCCCTCCACTCCACCCTCATATATGAAGGTGGGGGGGTTTGGGTGGAGAGGAATATTATATATGTTTTTTCTAATATTTCCCCTCATCCCCATTATATGAGGGTGTAGGTGGAGAGGAATATTAGAGAAAACATCTTTAATATTCCTCATCACTCCTACTCCCACCCTCATATTATGCTTTATCTAATATTCCTCGAGGGTGGGGGGGAATATTAGAGAAAACATAATATTGCTCCCCACCCCTTGTAAATTTTAACCTTGTACAATATTTACTGCAAATAGATTTTCAGTAAAAGAACAGAAAAGATACAATGGCAAATACAAACATTACACAAAGATTTTTCCCTTGGAAACCCAAATTGGGAAAACCAACATATTTTATATTCATTCATAATGTCATTGTTTACAATACAATATACATATAGGAGCCAGCGACATCCAAAACCCTAAACCAATGACCTGGATTAGTTAAAAACCCTAATTCCTTAACCGAAAATAGAAAACCATTGACAAAAACCATGTGTCGAAAAACCACCTAAAAATGAGACATGTTTCTTGAAGCAAAAAAATTTCTTTGGGGCGCTACACCCCCCATGCGCGCCCGGCACAACGCATACACTACTACTCGTACAAAGAATATAACACATACTCAACACCTCTACCCTCATATTATGTTTTCTCTAATATTCCCCCTCACCCCCACCAATATATGTTTTCTCTAATATTCCCTACCACCCTCACCCTCACCCTCAATATGTTTTCTCTAATTGTTGATGTAGAAATAAACATAGTACTAAACTTAAATTAAAACATTAAATAAATTAGTATTAAACTTAAATTAAAACATATAATATTGCAATTTAAATGAACTGCAAGATGACCATATATATAATAAAAAATGTTAAAAATAGTACAATGTTGTGATTGAGAGTTTCCAAGTATGCAAGGACACCATAATATAATATTCATGAACACTGTGTATTCAAACAACTGAATGTACAGAAATCAAATTAAAACATATAATATTGCAATTTAGATGAACTCTAAGATGATCTCTCTCTCTCACACACACACATATTAAAAAATATCAAAGTCCACAAATACACCATAATAAAAGATCCATGAACATTAATATACATTCAAACCACTGCATAAACAGAAAATCAAATTAACACATAATATTGTGAAACTACAAGATGATCATATATATATATATATATATATATATATATATATATATATATATATATATATATATGTATATATATATATTGTCAAAGTAGTATAGTATTGTCACTGATTGTCATGCACTAAGAGTTTCTAAGTTCGCAAATACACCATAATATAAAAAATCCATGAACATGCATTCAAACAACTGCATAAAAGCAGTGAGCACTGTGATGAAAATTATCTGTCAATTTTTGCAAATATTTGAAAGTCCACCGTGTGAAGCTTCCTTCCTTCTCTTTTAGATGGAGAGATCCATCTATTTTGTCTTCATAAAAAAAGGGTATGTTACTTGTGACCTTTATAACATTTACATTTGCATCTCCTGATTCACTCAATTTCACTCCATGTATAATAGATAATGAGTGAATCCGTTCGATGCCCACAATAGCATCGTCATACGGATCCAACAACTTTACTTTGTCGCCTTCTTGGAGTTTATGATCAATACATTTCTGCAAAAACAAAAAGAAATACACGTTATCTTGAGATATAAAAAATGTTAAAAAAAGATATGAAAACAAGAATTGTATTCTAATATTTAGCATATAATTATTGCACTCACCTCGAGTTCACTAATACCACTATGCATATACTGCACATTATTATCGAGTTCAACGTCAATATGATCACTATCAATATTGAGATCACTTATGCATCTTTCATAGCTCTTTTGATAAGGACTTGTCCTTTTCGTCGTGTTGCTTTTAAAGAGTTTCCATGCATGTGGTTTCATCATGCAAAACAAATATACAACATTCAAAAGTATGAAGAATGTCTTATTAAGCATTCAAAAGTATGAAGAATGCAAGCAATACAATTGTCATAAAGAACTTATAAGCATGAATTTATGACAAAACATTGGGACAGATTAACTATCACAACAAAAATTTGATTACCTCAAATTCAACACTACTATCAACAATATCCTTTACACATTGCTCCGCGAGTTCTTCATGATCACTATGACCAATATTGAGATGTTCTTGTGCAGTTTTCAGATCTCTGTTGACATTATAAATGCCTCTTCCTTTTGGCGACACTACATCTTTTGTATGATTGCACTGTATGTGGTTTAACCATCATGCAAAAAAATATACAACATTTAAAATTAGCAACAAATTGTCTTCAAGGGAACTGTTCTCTTTTTTCAAATAATAAAACAACAAAATCGCAACAAGCATTGGCAGAGATGTTAAAAAAGAAGTGCAGAACATGAAACATTGTGACGAGCCTTCAAATCTCTTTTATGATATGATAGTTATGATATTAAAAGCATTTAAAGCATTATTTTACAAGAAATGATCTCATTGTCCAACGCAGTTAACCTTACAATTCATAACTGTGGATATTTGTAGTCGAGTTGCCTTAGTAAAAAGTAGCACTATATGTTAATAGTAAAAGATGTTAAGCATCAAGCAACTCTCCATTATCTATAGTCGTGTCACCTTAACAAAAAGGAGCACTATATTCAATATCAGATAAAGGTTAAGCATCAAGCAGAAAGGGATACCACCTGTATAGGAGTGGACATTTACATATTATAATATTTACCTACATAAATTATCTCAATAAAAACAAACTTATTTATTTTGTATTGCTCTTGTATTTATATATTTCCATCTGCAATACCAAATCAACAAAGAAATCTTGATAATATATTTAGTTTTTTGGAACCTATGGTTGTGAACTCGTACATTGTCACAAAAGGCAAGAATGAGGAAGAAAAGAGGTTGAATGCAACCTATATAATCAATGTGGCAAGGAAGCTTGGATGCTTAGTTTTCCTTCTACTTGAAGACATTGTTTAGGTCAATCCTAAAATGATACTTATATTGATTGCAAGCATTATGCTTTGGAGTCTTACAAAACAAACCGGTAAAGATGTAAGGATTTCAGGCAATGAAAATGGAAGTGTGACTAGCAATTTCTCAAACATTGTTATTGATGACAGTACTTCAGAGGATTCTTTACAACTCGATAATGGGTTGATCCACGTATAGTCTGGTTCATAGTATAGTCCTAGAGATTTTTCAATCTCATAGAAGACATCCTCCAACCAAAAAAGTAGAGGTAGGATAAGGAGTCTAACCCAAGTGAAGACAACATCAATTCTTTTAGTTTTTGTATCAAAAGCTGGAGTCTAGTGTTTTAGCATGAGGGGGCTCACCCCATGTTTCCACAAGGATTTAAACACATGTCTTTTTTCAAATGTCAATCGAAATATGAGCACCAAACAACCTTGAGACAACACCATCAAAGTCATACAATACCCTAAAAGGGGTTCCGTGATAGTAGTTAACTAGTCCTTGATCACCTTATCTCCCAATTGACATCCATGGAAGCGATTGAACTATGCCATCTCCACCATTTTCACAACTTCGTCCAATCTCACCCCTTCACCTAAAATCAAATTCAAAGGGTGTTTGTGTTTCTTACTGCTTTTCTTATTTTTTTGAGCCCTTCATAAACTACCATCACCTTCCAAACTCAAGGATGCTTCATTTCTTACAAGTGAGTACAACAAGATTGAAGGTGATGGGTTTGGATTTACAACATTTTCACCTCCCAAAACTCCACTCATTATCTCTAGTCCAAACAAAGAACCCATAAGTCCTCTCCCACCTAGTGTCGAAGACTCAGAAACAAGGATATCAAAGTGAACCCACAAATGAAATCTATATCATGGTCTAAACCAATGAGTTGATGGCACAACTCTGAAACTTTTGTAACATAAGATTATGGATAATTTGTATAGAATGAAGATACACTAGAACAAAAAAATCCCAAATTTGAGGTATGACATTCAACCCTAGAGTTAGTATGAATGAGAACTCGTGTGGGACTTATCACAGAAATATAAGGAAGTACTTCCAACTAAATCTACAACCAATGTAATGCCATTAAATATTGGATCACATATCCATGATGTAGATATGCCATTATGCCACTCATAAAATCCATATTCTTGAGGTTTTTTTACACTCACATTAATATTTTTGGTCATTTTGGCCAAATTTTGTATAGTATCTTTATCCAAGGAGAGGGACCCAAAGGAGACCCTGTATGCAATGATACTTTCAACCCACTAGGGAACGATTTTACACAAGAGTTAGACTATATAGACTAACCTACAAATTTATATTTTGAATAGTCAACCAAATATTTTTCCATCTTGTAGAACCCTAGCACATTCTCCAAACCCTAGCTCCATCCACATCTTCCCTCCACCAAGTGGTAAATCCATGAACCAATAGTCACCAGATATATAAACAATAGAGTGAAAAATTTTCAATCTAATATTTAGCATTATAGAATTTATAGTTGAGTCTTTTCCAACCATGTAAGGATATTGTGCTTGACACTTAAGGACATAATTGTGATAATTAGGTTACCCATCTAATATTAATTTTGCAAAGACCTGCAATGATCTTGTGCAAGATCAAAAAGATGTCAACTACTCCCTATTTGATAATATATTATACCAAATTTGACACTTATACATGCCATTTGGTATATAACACAATCAAGTGATTTGGGAGGCACACTACTCTAAGTCGACATGTCACTTTGGTGTCAACAAGACACTTCTTTAGAAACACTTATATTAACTAAACTAGTCGATTAAAACATTGAGGTGCATATCAAATCTTGCATTCCATGTAACAGTGCCAAGCCTACAAATCATAAACTTGGTAGGTACAAACCTCTATTGGTTCCAAAAAATCCTTGGAAGTGTATTAACATGGATTTCTTCTCAAGTCTCCTTATGATGAAGAAATCATTTAAAAAAAAAAATACATCATGGTTGTGGATCATTTAAAAAAAAAATACATCATGGTTGCAAGAAAGAATGCTATTGGTGCACCTAATACTGTCAAATTATTCTTCAGTCATCTCTGGATTATACAATGGTTCCAACAACCATTGTGTCTAATTATGACCTAAGGTTTGTTAGCAATTTAATTTTATGGGAAATGTTAGACACATAGTTGCACCAATCAACATCATTTCATTTGGAGATAAATGATTATACAAAATTTCAAGTTCACACTTGTGGATCTTTTGTGCATCTACAATAGTGCATACCCATGCACATTGGATGGGAATATTCATTGCAAACAACACACCTACATAATATGTCTTCATCATTCTATTGGGCATGGTCCATCAAATCAATCGTTTCTTATGTTCTAGCCAAAAACACCCCTAAACATTACATTTCTTACATTAGTGACTCCTTGGTCCCCCAACACAAGTAAAATAAATACAAAAGGAAAATAAAATTAATACCATATTGACGAAATGCATTAATAAATTAAGCATATCTCAACACACCAATAACTCAAGTACAAGGAGTGTCATTATGTGCATTGTGGTCATCAATACTTTTAAATTGGTGATAAGGTATGGATATAGCTTAAGAAGGAATCCTTCAATGGTCATGAATACACCATTCAATGCACTAAATTAGCTACATGCATTAAATTCCAACCCTGCACACACGATTTTCACATTTTGTGAACATGCCCACAACCAAGAATGCCAAGAGTCATAGGAATATATATAGCCACCCAAGATCATTATGGAAATCCAATCCAACCATTTTTCTATTCAATTATTGGTGTATTTGTACAGATACTTGTATATACTCTTTGTAACCTCTTATATCTTTTACTCACCTAGTGAACTATATTGTGCCTCACAATTCTCGTTAGAAATTTGGCATTTGAGATTTCTCAATCTCTCAATCCTGGTTGGTTGTTCTATCATGTAATTTCCTTGTTTTGATGATTAATGGAAGATATTTTTGTCATATCTCTATCTCAACTGTAAATGTGTATGCAATATGATATTACGTGGATCAACCCGCATATGTTATGTTAATAATCATAATAAGATTCTTTACATATGTGGACAAATGAGAGGCTTCTTTATTATCATTATTAAGTCAGTTGTTATAAAATAAAACAATCCACATCTATTATGTTTTATTGAGTAGAGCTTCAACACAAATGGGACAATTTTTTGTATTTCCACACACAAATCTTCACTTTCAAGGACATAATTTTGTGTTCTTTCATGGAAAGATTTTTGTGTTATTTCATGGATAGATCATGCATTGTTACTACTCAACAATACTTGCAAGTATCAAACATACTTGATGTTTTAAAGGCAGAACACATAGATGATTCTAGAAATAGAGGATGGTTCTACACAGTGCAAGGTCGATGAGAAGGGAGAAGAAGAAGAAGAAGGAGGCATGTCCATAGGAAACAAAATTGTCCTAGATATTTAAGTGAGTGCACTAATTCTCAGCAAGAGAGTGTGAGCAAGAGCACTTAAGAGTTCACTGTAAATGCAGTAGACTGAGTGGAAACACACAAAAACCTACAACTTCTAGTTCAATTTACAAGCACAAAAACTACTCAAACAAGAAGAAATGAGATACAATAGATTGTTTTGCAAGAAGAAATGGAATACACATGTTCAAAGAAGAAGAAATTAGATCAATAGATCCTCTTAAGTCACTTGAATTAGTGGAATTATGTTGATTCTATGCAAAAACTATATGCTTAATAGAGGTAAGCAACTGCAAAACTGTCTCATTGAGATCATGTATGAAACTCATTACATGTTGGTACCCAACACTCAAATTGAAATCATTTGCAATGGCTCTTACTGGGCTACTTTCAACTCCAACTGAAGGCTACAAAATCTCTGTTGACGCTCTAGATTTTCACTTGATCTTACTGTTAGATTTACAATACTCTAATGCTGCCATATACTCGATATCTTCTTCCCCTGGTTCTATGTTACTATTTTCCACCTAAAAGACAATGTCAAGTTTCAACATAGTTAGTTCAATAAACAAATTGAAATAAATAACAATTTAAATTCAACCAAAAAGAAACACTTACTGTCAATTTGTTTCTTTTGGCCTGCAACCTGCCTCAACCAATGTATATGGAGCCCTCACATTATCTCTTGCTTTCATGTCTATATTCCTCTTTGTCAAATATTCTTCGGAATGCATAGTTTCATTCAATGCTTCCCATTCTTTTGGAGATAAAGTGGAGTTTGCCCTATCTTTTCTTTCGATGATTAATTTTCTGCAATTATATCTATAGTTGTTCATTAGAAGCCTCATCTTAGACTTGTAATATTTTCTAGAGATTTGTCCACCAACAGTCTCAAAAGAATTTTCCATTTTTTGTATAACATTTTCCACACTTCTTTGATCTTGATATGAAAATTTTGATTTGGTAGTATCCAAATGGGCCCTACATCTTGTTCCCACCTCGGAGGCCCATCTTGCTTCATTTGGCCCTATGGAATCACGATCTTTTGACACATCAACCAGGAATGGCTTCTTACCTTCTATTTTCCTTTCTTTTTCATTCCTTTGTGTAAATCTATACAAACCTTGACTCAATCTTTGTCTTTTAACAAAATCAGACACATCTTTTGAACCACAAAAAATATTTATAGATGATCCAGTTCCATTGGTAGATGCAATATGTGTATTTTGAAGCACAACACATGTAAGTGTATTATCATCACAACTTGCATTAACTAGAACTGCATGTTTCTTGGCAACATCAGATTTGGCAACATGTAGCTCAATACCAGTTTCTATAGATGTTGGTTCTAACATCTACTTTAATTTTGAATAAATGATCTCCAAACTTGATTTTCCTTTTATGTCATGATTATTGATAATTTCTTTTAGACTTTGTGTGAAGAGATCATCCTTACGTTGTACATAACCACGTGCAATATCTTCCTGCACATCACCATGTGCATTATCAATTTGCACATCATCACTACCACTATTCTTTTCAACCATTACATTCGTTGCATCATTAATGTGCTTTATTTTATGCGGAGTTGGTGACAATACATCTTTATTTCCCTTTGATTTTTGTTCCACTTTCTCTTTGTTATTTTTTTCTTGCTTATAAAAAAAAATCATATTGTCTTATATACATAAAGTTCTTTACTATAAAACATTAAACACTATTAAACAAATAATATACTACTTAAGTGGATTAACAACTTGCTTGTTTGTCAAACCAAGATAATATAAATATTCATCATTCTTGGCTACATTTTCTCTGCAAGAGCACTCATATTCTATCAAGCTTTTTGCATTATCATTGAAGTCATCTAGTTTGCTCTTCATAAGTTTTTTCTTCATATCCTAAATTCCAAATAACCAATAATGTATAAATCAATCACTTGAATCAGTAGAACAACAGTGGAATATAAGTTTGAAACTTGGATTTTATTAATTTCATGTGCTGAAAAATTAATTGCACAAGTGAAAGAACAAAAGCCACTTAAAAACAACCCCTGAAGTATTGCTTATATAACTTGAAATCAATAGTAAATAAGTGAAATACAAACTCATATTTTGCACTCAAATCAACAGTGGATAAACAATAAAAATACTTAGAATTGAATTGAGTGATTGTTCCAAAATCCAAACATATAGTAAAATGATCAAATGGGTTTATTATTAACTCTTAACAATAAGTGAAATGCACTTCAAAACATCAATGAACAACACTTGTTTTGTATACATTGTACCGAAAAAATAATGATGATTAGATCGGAAATGCATGAATAAAACAAGAGTGAAAAATTACATCATACATAAAATCATAGTTTAAGTGACAAGTTAGTTAAGGTGAAAAATCATCATCATAATTATCTCCATTGTCACCAGGATCAGAATCCTAATCACTTGTGTGTGCATCTTCTTGATTTTCTTTTTCATCCTCATTTGTGGCATGCAATACATTTTCTCTCCCAATCTCTTCGTTGGTAATCAAATTCTCTTCTTCATTCACTCTATCATCATATTCAACCACTTCTTTGAATGTTTCTTGTAAATTATCGATGTATTTCCCATCAAGTATTATATCGACAACTTCCATGAATTTTCATTTCAAACGAGACTTTGTTTGAATGACATACGACCATCTTGGGCTTCTTACATCATCAATAATAAATGATTGGTTAATTTGAAGAGGGGAGACATACAACTCATCCATATTTGATAAAACTTATCATGTATTTGCACGTACAAATCCATACTCATCATGTTCTACTACGGATGGTTTGACCCACTTACATTTTAAAAATACAGGACTATTTTCACCATAATCAACTTGAATAATTTCTTGGATGAATCCAACACAAAATTTATTTTCAGTTTCATAAAGAAATTCAACACTAACAACACAATCACAATTTGTCTTTCCTTTGTCATTTTCTTCCACTCCTAAATGACTACCATAGGCCCACATTCAACTAAACTTCATAGCCCATATATGTGGAAGTTGTGAAAGCTCACTTTCCTCCACTGTTATATATTGACCTTCTTGTTTTGCATCATTGACTGCATTAGCAATCCATTCTTCAAATTTTGAAAAAGAATCACCTCCAATCAAATCATGACGTCTGCACTTTTGAGTTCGATGTTGCATCCATGTTTGATTCTCTTCTTCGTATTTCCTACATAGAATATGAACGTATAAGATAAGAAGATTAATAATATAAATCTGTAAATGCAATTGAATCAATAAATTATTGTGTAAAAGATATTTTCACCAATGCCACTTATCGAATGACGATGTTTTTTGAAGAACATAGGCATGTATCTCAGTTTTTTCTTCATGTGATAGCTTAAAGCGCCTTCCATTTCCTTCTAATACTTCACCTACAACTCTGTCATCTTCGTCATCATCCCACACATGTCGATTGACACTTTTAAAATACTTCATATATTCTGTTCAAAATCTCACGACCTCTTGCATTGAATACCCCTTAGACATGCTTCCTTCTGGTTTTTCCCTAGTACGAGCAATGTTTTCAAAACCTTCATATATCTCTTTATAAAATACATCCATATTGTTCTTACTGAGCTACAATGCTCTAGTTCATATTCAAGATGTATCAAAAGATGCATCAAAATGTTAAATATTGTTGGTGGAAATTCACGTTCCAATAGACAAAGGACTTCAACAACCTCCTACCTCAAACTAACAAAGTTCAAAGGCTCTAATACATGTAAAATCATTCTCTTTAATATTAGGCCCAACCGTATAATTGTCAATCTTGATCCCTTTGCCAAACTTGATATATTTACCACAATAGGTAAAATATTCTTGATTATGACATGATAGTCATGGGTCTTGAGGCCTCTTAAGTTATTCATGTTAGTTTGGCTTCTGATATTACTACTTACATATCCAGTGGAAAACGAGTCTGAGACATCAAATTTAAGAATTGTGCACATTGTTCATTTGTCCACACATAAGGAGCACTAGGTTTTCTATATTTGTCATCATCATATTTTTCAACCCAAAGATTTCGATGAATCTTTAGTTGTTTCAAGTCTTCACATGATGAAACAATATCAAAACCACCAAAAAGTGTTTCTATAATAGCATAGGCTATATTTTTCTTAGTATGCATAAAGTCAATGGTATGTATGATGACTATATCCTTAAAGTATGGAAAATTATAAAATATGCACAATCTTTTTACACCGCTTTCATTACATGGATCATCTCTACTACCACAAATCCTACCACTTTCAATAAACAACATTATTTTCTGTCCATTCTCAATAATGTATTCACTCGTTATTGGTAATGGTGTTTCATGATTCTCTTCCTGGCCATTGAAACGTGTTTTTTGTCGATGATATGGATTATCCATTTTCAAGTAAGCATGATGTCCACAATAAACACACTTATCCAAACTTCTTGAGTGCCTCACAAAATCCTAAAATTTGCAGCAAGGACATCCATGGTATCCATGAACATTGAGACCATTCAATGTGTCGTATGCAGGAAGATCATGAATCGTAAACAATAAGGAAGCTCTTAAAGTGAATTTGATTGAATGAAAATCCCTTAATAATTCAATTGGTTCAATTGCTTTCTACAATTCCATTAGCTCATCATACAATGGCTCTAAATAAGTATCAATTGTATCTAAAGTCACACTTTTCTTTCCAAGTATAATGAATGATAACATTAAGAAAAATGATTTAGTTGCTAACCATGGACACAACTTATAATTTATTAAAAACACTAGCCAAGTTGGCAATTTAATACTTTTATCTGAGAATGGGTTCACGCTTTTCTAGAACCAAACCCAACCTTATATTATGAGGATCTTGGGAAAAATCGGGCCATATGTTATCAAATTCCATCCACATCTTAGAATCGAGCACATGTCATTGTTTTCCATCAGTGCTCTTATTTTGAGCATGCCATTGCATAAGTTCACCAATGTCTCTACACCTATACATTCAAAGTGTTAAGAACCCAATGCTGAATACAAAAGCACCACAACAGATATAAAAGAACAATATGCAAAATCACCACTTTATTACCAAACCCTTAAGGTAGGGAAACACCATACAATGGGTCATATTATGGAAGGGATCCTCTCCTGTTCACTTGCCTCTTTGAGGGGGTATCCTCTTATTGAGCTACAACTCCAAATAAAATATTTCTCTTCATATCCCATTACATTGTTTGAACCCTTTTATATAGTGCTATCATCACCTAAGAGCATTCTAGAGGAGGAATCTTCTAAAAGTAGAACCTTATAAGAAGTTCTCTTACATTTATTATATCTAACTACCCATTTATTATGTCTAATTACCATAGTGAGCCTTATTTAACAATATAGTGGACCTAGTCCACCTTACATTGAATGGCCTCCACTATTATAACTATGGGCCCTCCGCCCACTACTTCTCTAGCTACCTAACATTCCATCCCCCTTATGAAATCATTGTCCTCAATGCTTGATGTACAACCATATACCAGGGTCCCATGGATAAGTGTGGACCATAGTGCTGAAGTAGACTAGAGAACCAGAGTCCCATGGAGAAATGAAAACCATCATGCTGAAGTGGTACAACATCGATTGTGAATTGGGATCCCATGCCCAAGTGTTCATGTGAACTCCACACAAAATATATCTGAACTCAAGAACCAACTGAAAATGATACTCCAAAGATCTACATTGATCATTGGGATCCAATTATGTAGATCCATCCATATCCCCAAAATCATTTGAATAACATACTAGTACTGAAGAATATTGAAAAATAGTGTGCATAGAAGACGCTAGACTTCTCTCCATAATGTGCTCTATATGAGGTGAATGAGAGTCATCAAATAGAAGATGGAAGTGGTTGTCATCCCAGAAATGACAACTATCCATATACCAATCATCACAATCGTCTTCCAAAGCATACCAAGAATACACTTCTTGATGATATTCATTCATGATGTCTGCCATAAGAAATATCTCTTGTATGATATCCAATGAATCTTGAATACTATGAAAACTATCATTGAGACCATCTGCAAGGTCATAGAATCTGTTATGCAATGTGCCACACCATTGGGATTTGAATGCTTCAGTAATATGTAGAATTTATTTGAGGGTTTGAGAATAAATATCCATCTGAGCACCTTATGAAATCTGTAGTCCCGCCATCATCACGAAAAAACCCAAAAAATAGAACAATAAATTACTGCAGAAAATCGCGACGTTTTCTGGAAAAACCCTGAAAAATTGTTGAATTTAAAATGCTCATAACTTCACTTCCCAGAATCCATTTCGGCTGATGTTTTTTTTTGAAATTGGGTGAAATTGTGAGAGGAAATCAGATCTGTAATTTGTTTGGGCAAATTTAACCTCCATCCACTACAGAAAAAAAAAAAAAAAAAAACGTCGTCGTCTGCGGAAAAAACCATGAAAAATTGCAGATTTTAAAACTTCAATATATTAACTTCCCGGACTCTGTTTCAGATGATTTTTTTTTTTTTTTTAACTTGGGTGTTTTTCTGAGAGGAACTTAGATCTACATCCTGTTTCTGCAAATTTTGCACATAAATATACCAAAAGTTTCTGGAATGTCGTGACCCTTTTTTTTGTTCTCTGAAAAAAAAATCTACAAAAATAAAAAATATTTGCCCACAATGTCTGCCAAGGAAAGTGCTCTGATACCACTTTTTAAGAACCCAATACCGAATACAAAATCACCACAACAAATATACAAGAACAATATGCAAAATCACCACTTTATTACCAAACCCTTAACGTAGGAAAACACCATACAATTGATCCTATTATGGAAGTGATCATCTCCTGTTCACTTGCCTCTTCGAGGGGGCATCCTCCTATTGAGTTATAACTCCAAATACAATATTTCTCTTCATATCCCATTACATTGCTTGAACCTTTTTATATATTGCTATCATCACCTAAGAACATTCTAGAAGAGGAATCTTCTAGAAGTAGAACCTTCTAAGAAGTTCTCTTACATTTATTATATCTAACTACCCATTTAATATGTCTAAGTACCATAGTGAGCCTTATTTAATAATATAGTGAACCTAGTCCACCTTACATTGAATGGCCTCCACTATTATAACTATGGGCCCTCCAGGACCCCCCACTACCTCTCTAGCTACTTAACACAAAGTAATCGTGGGATTAGTGAAAAGTAGAGAAGAATATTCCTAGGAACCACAATTGATTTCAACCCTAGTCTATACTCCCTTCTTAACATTTTGGACATTTTTTCTCACTTGCAATAGTTTTGCGAAACAATACACAACCATTAACACATGTGTGCATGTTTTCATACCCTAATCCTAGCTTAGTGATTTGTTTTTTACATTGACTTCATTTTTTTGGAAATGTGGAGTCACGTGGTAACAACTGACTTAATAATTCTAATAACTCACCTACACCATCATTTGTCCAACCATGCACCGGTTGCAAGTTTAGAATTTGAAGGATTCCTTTCAAATGACTTAACTTGCAATTAGAATACATGGGCTTTAAAGCATCCTCCGTTGAATTGGCCCAATCATCATTTAGACCCTTATTCAACATTCTATCAAATTCAACACCTTCATCTAACATTGTTGCATCTTCATCTATGTTTGGTGCCACTTCAATGATGTTTGGTACCTCTTCATCTCTCATACTACGCAATTGTATCATATCTTCATGATAATTTATGTTCCAAGGGCTTACACCACTATGCCCATGTCTTATCATATGTCGATAAATAATTTTTTTTTTCTCACCTTTCCATCAAGATAATCATTACATGGGCATGGATATATGTCCATATCATTCTCATCAGATATTCTCTCATCATATACATAATATTCATTTGTTTTCAACCTTTGACTTTGACTCATCTTTGATGTTCTGCATTCTAATATTAATTTGATATGTTAATTAAAAAATCTTAGGTAATTTAGAAAGTACAAGGGCACAAAATCAGCTAAGTTGTTGTTAACAACAACAACATTGACAAGGAACTAAGCTAGTCTATGAGTTTTTATTTTCTAGTTGTGAAGAGAGGTTGGGAAAAACAAGCATTGCTCAGAGAAGCCAATAGGAAATGAGAAAGGTGTCGTAGAAGGAGGATTTTATTAGCCTTGGAAGATCTAAATCCTATGCAGTTTGGCAGTCTTGTGGAGCATGTAGTTCTTACTGCAACTTCCCACTCTCAGGTTTGGCCAAGTTATTGCAGATTAATGATTTTGGGGGCACTTGAAGGAGCTTGAAATAATTTTTGTTCACAGATTTTATGGTTGATTAATGATTTTTGGGCCACTTGAAGGATCTTGAAAGAATTTTTTTCTAAAACTATCATGCACTAAAACTATCAGAGTTACATTTTTTTCTAGAACTACCAGATTTCCATTTTTATGATATTGAAGAATGCTAGAAAGTGACCACACTTCCTATTCAATAAACTCTTTTTTTCATGGCTCCAAAATATTTAAGTTACTTATCTCTTATTCATTGAAAATTCCATTCATGTTAGGTTTGAAAATGTTAGAAATTTCTTTTTCCAATATCCATGTCTACTCTTATGGATCCTTAAGTTTGGATTTGGCCCACTCAAGAAATTTTATTTTTACAATTTTAAAATTGTCACTAAATTAAAATGTAACAAATTCCTCCAATTGAGCGTCCATATGTTTCCATTCACTATCACGCAAATCCCTAAATTCAATATCCTTAGACCAATGCAAGTTGAATTAAGAAGGGCTTGGGGGTTTTTCATTCTACCTCCCCCACTAGGAGAAATACGGGAACACGAACATAAATATGCAACAATCCCCTTCGAACTAATCTTCATCAAAATAAAATACTACAGTGTGAATCATTTAAAATGTGTATCAACTTAGTAAACCAAATTAAAGTTTTTACCATCCTTACACGTACAAAAGAGTTTTTGTGATATGCAAGCCTGTTTAAAAAAATTTCATTCATAAGACTTATGGGTAGCTATGGAATCTATGCAATGCAAGCTAGCTTAATCACTAAGCTATATTAGTACTTAATATTAACTTAGAAATTCATCTTAGGATAAATTATATTTAGAAATGAATTATAAACTAAAACCTCGGCATTGAATTGGGCTTGTCAACTATTCTATGTAGACTAGGAAATATTTGTTGTATAATATGGTATGAAATATTGGAACTTGAAACCATATTATATGTCATGTTGATCAAAATGGGAACAATACTACGCAACAAGAAATTTTTGAGGCCATAAATTCAAGGTTCATTACAGAGGCAAAAAGATCAAGCAATTTGGACTTACTAAACTACTTAGAAGAACTTGCTTTAGTATTGAGATCCTTATGTTGGACACTTTTTTAGTGAGATTTAAGACCCAAGTGCATATTTTCTCCTTTCATGTAAAATTTTGGTCTCATGTAATTATAAAGTTTTTGAAATGATAGTACATACCCATTAAGGCCTTTATTTCATTGCTCTTGAGGGTTACAACTATTTGCATATTTCCAGTGATGCATTGCAAACCTATTGTGTGTGTGTCTCATATTCTTAAAGATTCAAGGAAAGGAAGATGGGAACACAATTTTTTAGAATAACTAAAGTGATTCAGAAAATTTCAAAGTACATTAGAGTAGAGAACATAGGGAATTTATTTTATCTCGCGTATAAATAAGATATATAGAAACATAAAAAAAAATTGTAATTTTATTAATATAAATGAATTATGACTAATAACAAATGAAGACAATGCATCATCCAATCATACAATTTGAAATTTAAATAGGTCAATCCACACATCATATAATGATACATTCATACAATATAATCTGAAAATAGCTTGTGACATGTCTTCTCCTTACAAGTGTTGCAATAGTTATTTAGAAATATTAAGCTCAAATGTGTTGCAATAGTTATTTGGAATCATTGATGTCAATTTGAGTCTTTATAAGATAAGGTAAGGTAATATAATTGTAGTAATGTCCAATGAATGACCATAAAAGTAGGTCAATGAGACTAAACCAATACATT
>ML789841.1:231631-245487 GCA_009831015.1 Picea engelmannii
AAAGTGATGGGTGATGAGCCTAGTAATTTCCCTATTTTTCTCATCAATTTTTCCTCTTTTAATTCCTAAATTTGAGCCTTTCACCTTTCTCCTTATGCCTTTTTAATTAAATTCATGCATCATATGACCCTTGGGATGTTACATATTTATGCTGCGAATTTCATGTCTAAATCAATTATTTTGCTAGATAAGAGGGTAGAATGCATGAATTTGTGTGTTGGAACGATGATTAGAAATGATGTTCGAGGTTACCTATTGGTTCCAATCGTTGATATGGATGAATATTTTTTACATTTAGGAGAGTTACAATCAAATTTGTCATCTTATAACATGATATGAGTTTCTCATCAACATTTTTATATGTTTTGTTTACAAGCTCAAATGATGGACATGGGGAAGTTGTTGTCAAGTTCCACAAAAATGTCGTTGAAACCTTCTCTTCTACATGTTGATGAGTTGACATGATGCTTTGGAGGAAAATTCTCTTTGTATGCACACATTTCAAAAGAAGGTTAAATATTTTCATATGTAACTCTGCTAGAATTATAGTAGTGCACATCTCTAGGGACAATGCCAACAAATTTTGGATAGTTGAAGCACTATGTATCTTATAGAATTGCTTCCTAAATTTGATGAATGAATTACTCCTTTTATCTACATGATTGTAAAGAAAATCATTTAAGGAGATAAAGGGAAAAATTAGTTAGATGTTAGTTATCCTTCCTAGAATAGGGTAACTACCGAAAAACCTTTTGATAGATGGTTTAAATCAACATTTTTAAGAACTACCTTGGCTCCTCAAAGTTAATATCCAAATCCATTGTTGAAATTGCAAGATTAGAATTTAATATCCAATTATCTTTCTTCAGATTTTCGACATACAAGTTCATTGGATATCCACTACAGAGTCTGACAAACACATGTCGAATATCTTGTTTCTCTATTAGATATTCGACATGTAGTTACGTCGGACTTCTGACACATATGCGTTTGAAATAATGGTTGATTTCAACAAGGTTTTGGTTCTTAGGGATATCAGTAGACCAACGACAGGGTGTCGGATATCCGATGGAAATATGTTCGTCGGATTATCCGACCAATATACATGGAAGAAATTGGTAACCACGTTTCTTCAAAGCATCGACAGAATGTCTTCGACCAATTGGAATACCTCCGTTGGATTTCAATTCACAAGAATTAGTGTTTGTTCATTCTCTTATTGTTTACTTTTTTTATTCTTCTTCCAACTTCCTTTTGTTTTTCTCTAGCTCTCTACTAACTCAAGTTCATTTTCTACTTCTTCTCTTTTCCTTTGATATTTCTCTGCTTGTTACTTTTTCATTTCACCCTCTTATGCTTCTAAGCTAGCCCTTGAATATTCATATTATTTCTCCTTATGCTCCTCATCAAGTTTCATGGAACAAACTTAGTTGAATGTAATCACAGACCTTGATTTCATGGAACAAACACAAAAACCCTAGGTAATTTTGATCCTTGACATGGTCAACGTGGATCATTCCTCCATCCCAGCCTCAATGTCCTAAACCCCCAAAGAATTTCTTCATGTACTCAATTCACAATACAGTCAAAGAGGAAGTTAAAAATCAGGTGGTGGTGGAAAAATCTCCGAAGATGATGTGCATGTTTGATGACCTCCCCTACATAGATAACATGCTCAGATATGATCTTCAGAATGGTGACTATATGGTTGAGATCGAAGATGATTGGTCAAAGAAGCCAATACTATCTTCATGGGAAGAAGAAGCCCAGTTATCACAATGCATAGATGACAATCAGATTCTGCATACCCAACAAGATTGCATGGAAGATGATGCAGACAATTTCCCAATAAATGCATAATGTCTGCTCTTGTGTTTTGCCTCACTGCTAAGGGAACATTACAAACAGGTCGTGAATAGAAATAATGAGGAATGTTCTAATGTATCAGTTGAGGAAAATAGGGGAGATACAAAAGCTGATCCAAAGGTGCAGCCTTTGAGCCTGTTTGAAAGTCAAACCTCAGATGAAATCATGAAGCCTGAAACAAGTAATGAGCATATCCATTGTGATTCATTGCCTCTGTGTTTTAATTCATTTCAAATTTTGAGAGGTAATTTTGGTCAGATTCTAGTTGAAAGTCACAGTGTAAACCATGAAGTACCAGTGGGGCCAGTGCTACCATTATCTGAAGCATTTTATGACCCTATAGCCGATATTCTAGATGAGGTGTGTTTTCAAAGTTTGTTTTCATTTACTCCTAATGAATTAAAAAAATGTTATAATATGGATATGATCAGACAGTCTTCCCCATTGTCTGGTTCAACAGAAATATCTGTGCAAAACCCATCAGATGATATACAAACACATCCTGAAATGTTTGAAGACTTGAAGTCCTCACAAGCAAAAAAAGATCAGGAGATGGAATGGGATGATTCCAAATGCTAAGGAACAACTCAGATCTATTTTGACCCTATAGATATCTATATGGAGATTTTTTTCGTGGAAAGGCCACAATACATTTTCAGCAGTTTAGTTGTTCTTCAGATTGATCGATTCTCATGTAAAAGAGATCAAGATAGAAATCCTTATCACATATCATTACCAGATCTACATCTGAGTTTGGTGAAAATCAATGAAGCAGACCAGGTTCAGATCCAATCTTTGACTGGTTATACTGGATATCTCATATTGATTAAGATCAAGCATCCTTAGATTAGAATAGGATGTATGCATATAAATAATATCATCACATTAGAGTTTTTATTAGATTTACCCTATGCAAATAAACTTGTTGGGAAAGTAAGTGGTTTATGTTGTTTTCTACTTTACTTCAAAAACTCAGTCAAGTTCATAATGGATAATTAGCTGATCTCTAGTCACCAAGGTACAGGACAGATCAAGATACAGGCCGTGGGATCAGCTCAATGGATAAGGCACTGATTTACGAATCCGGAGATCTGAGATTCTTGACACCTCCCCAGGAGCTGCCATCCCCAATTGGAGCATATGTTAGTATCCTAAAGAGTAGGTAGATCGAAGAAAATCCATTTTTGCAGTTTTGAACAATTGTGGAAAACTCATAATTTTTGGCAGCTTATTCACTTTTCCTCAAGGCGTTGTTAGTTGCCGAAAACTCTGCTTTCGGCAGCTAACCCTATTTTGTTTTACACCTGTAAGCCACCGAAAGCGCAGAGGATGACATAATGCTCGTATTTTTTCCCAGATCATGCGGAAGGGGTTCCAAATGAAAGATAAAGATTAAAGGGATTCAGATCATCACCCTTTTCAAGTTTTTGATGTAGATATTATGGCAAAAAGGTTAAGTGGCTTTTTAAATTCTTGGTAAAGATTGCTTATTTGTCAAAGTAGGATTTCAAAGTGCTTTGTCATCACTTTGACAATTATTGAAGATATCAGATATGGTTGAAGCTGTCGATATCGTGGAATATTTAGTTGGCAAGACTTTCACCATTAAATCAGGACTAGATTTTGCATATTATACTAGTTTTGATTTTATTCTATTTTGAGTATTTCAGATCCATTTTCATAGGATCTTGAACTGTTATGTAAAGGCCATAAAGCCTATGAATTTGAAGAAAGTTGGGGTTGGACTTGGGATGATCAAAAAATGTAAAAGTGCTCACAGGCTTTAATTGACTGTTATGAGTGAATACAAAGACTTTATTTCCAGATTCTTGTGTCATTTTCTATGGTGAAGTGTTTCGGATGTAAATTGTTGTTCCCTTGTTTATCATATTGTTTTTCTTTTCTCATTGTTTATAAGAAGAGTATGCTCAGGATTTGTCGAGGACACCCTAATCTGGCTTAAAGACAATTTTTATGTTTTCTTCTAAAGATAGAATGCAAAATTTGGATAAGCTCTGCTCTGTATTTGAAATGACCCCTAATCTTTCCCTCTCTCCATCTTACAAATTATAAGAATCCACTAATGTGACTATCTTGCCTGGTTACATAAGTCTCTATTATTTATTTTTTCAATTGTCTTTCACCTTTGACTCCATTTGCCCAATGATCCTTTTATGTCCCAACCAAACCAATTCAAAATCCATAAACAAAACCATGTTCTGTATAACTAGCCTAATATCTTATTTCCAACAAAGTTATATCAAACAGAGAGATCCTTCTCTGAGTCTTGGAGGGCTAGATGCAAGACTCGAAGTGGTTTTGATTTTGCCTCTGTGACTGCCTCCACATCCTTGGGTAGATTAAAGAGTGCTAACATACTCCATCTTCCATTGAGACATTATGTTAATATTTTACAAGGAAATAACATCCACATAAGGAATTTTCTCAAGCTGCCACACCCACAATGGAAGATTGTAGTGGACATAAACCAATGTAAATTGAAACCTCCTTCACTATAAGAGGGTAATAATAACTTGTATGATTTGTGGAAGATTTCCATAAAAGTGGTTCTTTTGCATCATAATTTCTCTACCAAACATCTACAATAAATAAGGAAAAAACACTTAAATTACATTTCATTACAATAGTAAATAGGAAATCAAGAAACATAATTCAACTTTCAAATAGAACATGTAATTAAACTAATAAATTCCAATGGTTTACTTGTCATTAAAATATTAATTTCTTCTACAATAGTGTTGAAGCCAAAGAGTCAGTTGGCATTGCTATACAACTCCATCTCATGATTAATGATTTTGCAAGCTTCTTGACCAGGTACAATATTTTGAAGACACATAAGGAACCCTTCCATAACCTTGCCATCGAAGTCAAAATTACATGAATAAGCAAAAGTGGGTTTAAGGAAAGTTGTTGCTACATGGATGAGCGATGGAGCATCCCAGTCCATCAGTCACCGATTAAATCCTAGATCTTCATGTATATTTCATGTTTGAGGGAACCCTTGCCCAAATAACATGATTAGATAACTTCTTTGGTCCTATGTGTTGATGATTGCAACATTGTGTGACATTCTCCAGGTTTTTCTCCTCTAGACTGAGTTGAGACGATCTATGTGAGAGAGCCCATGTGTTGGGTGTGTGCATGTGATGGGTGTACGTCAGACTCTGGACTGAGTTGTGATGACGTGTGGTATCCTTCCTTGTACTCCTCTGGACTGAGTTGAGTCATCTTGAGATGATCTCATGCCTTGTACTCCTATGGACTTAGTTGAGTAGACTTGAGATGGTTCTCCAGATGGTACTCCTGTGGAATTAGTTGAGTTAATTTGTTGAGTGAGACGTCCCTGTGGGTGAGCACAAGTGGACGTGTCCCTAGTGGTTGAGCACTAGAGGATGTGTGGATCCCTTGCTATACTGTCTGAGAGTAAGATTGGTTGTAACCCTAATTGTGAAGGGTACAAGTCAGCCCCACCATGTGAAATATAATTAATATTGTGCAAAGATTAATTATATTATCCAGTTAAAGAGGTCGGCCCTATTGTGCCAATAGACACACCTATTGTTGTGTCAAGTCTTTTATAAATAGGAGGAGATCCCCATTGCGGATCTCACTCAGTCACTTGTCATCTCATAATTTTAGCAACACTTGTACTATTGAAGTGCACATCTCTCTTGGGCGCAAGTGCACACACAAGAAATCAATGAAAAAGAGGGATTTTTGTATCCTATGGAATACTACACCAAACCTTTTGCCTTACCATATTGATATCAGTCTAATTTTTTCTCCATTTCGTTTAAAGAACCTCCAACAAAGGTTAGAGTGCACTCTTCATAATCACAAAGACTCTTTCCTACATCAACTAGTCTTGTTACATTCTAAGGCACAAGATCAATTTGAGAGGTCATGTGTAGTGTTTTGAGATATGTACTTCTTTTAGAACTTTTAGAACAAGAAACATAATAAATAATAAGTAAAGAATATGTACCTCCTTTACATGATTTGTATTATCCTTGGTTGACGTAGTGTACTCAAATGAATAGAAAGTGTCTCCAAATTAAGCTTGCCCTTGCCACTTGCGCCCACTTGCCCTTCTCTTCTGACCTTATATATACAATATTTCAACATTTCAATACATTCGTCAATCTTCTAGTTGATCATCTTCGTCAAACTGAACATCCATATCATCTGGTTCATATAAGGTGTTGTAAGGATTGACCGTATCAACATCGTCATCAATGTACTCATTTCCAAGAATTATATCTTCATCATGGATATCATCATCAAGATCTGCATTGCCTCCTACTAGTACATTTGGTTCATGTCCTTTAGGCTCTTCATCTAAGACATCTGCTACATCGGTTACTTGTTCCTCTGCATCATCTTCTTCTTCAATATCATTTTCTTCCTCTACAATATTATACTTTACTGGCCTTCCTCTTGGATCATACCTAACCAAAAATGACCAAACTACTTTACCTAGAACCTATAAGACTTGTTCGCATTGGCTTGGAAGAATATAATGATCTATTTCTAGCTCAAATGACCTTGTATTAACCATGGTAAATCTGTTATCATGTAGAATAACAATTCTATCAGGATCACGTTCATTCATTCGTAGCCTGTACCATTTGACATCAAACAAAACTATTTTGAAGGATTTAAAGTCACACTCAAGTATGTCCTCCAAATACCCATAGTATCGATTTTCAGAGACTTCGAGATGTCTTTCACTTCTAGAGGAAACATTAGTGACCTCGAAGACTGTAGTTATCCCACAATCAAAATTTTTCCTCTTTTCATCCAACTTTTTGATGCGAAATTTACGACCATTGCACCACATAGCCTTGTGATGTTTCAACTGCAATATGCCAGACAAATAAAACATATTTCACATAACTTGTAATGTATGGATGGGAAAAACACATCGACACTAACATTAATAATTTATGAAATAACATAATGAAATTATATTGGATGAATAGCATGCTTACCTGTTTATCTTTCAAACCATGTGCTAAATCAATTTCCTGCTGCGCAAGATTGGTATCTCCATTACGATGAGCTTATATAACCAATGTAGACACCCCTTCCCATGATAACCTACCTATTGACGAGCAAAATTGACCGCTCGTCAACTGGAGGAGTGGATCCAGTCCGGGGTTGTCTAAATAACCCAAGCCGTTTGGAATAATCCACCTCGACGGGTTTAGCGGCTCCGTTGGCTGATCTAAGTCCTAGGAAAATGAAATAAAAACTAAGCTAAAGAAACTAATCTAAGTGAAAAAAACAAAAAAGCAGCTACAACAAACTATATACAAATCTAAAACATATATACATAGTTTACTAACTAATATCATAAAACAATAATTTTACTTATTAAATGTTCAGTTGTCAATACAATTAAATCTCAATTATATATGTACAGTATTTACAGAATACAAATTTTGATCGAAATTTGCAAAAATCATATGTAAATTGTCCTATGACAGCGAAGGTATTATTTTTTATTTTTATAATTTTTATGAGAAAGGGATAAAATGAAAGTTGTCTAAGATAAGCAATTCAAATAATAATCCTAATTGTAAATCTGAACTATAGAGATGACCAATGAAACATGTTCAGATTACAAGAAATTTATATATTAAGTAACTAATTGAATAACACTAACAAACTGACCTGTAGAAATGCTTCCTATTTGTCCTGTTCACAGTACTCGATTTAGCTGTTTGATGGGAGAAACCCACACCATATTTTCCACAAGCTTCTCGTAAACAGGAAGAAAAAATGCTCTTTGAATACGAATGACAGAACAAACAAGACATAAAACAACATCAATCTTATAGTTTACAGATCATCACATTTAGATAAATCCCAGTGCGACGATTTGTACATAACCGTTCATTTAACGAAGAAGAAAAACCTTCTATTCATTAAATTCAAACAGAGTAATTTCTGTGAATAAAATGAGATACATCAAATATGGACATAATTTAAATCATAATGCATCAACCTGTAACAAATCTTGATATCTAAAGTAGTCAATAATTTGATTACAAATTGTTTTGCACAAAACTTGAATAAAAGTAAGATGAATTGAAAGCTAAAGCTGTTACAAAAAATCCACTTTCATTCGAGTCTGTATAATCATAAGTCCACAGTCTCTGTTCTCCCAATAGTGATGGTTTGTTTACAAAAAATAATAAGTATTTAAAGGCCATAGGGTGAAACAATCCCTGTGGGAATCATCAAAAGCTGTTTGCAAAAAATATGGGAACAATCTCCCAGATTCCTATTTCTGCCTAAGACTAACAACCTAAACCAAAACTATGTAACAAAAAGCATGTTCTAAACTGCCACAGCAGATCCAATTCCCATTGAAATTCGTGTGTACCTATAGATAGGCAAGAGTAAAAATTTTTAGATAGTGTTTTAATTGTAAAATAAAAAAAAATCCAAATTTTATGACTAGCTACAGAATCTCGCGATTCTGTAGCTGGTCATATTTACAAACAAAATCGTTTTAAATTAATCCAATGATAACATAAATGTATGCGATCTATCAAACAAACCCTTAATTACTAATTCAAAGTAAATCAAATCATTCACGCTAAAACAAATCAAATATTTTATGCCAATTCAGAACAAACGAAATCGTATTGAATCCATTCAATCGAAACAGACTATATTTGATTTATCAAACAAATCTTTGATACTAATTCAACGCAAACACAATTGTTTGTGCCAATTCAATCAGAATCATTCTTGAATCGATTCAAACAAAACATAACTATATCAAACTAATTCAGAGCAAACATAATCGACTATGCTAATTCAAAACAAACCAAATCATTCAAAAATCAATATTGAAATAACATACCTTGGCTGTAGGGATACAATTCGGTCAGGACAATTTTGAGTTAACAATGGTAGTGGCTGCTTCAACATTTTTGAACACGATAGAACCCGTGGTCTTTTGCCTCTTATCGTTGGCTTGCAGTCTATCATTTTCCTTAGACAACACAGTCACCCGGTCCTCCAAAGACTTAATTTTGGATTGCAACAGAGGGACATCTGTGTAGTATTGTTCGAGCCAAGAGTTGCATTGAGTGCACTATTGTTGATCGGGCTGAGTCACTACAGGTGAAGCATCTTTTAAATTACCAGGGGTTCCACTGTCAAACTTAATCCTGGGGAAGTTAGGGTCATCCTTAAGACACGGTGGGAGGTTGGAAACGTAGTCACAGGGTTCAACAGAACAGAGGCCATGTGAGTATGGGTACTCCTCGGTCAAAAATCGCTCAATCTCGGAATCCGAGTCTTCACTCAAAACAATTGGCTTCTGGTCAGTGTTTTGTTTGGGCTTGTTATGAGCACACTTAGATACCCATCGTGCAGCCTTCTTACCTTTGCTGTTGACATCTGTATTACCCTTGCCCTTTTTCCTTACAGGCCTCTCAACAGTCTTAGCATTGTCTTTCGAACATGGGCTAGGCATGGTGTCGGGTAGGTCATGGTTGGGGTAGGTCGAGGGTTCGACAACGGGTAGGAGGGTAGGAGGTGGCACGACAGGCCCAACAAGGGTTTCAGTGACCATGGTCTTGTCCACTTGAACACATTGAGGAGTGGCAAAGCCATTTCTCAACAGGAAAGCTTTCCAACAATCACCACTCAACCTCAAATGATGAATAATAATGATCTTAATCAAACAGTGATGGAAGAGGCTGGAGTCGGCCTTTTCCCCCTTATAACATTAGGTCATTTTATACAGACTGTGTAGGAGGTAGTGAGGCATATTCAAAGGGAAATATATGAAATTCATAAGCAGCCGGAGATGGTAAAGAAACACTAAACCATATCGACCTTCGCAAGTCACGAATTGCTTAACAATGGCCAATAAATCATGCCACCTAGACTTAAGGGCAGTGACCGGCATACCTCTGTCACAAGTGACAATTTTCCTCGATGTAAACAGGAGCGACCATGGCACTTCATCCACCTTCGAATTCTTAAACCACCTCTCCCCTTTAGCTAGAAAACTCATGGCTGAGCTGAGGAGTTCTTCGTTCAGTTCAAGTTGGATGTCCCCAACTTTGGCCCTGCATCCATCGAATGTGAGGGAAAACTGCTAGGCGACCGTGAGGTTGAAACCCTTGAATTTTTGGATAAAAACTAACCACCTACTACTCTCCAGGTCCTCACGAGCGTTGTCAAATAACACCAGCGTTTGGACGCCATTAGGTTCTATGCGCACTACAGGGGCCATAGGAGAGAGCACATAGTCAGCAGGGTAAACGGTGAAGAGGTTAGACAGGGTAGACACAGGATCAAATCCCACAGTTTCCTCAAAACAAACAGAGGTAGCCCAAGATGCAAGGCAGACGTTTAATGCCTATGCGTGCGAGGGTGGTGAAATGAAAATAAGCCATGCAAAACATTCATTTTGATATGTACAATCGATGGCACCTTGGTAATTCAAATCATTTACATCATGATACAAAACATTGTAAACCAATTATCAAATGGACTATTTGAAAATCATAGTGTTCATAACCAACAATTGGTCAACAATAGTATGTGTATGATTTAAAACAAAACAACATGTCTAATATTTCACCAAATATTTAATCATAAAATTAATGCATTGTATGAAACCATTGCATCAAGGATTTAATCAAAAACACCAACAATCATTGCATCACGAACTTATAAATTGAAACCAATTTAACAAAAATGCAAAGTGAATAAAGGTTTGGTGTCTTGCCAACTGTATGAGCATTATTGAGTTAAAGGTGAAATGACCACATGAACAATAGTATTGGTAATAATCCAGCGACGATTTTAATGCCATGAACAATGAGTTCCAACTCAAGGTTTTCACGCTTGCAGTCGTGAAAATGAAAACGAAAAGCAGGTGTGCAAATGCGCGAGATAGTAGTGCCGTTTTGTTTTAAAGAATTGGGACGAGTATTGAGGGTTCAAAACCCTTATGTAGGCAGCTTGTAAGGAAAAGATAAAAAATGCAAAATGGATGCCAACAATGGCGACACACTGGTAGAAGCAGTTATCTCAGCCAAAAGAACAAATCCAGATTAGAATAATTAAAATGATTCTACCTCAAAAACGACCAGAAAATTGTTTTAAACATCATTATTAATCAAACAAATTCTGGCTGTGCTTTAAAAGATGAAAACTAATATCAGTCTTAAGACAAACGAGTCATGATATTAAAGATAAATCTCCAATACTGTTGACAGAGCCACTGCTGCCAGCATGCGTGCATAGCCTCGATAGGGTTTCCATCTAACGCACTCTGATATCCGTATCCTACCAAGAAGTTCCAAATCAGAATAAAGGACATTTTAAGGTCAAGAGATTTCATATTTGCAAATTTTCATATACCCGACATTGCTTCGCTACCAGCGGGCCTGTTCAGTACCCAAACGAAGTTGTCTTGGCGTCATGCATGCATTTACCCGTTGCCAGCAGACCTGTTCATCATCCCGACGGGTTTACAAGCACTTCCCACATCTCTTTTATGATTTTTTTAGTTTTTAAAGATATATAATTGAGCGGGGTGACTGAAAATTATGATATTTTAGACATATTTTTACAGACCTTGAAAGAATTTTTTAAAAGTGTCCTTCATTAAGATTCAGAGATGGTTTATTTACAAAACCAACCTTCGAAAGCAGGGAGACATCTTCTGAGTTATTCCATTAAGGAATAGGGACAGCGTAATAAGATAATGGATGATCGTGATAGGATTTACTTACAAATTGAAATCAGTAAACTTCTTTCAAACAACAGGCTTTTCTCAACATGGCTGTAAATTTTAGAAGTATATTATAATTGATGTTTAGACAACTTTTCAACAGTCATTTCAGAGAAAGAATTTTCTGTTTTCTTTGTCTGAACAGTTCATAATGCAGGTATGTGTATTTCCAAAAGCAAAACTGATAAGCGTAAGGGAAAAATCAAAACCAAAACAGCAAAAGAAAAGAAAACAAAAGAAAAATATTTACACAGTATACACAGGGTTGTCATCAAGCAAAATACCTTTTCAGAACTTGACCATTCACCGGATAGGCGTCTGGATGTCCCTCTAGATTCTGTAATCGGAAAGAGCTGGGACCCAATTTCTTAGCAATTAAAAACGGTCCTAGCCATAAGTTCTGAAACTTCGTATGCTCTCCCTTTCCCTCATGTGGTTTGTCCCATTTCAAGACAAGGTCTCCTACTTCGAAGTTCCTATCAGAGGAAGAGTTAGAATCAAACCATTTTTTGACCACTAGTTGATGCTGATCTAACTTATGTTTATCTTGAGCTCTTACCTCTTCTAGTTTTATTAAAGCGTTAATTTGATTCTCCAAAGGAGGGCAGTCTTCTTCTTGTATTTTCTATGATAGTTGTAGTGAGGGAAGAAGAATATGTGGTGGTAGAATTGCTTCTCTGCTATAGATGAGAAAGAAGGGAGATTTACCTATAGCAGTTTTCGGTGTTACCCTATCAGCCCAGATTGCGTTTAACAGTGCATTATGCCAATTTTTGTGATTTTCAGATACCGTTCTCTTGATGATTTTAATCAGATTCTTATTTGTTGATTCTGCCAATCCATTTCCCTAGGGGTAATAGCTGGCATAATACTTCAATTTAATTCCTTTTTCTAGAGCGAACTGACTCATCTCAAGAGACGAAAAATAAGAAGCGTTATCAAATACTAAACAGTCAGGGATACCAAAACGAGTAATAATATTTGAATTTAAAAAGGCAATTACCTGACTGGTATTTACAGTTCTTAATGCGGCAGCTTCAGACCACCTGGTGAAGTAATCTGTGGCTATTATGATAAACTTATGCTGCTGTGAGGATGGAATATTGATTGGACCTATAATGTCCAGACCCCACTGCTGAAAAGGGGAGTCTACTGAAACAGGCTGCAAATGAAAGGTTGGTTTCTGTATCCGCCCAAATGTTTTTTGACAAATAATACACTTGCGACACAAAGCATGAGCATCTCTAAAAAGTGTGGGTCAGTAATAACCAGCTCTTAAAACTTTATGGGCAGTGGTGTCACCACCAAAATCCCACCGGCTTCTCCTGCGTGCAATTCTAGTAAGACCTTTTCTGCTTCATCTTTCTCAAGACAGCGCATTAGTACTCCATAAAATTTTTGACAAAACAGAATACCATTAATCAACTGAAAGGAGGCAGATTTTAATCTTAACGCTCTTCTTTTAGTGGGATCCAGGTGACAGGGGGCTGACCCATGTTCAAGAAAAATTTTTATATCGTCATACCAGGGACTAATAGAGTTTTGTGCACAAGAGATTGAATTTTGATTGTGCTGTTCTGGGTTTGACATATCATTTTCTTCTTGCTATCCTATTGTTGAGTCAGCAACTAACTTGGATATCCCTTGGCCTCTCACTATTTGATCTGGGGTGATTTCTATGTCATATTCTTGTAAAGAAGTAACCCAGTTCGCCCTCTTTTCCCCTAGTTCTTTTTACACTAACAGATTTCTGACGACTGGGTAAGGGACAATAATTTTCGTCCTAGATTTCAAAAGATAAGATCAGAAGTGCTTGAATACTTTAAAAACAACATAGGCTTGCTGATTTATCGTTGGGTAGTTAAGTTTTGCACCTTTGAAAGCAAATATCATAAAGGTAATTGGGACTTCATTGTTATCAGCGTTCTTTTGAGTTAGGACAGTAGCGTAGGAGCGGTTAGAAGCAAATGTGTATAGCGTGAAGTCTTTTGAAAAGTCGGGGCTCATTAGAGAAGGAGTATCGATTATGGCCTTTTTTATCGAATCGAAGGCCTGGCTTTCTAAAGATCCCCAATGATATTGTACATCTTTCTTTATCAGGTTTTGTAGTGGCCTTACCATTTCTGAAAAGCTGGGGACGAATCTCCTAACAAAGTTTATCTGATCTAAGAAAGACTGCATAGACTTTTTTGATGAG
>ML789842.1:0-16049 GCA_009831015.1 Picea engelmannii
CCTTTTCATCTTCCATTGTAAGGAGAGCAATCAGTTGAGGGCCTCAAGAGCCTTCCATTGGAGAGGAAAGGACCCAAGTCCTCTTTCTCCATTGTGTATCTTTGGATTTCATCAATCAGACCAGCTTATATATTGGTGATATTCGTCCATTTTCATTTGCTTTTATTTTTGTTCCTATGCTCATAGTTTTATTTAGTTTTTGTTTAATTCTTGTTAATAGTTTTATTGTTTTCTTTCTAACCTTTTACCTTACAGCTGTCATGCCTAGGAGATCCCAACTGGGCATGTAAGCACTCACTTTTTTCTCACACAGCGACGAGAAGAGTGCAAACAATCGCCATCAAAAGTGGTCCGCATACTTGCAGCAATTCCACCTCAACATTAAGTATAAAATAGGAAGCACCAATCGCGTCGTTGATTGCCTCAATAGACCGCCAATCATGACACTCACCATGGTGCTATACTCTTTCGGCCATGAGACATCTAGATGGCCCCAACTCTATGAGACAGACCCTGACTTCGCCACCACCTACCAATTGTTGGGTGCAAATGCAGTTGTCGATAATTTCCGTATTCAGAAGGGGTTTTTGTTTCATCTGGGCCATATCTTTGTTCCATCATGTGAGCGAGGGAAACTCATCTAGGAAGCCCACTACAGCTGGGTGACAGGACACTTCGGCATTGAAAAGACAATGGCGATGCTACAGAAACATTTCCCCTGGCTGAAACTTCGATAGGAGGTAAGCAAGTATAGCAGGTCCTGCACTGCCTGCGTTATTGCCAAATTGTCCACTAAGAAACAGGGCATGTACACCCCTCTTCCTTCTCCTGACAGGCCATGGGAATCCATCTCAATGGACTACATGTCAAGCCTCCCGTCCACCAAGTGGGGAAGTGACTGTGTTTTTGTGGTTGTTGATCACTTTTCTAAGATGGCGATTCTGGTTTGCTTCAAGATGAGAATCACAGTGGAGGCCACTTCCAAACTCTTCTTTGAACCAGTCTAGGTACATTTTGGAATCCCACAAACCATTGTCTCAGATCGGGATATTCGATTTCTCAGCACATTCTGGTCGAGCCTCTGGTCAATGTTGGACACCAAGCTCACCAAATCCACGGCCTTCCACCCCCAGATAGATGGCCAAAATGAGGTTGTAAATCAAATGATTGTGCATATCCTTCACATGTACAATTCAAATCACCCTCGCACATGGGATGAGATCCTTCCCTATGTCCAGCATAGCTACAATCGAGCCCTGCATAGCTCAACTAGCCACAACCCCTTTCAAGTGGGGTTGGGATTCCAACCATTGGGACCCATAGATGTTGCACTTCCCCTTGTGGTCACCTCGACCAACTCATCTCCTGCTCTAGCTAAAGCTAAAAAATCCACCCGATTCATTGAGCGGATCCAGCACATCTACCAGTAGGTTCAAGATTTCCTACAGAAGTCCAATCACAAGTAAAAATAATGCCATGATCAACATCGGGTGCCGCATAAATTTTAGGTGGGCGACAAAGTTTGGTTGCACTTGTAGAAAGAACGCCTTACAAGACCCCATCAGAAGCTTCACCCACTCCATTATGGGTTGTACACTATCACCAAGGCCATGGGGGATAATGATTTTGAGCTCAACATTCCTCTTTTCCTTGGTCTACACCCAATGTTCAACGTGGATCTGCTTCGCCCTTATTTCCCACCATTATTGGACACCTCAGAAGTAGCAGAACAACTGACACCAACAGAGCTCAACCCTGACTACCTACAACAGACATCCAATGATCATATTGTGGACAGACATATCAAGGGCACTCAACAACAAAGGATCCATCTTTATCGAGTCGTCAAACCAGGGCAGCTCATGCACCAAGGCAAGTGGCTCACCCAGGGCCAAATTCTGCAGAAATTTCCTCATCTGATGGGGGACCTCAATGCAATGGAGAACATTGATTCCTAAGGAGGGAGGATTGATCCATATGTATATCGGTGGCCACCCACCTTTTCCAACTATCTCAAAATAGTTTTCTGACAATTTTGGCAATTTACTATTTTTAGCAGTTTTAACTTCCGGGGCCATTTTGAGGGCCTAATTGAAGGTTTTTCAGGATCGAGCTCCTCAATGATATCCAAAGGAATAATTAAGCCCCAAAAATGAATCTCCTCTACA
The DNA here is from genome assembly GCA_009831015.1 of Picea engelmannii. Taxonomy (NCBI): domain Eukaryota; kingdom Viridiplantae; phylum Streptophyta; class Pinopsida; order Pinales; family Pinaceae; genus Picea; species Picea engelmannii. Next base: position 2,169 of record ML789842.1, read on the forward strand.
ATACCTTTCCAAAGGGCTATCACATGCCTAAAATGAATATCGTATGCAAAAGTTACGACCCCGGGAAGTTGATGTACTAACTTACCCAAACGGGGCCCACATGACTTTTGGCGCTTCATCTCCTAGGGTTAGGTTTTTGGATGTCTAGGTTTTTGGATTTCTTTATTATTGTAAAAATCCCTTTAGAGCCTCATTGTAACCTTCTTTTTGTGAATGCGTGCTGTCGTCACATCTCTTCTCAAAGATAAGCCACCACCATTCCAGCAAGCTTGTTTCCGCTGCATTTTACAGTTTCATCTTATTTCATTATTGAATAGAAAACCATTTTTACTAAATCTCTGTTATGTTGTGTTAAGTACCTAATAATAATATGTAATAATAATAAGTATCACGGTGCTCTACATAGATACATATATACTGAAATGGAATTTCTGGACATCTCATCCTTGGGCGCGGGCTACCGATATGTCATCAAAATTGAGTAGAATCTCAAACAAAAGACGCGACAATTTGGGCCTCGAAACCCCGCACAACAAAATCCAGGAAAGGGCGGCCCCAACCCACTAAACAAAGGACAGATAAAAGATGGACAGTATCAGGAAAACCAGTCCAAATCGCAAGCAAAAAAGGACACCGAAAAGACAAAGAAAGATACCGGGAAGTGGTGTGACTTCCATAAGAGCCCTTGGCATAACACTGCTGACTGTCACTCAAAGTAGTCATTGGTGGCCGAAGTGAAAGCCTCTGAATCAGATGCAGAATATGACTTTGAGCTAGTACCAGAAAGGGGAATATGGATCATTGATGTGGAACTCATTGCCACCGTTGCTAGCACCAAGCTCCAGCATGGTGAACCAGACGAGCCAGAAGAAGGAGAGCACCTCTTCCATTCACAGATGTGGGTAAAAGGCACCCCGTTGCACTTCATTGTTGATAGCAGTAGCCAAAAGAACCTCATCTCAGCAGAGGTCGTCAAGCGGTTGGCCCTGCAAACAATGTCGCACCCACAACTGTACACCATTGGATGGCTCCGCCAAGGAAGTGATCTCCACGTCAGCCAATAGTGTCGACTGTCATACGACATCAATACCTTCAAAGATGAGGTATTGTGTGATGTTTCTCCTCTCGAAGTTTGTGATGTTCTTTTGGGCCAACCGTATTTATGGAAACGTCATGTTGTATATGAGTCTAGGCCTCGTAGTGTTATTATTACTTTGAACAGGAAATTGTACAGGATACCCGAGGTAGTCCCACCTAGTGTTATTTCCTTGATCTCTACTGAGAAATGTAGTAACGTCATCTCTCATATGGGGAAGTTTGTCTTCTTTGTGATTCTCTCTCAGAATAAGCGAAAGATCATAGCCACATCCAGGGTTTCTGCGATCAACCTCTCCACACAGCAGAAGCAAGTAGATAAGGTCGTGGAAGAATACTCGGATATCTTCTCCTCACCTACAGGGGTACCTCTGCACTACCAGGTCAAGCACCCCATCGATCTGAACTCCGGTGCACCGCTATCCAATGGGCCAGTCTATCATCTCTCTTTGTTAGAGAATGAGGAGATCAAGTGACAAATCCAAGAACTTCTCCAAAAGGGGCACATCTTCCCTAGCTCATCACCTTCCGGGAGCCCAATCATGTTGGTACTGAAGAAAGATGGAACCTAGTGACTCTGTATTGATTACCATGCTCTAAATAAAATCACAGTCAGAAACTGGTACCCAATTCCCTAAATTGATGACCTCCTTGATCATCTCACAGGAGCCAAATACTTCAGTAAGATTGATCTGAAGTCAGGCTACCACCAGGTCCCGATAGAACAGACACATGTATGGAAGACCACCTTCAAGTCAAAGGAAGGCCTTTTTTAATGGTTGGTCATGCCCTTTGGTTTTGCAAATGCTCCAGCCACTTTCATGAGGATGATGGACGATATCCTGCAACCATTCACCAATACATTTTTAGTGGTGTATCTCGATGACATTCTAATTTATAGCAAGACTTGGGTCGAACACTTGCAGCATATTCAGTAGGTTCTGCACACCCTGCGGCAGCACAAGCTATACGCCAACTTGGAAAAATTCTCCTTTGCCATGGACAAGGTCCATTACTTGGGCGACATCGTTGATTAGCATGGCATACATGTGGATCCAGCCAAGATCCAAGTCATCTGTGACTGACCAACCCCAACAACACTCATTGAGCTTCGAAGCTTCTTGGGCCTTGCCAATTTCTACCGCAAGTTCGTGTTGGGTTTCTCCCATATTGCATGGGCCCTCAGCCAAATAAACAGGGGTGGTGATAAGGATAAATTTGGGTCGGGCTGGTCCCAACAATAAGCATTCGATTATTTGAAGTAGCGCTTGTGCTCAGCCCCAGTACTTTCACTACCAAACCTACAACATCCTTTTTAGATCAAGACAGATGCATCAGAATATGTTGTGGGCACCGTTCTATCTCAGCACGGCCACCCCGTGGCCTATCATAGTGAGACACTGTCAGATACTGTCTGTAAGTACCCTACTTAGGACAAATAAATGTACTCCATGGTTCAAGCATGTCGCTAGTGGAGACATTACATTGTGGGGAAGGAGACAGTCATCCACACTAATCATAAGCCACTATAATTCATGCAGACATAGGGAAAATTGTAGAATGATAGCCATCAAAAGTGGTCTACATACTTGCAGAAATTCCACCTCAACATCAAGTATAAAACAGGAAGCACCAATTGCATCACTGATTGCCTCAGTAGACTGTCAGTCACGGCACTCACCACGGTGCTAGACTCTTGCAGCCATGAGACATCTGGATGGCCCCAACTCTATGAGATAGACCCTAACTTCGCCACCACCTACGAAATGTTGGGTACAAACGCAATTGTCGATAATTTCCATATTCAGGATGGGTTGTTGTTTCATTTGGGCCATATCTATGTTCCATCAAGTGAGGGCGCTAAGGTGATCTGAGAATCCCACTACAGTTGGGTGGAAGGACACTTCAGCATTGAAAAGACAGTAAAGATGCTACAAAAACATTTCTACTGGTCGAAACTTCGACAGGAGGTCAAAAAGTATATTAGGTCATGCACTATTGCCAAACAGGCCACTAAGAAAAAGGGACTGTACACCCTTCTTAATACTCCTGAAATGCCATGGGAATCCATCTCAATGGACTACATGTCAGGCCTCCCATCCACCAAGTGGGGAAATGACTGTGTTTTGTGGTTGTTGATCGCTTTTCTAAGATGGAGATTCTGGTTGCCTACAAGAAGAGCATCATAGTAGAGGCCACTGCCAAGCTCTTCTTTGAATGAGTCTGGGTACATTTTGGAATCCCACAAACCATTGTCTCAGATCGAGATAGTCGATTTATCAGCACATTCTGGTCGAGCCTCTGGTCACTGTTGGACACCAAGCTCACCAAATCCACGGCCTTCCACCCCCAGACAGATGGCCAATTGAGGTTGTAAATTGAATGATTGTGCATATCCTTCGCATGTATAATTCAAAGCACCCTCACACATGGGATGAGAGCCTTCTCTATTTCTAGCATAGCTACAACTGATCCATGTATAGCTCAGCCAGCCACAACCCCTTTCAAGTGGGGTTGGGATTCCCAACATTGGGACCCATAGATGTTGCACTTCCCCTTGCGGTCACCTTGACTGACTCATCTCATGCTCCAACTGAAGCTGATAAGGCCACCTGGTTCATTGAGCGGATCCATCACATCCACCAACAGGTTCAGGATATCCTATATAAGTCCAATGACAAGTACAAACAGCACCATGATAAACATTGGGTGTCGCATAAGTTTCAGGTGGGTGACAAAGTTTCGTTGCACTTGCAGAAAGAACACCTTATAGGACCCCATCGGAAGCTTCACCCACTCCGTTATGGGTCATACATTATCACCAAGTCTATGGGGGATAATTCTTTTGAGCTCAACATTCCTCCTTTCCCTGGTCTGCACCTAGTGTTCAACGTGGATCTCCTTCGCCCTTATTTCCCACCATTATTGGACACCTCAGAAGTAGCAGAACAACTGACACCAATAAAGCTCAACCCTGCATTCCTACAACATGCATCAAATGATTAGATTGTGGATAGACAGATCAAGGTCACTAGACAACAGAGGATCCAACTTTATCGAGTCATCAAAGCAGGGCAGCTCTTGCACCAAGGCAAGTGGCTCACCCGGGGCCAAATTCAGAAGAAATTTCCTCATCTGATGGGGGACCTCAATGAAATGGATACCATTGTTTCCTAAGGAGGGAGTATTGATATATATGGGTATCGGTGTCCACCCACCTTTTCCAACTGGCTCAAAACAATTTTCTAACAATTTTGCGAATTTACTATTTTTAGCAGTTTTAACTTCTAGGGCCATTTTGAGGGCCTAAATGAAGGTTTTTCAGGATTGAGCTCCTCAATGATAACTCAATCCATAATTGGGCCCCCAAAACAAATCTCCTCAGTGATACATTTCCAACGGGCTATCACACGCCTAAAACGGAGATCGTATGCAAAAGTTACAACCCGGGGAAGTTGATGTACTAACTTACCCAAACGGGGCCCACATGACTTTTGGTGCTTCATATCCTAGGGTTAGGTTTTTGGATGTCTAGGGTTTCTGGAATTCTTTCTTATTGTACAAAGGCCTTTAGAGCCTCATTGTAACCTTCTTCTTTTGAATGTGCATTGTTGTCACATCTCTTCTCAGAGATAATCCACCACCATTCCAGCAAGCTTGTTTCTACTGCATTTTACAGTTTCAGCTTATTTAGTTATTGAATAGAAAACCAGTTTTACTATATCTCTGTTATTTTTTGTTAAACACTTGTTAATAATTTGTATTCATTTTGTTCTACTTATAAAATCCGGATCAGTGGTATCAGAGTGGTCTTCTCCTTCTTTCCTTAATGCATGTCCCCAACGAGGTCGGAGTACAAAGAGTTGGGTCTCGAGCTTGTTTCTCTTGAGGAAAGAAGCTCTCACAAGCTCAAGCGACCTCCCATGACAAGAGAAAATAAATATGATGGGACAAGAGATCCTTTCAAATTGTTTATTGAGGAAACCCTCACGCAACAGAGGAAGGAGATGATGGATATTTTCTCACAAATTATTCGATGGCTACCAACAGGCGATGCATCTTCTTCGAATGGAGGCATCGCCCCCTTCAAGGTACAAATAAACTTCGATATTCCTCTATTTGAAGGTCAGATAGACGCAGATGTTGTAGACAAGTGGTTGAATCTACTAGAAGGGTATTTTTTTGTCCATAACTTTTCGAATAAAGAAAAGATTACTTTTACGCACCTCAAAGCCATTCCCCATGTCAAAGATTGGTGGGAAACTTTCTGTGAGCAAAAGGAAACAGAGAAAAACTCATTATTTTCAGTCATGGCCACCTGGGAATCCTTTAGGGATTCTACTAAGGAACAATACTACCCTGTCGGAAGTTATGATGACCTGTATACCAAATGGACCACACTGCAGCAAGAAAGAGACGAAGAAGTGCCAGATTTCACAAATATCTTCCATACCTTGCGCACCAAGTTGGGTATCAAAGATTCGGAGCAACATATGGTGCTCTGCATACATACATCCAGACCGAAATGGAATTTCTGGACATCTCATCCTTGGGTGCGGCCTACCGATATGCCGTCAAAATCGAGCACAAGCTCAAACAAAAGACGTGGAAATTTGGGCCTGGGAAACCCTCACAACAAAATCCAAGAAAGGGCGATCCCAACCCATCGAAGAAAGGATAGAGAAAATATGGACAGTATCAGGATAACCGGTCCAAGCCACAAGCAAAGAAGGACACCGGAAAGACAAAGAAAGATACCGAGAAGTAGTGCGACTTCCATAAGAGCCCTTGGCATAACACTATTGACTGTCACGCAAAGCAGTCACTGGTGGCCAAAGTGAAAGCCTCTGATTCAGATGCAGAATATGACTCTGAGCTAGAGCCAGAAATTTGAAGATGGATCATTGATGCAGAACACAGTGCCACCGTTGCTACAATCAAGATCTAGAATGGTGAACCAGACGAGCCAGAAGAAGGAGAGCACCTCTTCATTTCATACATGTGGATAAAAGGCACCCCACTACACTTCATCATTGATAGTAGTATCCATAAGAACCTCATCTCAGCAAAGGTCGTCAAGCAGTTGGACCTGCCAACAACACCACACCCACAACCGTACACCATTGGATGGCTCTATCAAGGAAGGGATCTCTGCGTCAGCAAATAGTGTCAACTGTCTTACGACATCAAGCCCTTCAAACATGAGGTATTGTGTGATGTTTCTCCTCTCAAAGTTTGTGATGTTCTTTTGGGCCAATCTTATTTATGGAAATGTCATCATGTATATGATTCTAGGGCTCGTAGTGTTATTATAACTTTGAACAGGAAATTGTATAGGATACCTGAGGCAGTCCCACCTACTGCTATTTCCTTGATCTATGTTGAGCAGTGTAGAAAGGTCATCTCTCAAACAGGGAAGTTTGTCTTCTTCGTGATTCACTCTCAGAATAAGAAAAATATCACAGCCACATCTAGGGTCTCTGTGGCCGACCTCTCCACACAGCAGAAGAAAGTAGATAAGGTACTGGAAGAATACTCAGATATCTTCTCCTCACTGCAGGACACCAAGCTCACCAAATCCACGGCCTTCCACCCCAGACAGATGGCCAAAGTGAGGTTGTAAATCTAATGATTGTGCGTATCCTTTGCATGTATAATTCAAAGCACCGTCGCACATGGGATGAGAGCCTTCCCTATGTCCATCATAGCTACAACCGAGCCTTGCATATCTGAACCAGCCATAGCCCCTTTCAAGTGGGGTTGGGATTCCAACCATTAGGACCCATAGATCTTTCACTTCCCCTTGCGGTCACCTCGACCGACTCATATCCTACTCCAACTAAAGCTGACAAAGCCACCTGGTTCATTGAGCGGATCCAGCACATCCACCAACAGGTTTAGGATATCCTAAAGAAGTCCAATGACAAGTACAAACAATGCCATGATCAGCATCGGGTGCCGCATAAGTTTCAGGTGGGTGACAAAGTTTGGTTGCACTTGCAGAAAGAACACCTTACAAGACCCCATCGGAAGCTTCACCCACTCTGTTATGGGTCGTACACTATTACCAAGGTTGTGGGGGATAATTCTTTTGAGCTCAACATTCCTCCTTTCCTTGGTCTGCACCCAGTGTTCAACGTGGATCTCCTTCACCCTTATATCCTACCATTATTGGACACCTCAGAAGTAGCAGAACAAATGACACCAACAGAGCTCAACCCTGACTGCCTACAACATGCATAAAATGATCATATTGTGGACAGACAAATCAAGTGAACTCGACAACAAAGGATCCATCTTTATCGAGTTGTCAAAGCAGGGCAGCTCTTGCACCAAAGCAAGTGGCTCACTCAAGGCTAAATTCAGTAGAAATTTCCTCATCTGATGGGGGACCTCAACGCAATGGAGAAAATTTCTTCCTAAGGAGGGAGGATTGATCCAGATGGATATCGGTGGCCACCCACCTTTTCCAACTGTCTCAAAACAGTTTTCTGACAATTTTGGCAATTTACTATTTTTAGCAGTTTTAACTTCTGGGGCCATTTTGAGGGCCTAAATGAATTTTTTTAGGGATTGAGCCCCTCAATGATATCCAAAGGCATATTTGAGCCCCTAAAATTAATCTCCTTGATGATACCTTTCCAACAGGCTATCACATGCCTAAAATGGATATCGTATGCAAAAGTTACGACCCCGGGAAGTTGATGTATTAACTTACCCAAATGGGGCCCACATGAATTTTGGTGCTTCATCTTCTAGGGTTAGGTTTTTGGATGTCTAGGGTTTTGGGAATTCCTACTTATTGTAAAAAATCCTTCAAAGCCTCATTGTAACCTTCTTCTTGCAAATGTGCACTGTCGTAACATCTCTTCTCAAAGATAAGCTGCCACCATTCCAGCAAGCTTTTTTCCACTGCATTTTACAGTTTCAGATTATTTCGTTATTGAATAGAAAACCAGTTTTACTGTATCTATGTTATTTTTTGTTAAGCACCTATTAATAATCTATATTCATTTCATTCTACTCATAAAATCTGGATCAGTGGTATTAGAGAGGTCTTCTCTTTGTCCTCTTAATGCATGTCCCCAACGAGGTCGGAGTACAAAGAGTTGGGTCTCGATCTTGTTTATCTTGAGGAAAGACGCTCTCGCACGCCCAAGCGACCTCCCATGGTAGGAGAAAATAAAGATGATGGAACAGGAGATCCTTTCAAACTATTGATTGAAGAATCCCTCACGTAACAGAGGAACGAGATGATGGATAGTTTCGCGCAAATCCTTCGGTGGCTACCAACAGGCGACACATCTTCTTCGAACAGAGGCGCCACCCCCTTCAAGGTACAAATAAACTTCAATATTCCTATATTTTAAGGTCAGATAGATGAAGATGTTGTAGACAAGTGGTTGAATCTACTAGAAGGGTATTTTTCTGTCCATCGCTTTTCGAATAAAGAAAATATTACTTTTGCGCTCCTCAAAGGCGTTCCCCATGTAAAAGATTGGTGGGAAACTTTCTGTGAGCAAAAGGAAACAAATGAAACCTCATTATTTGCAGTGAAAACCACTTAGGAATCCTTCAAGGATGCTATTAAAGAACAATACTACCCTGTCAGAAGTTATGATGACCTGTATACCAAATGGACCACACTGCGGCAAGAAAGAGACCAAGCAGTGCCAGATTTCACAAATATATTCCATACCTTGCGCACCAAGTTGGGTATCAAAAATTTGGAGTGACATATGGTGCTCAAGCATCGTGGTTCTCTGCATAGATACATCCAGACCGAAATGTAATTTCTATACATCTCATCCTTGGGCACGGCCTACCGATATGCCGTCAAAATCGAGCAAAAGCTCAAAAAAAAGGTGCGGCAATTTGGGCCTGGGAACCCCTCACAAAAAAATCCAGGAAAGTGCAGCCCCAACCCACTGAACAAAGGATAGATAAAATATAGGTAGTATCAGGATAACTAGTCCAAGCCAGAAGCAAAGAAGGACACTGGAAAGACAAATAAAGATATCGGGAAGTGGTGCGACTTCCATAAGAGCCCTTGGCATAGCATTGCTGACTGTCGCTCAAAGAAGACATTGGTGGCCGAAGTCAAAGCCTCTAAATCAGATGCAGAATATGAATCTGAGCTAGAACCAGAAAGGGGAAGACAGATCATTGACGCAGAACCTGGTGCCACTGTTGCTACCACCAAGCTCCAGCCTGGTGAACCAGACAAGCCAAAAGAAGGAGAGCGTCTCTTCCATTCATAGATGTGGGTAAAAGGCACCCAGTTGCACTTGATCATTGATAGAAGTAGCCAGAAGAACCTCATCTCAGCAGAGGTCATCAAGCGGCTTACCCTACCAAAATGTCACACCCACAACCATACACCATTGGATGGCTCTTCCAAAGAAGTGATCTCTGCATCAGCCAACAATGTCGACTTTCGTACGACATCAAGCCCTTCAAAGACGAGGTATTTTGTGATGTTTCTCCTCTCAAAGCTTGTGATGTTATTTTGGGCCAACCTTATTTATGGAAACTTCATGTTGTATATGAGTCTAGGCCTCATAGTTTTATTATTACTTTGAATAGGAAATTGTACAGGATACCCGAGGCAATCCCACCTAGTGTTGTTCCCTTGATCTCTGTTGAGAAATGCAGGAAGGTCATCTCTTAGAAAAGGAATTTTGTCTTCTTCATGATTCTCTCTCAGAATAAGTGAAAGATCACAGCCACATATAGGGTCTCTCTGGTCGACCTCTCCACACAGTAGAAGCAAGTAGATAAGGTCGTAGAAGAATACTCGGATATCTTCTCCTCACCTATAGGGGTACCTCTGCACTGCCAGGTCAAACACCCCATCGATCTAACCCCCGGTGAATCACTACCTAATGGGCCTATATATTGTCGTTCTTTGTTACAGAATGAGGAGATCAAGTGATAGATACAAGAATTTCTCCACAAGGAGCACATCCACCCCAGCTCATCACATTGCGGGAGCCCAATCGTGATGGTACAAAAGAAAGATGGAACCTGGTGAATCTGTATTGATTACTGGGCTCTGAATAAAATCATAGTCAGAAACCGGTACCTGATTCCCCGAATCGATGGCCTCCTTGATCAACTCATGGGGGGGCAATACTTCAGTAAGATTGATATGAAGTCTGGCTACCACCAGGTCCCGATAGAACAAAAAAATGTATGGAAGACTGCCCTCAAGTCAAAGGAAGGCCTTTTTGAATGGTTGGTCATGCCCTTTGGTTTGAAAAATGCTCCAACCACTTTCATGAGGATGATGGATGATGTCATGCGACCATTCAACAATAATTTTGTAGTGGTGTATCTGGATGACATTCTAATTTACAGCAAGACTTCGGCCGAACACTTGCAGCATATTCAGTAGGTTCTGCACAACCTGCGGCAGCACAAGCTATACGCCAACTTGGAAAAATGCTCCTTCGGCATTGACAAGGTCTATTACCTGGGCTACATCATTGATCAGCATGGCGTACATGTGGATCCAGCCAAGATCCAAGTCATCCATGACTGGCCAGCCCCAACAACACTCACTAAGCTTTGAAGCTTCTTGGGCCTTGGCAATTTCTACCACAGGTTCGTGTTGGGTTTCTCCCATATTGCATGGGCCCTCTGCCAAATAAACAGGGGTGGTGGTAAGGAAAAATTTGTGTGGGGTTAGTCCCAACAACAAGCGTTCGATGATTTGAAGCAATGCTTGTGCTCAACCCTAGTACTTTCACTACCAAACCTGCAACATCCTTTTGAGATCAAGATAGATGCTTCAGACTATGTTGTGGGCACCTTTCTCACTCAGCATGGCCACCCTATGGCCTATCATAGTGGGACACTGTCAAATATTGTCCGTAAGTACCCTACTTACGACAAAGAAATGTACTCCATGGTGAAAGCATGCCTCCAGTGGAGACATTACATTCTAGGGAAGGAGACAGTCATCCACACTGACCATAAGCCACTGCAGTTCATGCAGACATAGGGAAAATTGCAGAATGACTGCCATCAAAAGTGGTCCACATACTTGCAACAATTCCACCTCAACATCAAGTATAAAACAGGAAGCACCAATCACGTCGTTGATAGGCCTGGGAACCCCTCACAACAAAATCCAGGAAAGTGTGGCCCCAACCCACCGAAAAAAGGATAGAGAAAAGATGGACAGTATCAAGATAACCAGTCCAAGCTGCAAGCAAAGAAGGACACTGGAAAGACAAAGAAAGATACTGGGAAGTGGTGCGACTTCCATAAGATCCCTTGGTATAACACTGTTGACTTTTGCTCAAGGTAGTCACTGGTGGTCGAAGTGAAAGCCTCTAAATCATATGCAGAATATGACTCTGAGATAGAACCAGAAAGGGGAATAGGGATCATTGACATGGAACACGGTGCCACCATTGCTACCACCAAGCTCCAACCTAGTGAACCAGACAAGCCAGAAGAAGGAGAGCGCCTCTTCCATTCATAGATGTGGGTAAAAGGAACCCCACTACACTTCATCGTTGATAGTGGTAGCCAGAAGAAACTCATCTTAGCAGAGGTCATCAAGCGGCTAGCCATGCCAACAACCCCACACCCACAACCATACACAATTGGATGGCTCCTCCAAAGAAGCGATCTCCGCGTCAGCCAATAGTGTCAACTATCATACGACATCAAACCCTTCAAAGATGAGTTATTTTGTGATGTTTCTCCTCTCAAATTTTGTGATATTCTTTTGGGCCAACCTCATTTATGGAAATTTCATGTTGTATATGAGTCTAGGCCTCGTAGTGTTATTATTACTTTGAACAAGAAATTGTACAGGATACCTGAGGCAGTCCCACCTAGTGTTATTTCCTTGATCTCTATTGAGAAATGCAGGAAGGTCATCTCTCAAACAAGGAAGTTTGTCTTCTTCATGATTCGCTCTTAGAATAAGCGAAAGATCACAGCCACATCCAGGGTCTTTGCAGCCAACCTCTCCACACAATAGAAGCAAGTAGATAAGGTCGTGGAAGAATACTCGGATATATTCTCCTCACCTACAGGGGTACCTCTACACTACCAGGTCAAACACCCCATCGATCTGACCCACGGTGCACCACTACCCAATGGGCCAGTCTGTCATCACTCTTTGTTAGAGAATGAGGAGATCAAGCGACAGATAAAATAACTGCTCCACAAGGGGCACATCCACCCTAGCTCATCACCTTGCAGGAGCCCAATCATGCTGGTACAGAAGAAATATGGAACCTAGCGACTCTGTATTGATTACCGAGCTCTAAATAAAATCACAGTCAGAAACCGATACCCGATTCCCAAAATCGATGGCCTCCTTGATCAACTCATGGGGGCCAAATACTTTAGTAAGATTGATCTGAAGTCTGTCTACCACCAGGTCCCGATAGAACAAATAGATGTATGGAAGATCGCCTTCAAGTCAAAGGAAGGCCTTTTTGAATGGTTGGTCATGCCCTTTGGTTTGACAAATGCTCCATGTACTTTCATGAGGATGATGGATGATATCCTGTCACAATTCACCAATACTTTTGTAGTGGTGTATCTGGATGACATTTTAATTTACAGCAAGACTTGGGTCGAACACCTGCAGCATAGTCAGCAGGTTCTGCACACCCTGTGGCAGCACAAGCTATATGCCAACTTGGAAAAATGCTCCTTCAGCATGGACAGGGTCTATTACCTGGGCTACAACATTGATCAGCATGGCGTACATGTGGATTCACCCAAGATCCAAGTCATCCATGACTGGCCATCCCCAACAACACTCACTGATCTTTGGAGCTTCTTGGGCCTTGTCAATTTCTACTGTAGGTTTGTGTTGGGTTTCTCCCATATTGCATGGGCCCTCAGCCAAATAAACAGGGGTGGTGGTAAGGAGAAATTTGTGTTGGGATGGTCCCAACAACAAGCATTCGATGATCTGAAGCAGCGCTTATGCTCAGCCCCAGTGCTTTCACTACCATACCTACAACATCCTTTTGAGATCGAGACCGATGCTTCAGACTATGTTGTGGGCATCGTTCTCACCCAGCATGGCCACCCCGTGGCCTATCATAGTGAGGCACTGTCAGATAGTGTCCATAAGTAACCTACTTATGACAAAGAAATGTACTCCATGGTGCAAGCATGCCACAAGTGGAGACATTAAATTCTGTGGAAGGAGACAGTCATCCACACTAATCATAAGCCACTGCAGTTCATGCCCATAGGGAAAATTGCAGAATGACCACCATCAAAAGTGGTCCACATACTTGCAGCAATTCCACCTCAACATCAAGTATAAAACAGGAAGCACCAATCACATCACTGATTGCGTCAGTAGACTGTCAGTCGCGACACTCACCATGGTGTTAGACTCTTATGGCCATGAGACATTTGGATGGCCCCAACTCTATGAGACAGACCCTAACTTCGCCACCACCTACCAAATGTTGGGTGAAAACGTAGTTGTTGATAATTTCCATATTTAGGATGGGTTGTTGTGTCGTATGGGACATATCTTTGTTCCATCAAGTGAGCCAGCAAAGCTGATCTTTGAATCCCACTACAGTCGAGTGGCAGGACACTTCAGCGTTGAAAAGATAGTGGCGATGCTACTGAAACATTTCTACTGGCCGAAACTGTTAAGAACCAAACATCAATATAGCATAGAAAAACCTCAGGAAAAGTACTCAACGCCTTGAAAAAGAGATAATTTCAGATAATAAGCCTCTTCGAGGGGGCAACCTCCTTTTACCCCACTTAAATGTTCAAGTACAA
>ML789842.1:21083-61640 GCA_009831015.1 Picea engelmannii
GTTCAAGTACAAGATGATTCAAAATGAAAATGTCTCCTTGGTATATATAGGAGACTAGGAGGTATAATTACAACTAATGGCCTAAAGTCGACATAAATAAAATAAGATTACTAATATAATATGCCCCAATTAAGGGGTAATGAGACAATATTAGGGCTTAATAGAAACTTCGACAGGATTTCAGCAAGTATATCAGGTCCTGCACCGCCTGTGCTATTGCCAAACCGACCACTAAGAAACAGGGCATGTACACCCCTCTTCCTACTCCTGATAGGCCATGGGAATCCATATCAATGGAATACATGTTAGGCCTCCCATCCTCCAAGTGGGGAAATGACTGTGTTTTGTGGTTGTTGATCACTTTTCTAAGATGGCGATTCTAGTTGCCTGCAAGAAGAGCATCACAGCAAAGGCCACTGCCAAGCTCTTCTTTGAACGAGTCTGGGTACATTTTGGAATCCCAAAAAAAATTGTCTCAGATCAGGATAGTCGATTTCTCAGCACATTTTGATCGAGCCTCTGGTCACCGCTGGACACCAATCTCACCAAATACACGGCCTTCCATCCCCATACAGATGGCCAAACCGAGGTTGTAAATCAAATGATTGTGCATATCCTTCGCATGTATAATTCAAAGAACCCTCACACATGGTATGAGAGCCTTCCCTATGTCCATCATAGCTACAATTGAGCCCTGCATAGCTCAACCAACCACAACCCCTTTCAAGTGGGGTTGGGATTCGAACCATTGGGACCCATAGATGTTTCACTTCCCCTTGCGGTCACCTCGACCGACTCATCTCCTGCTCCAAATGAAGCTGACAAGACCAACTGGTTCATTGAGAGGATCCAACACATCTACCAACAGGTTCATGATATCCTATAGAAGTCCAATGACAAGTACAAACAGTTCCATGATCAACATCGGGTGCCGCATAAGTTTCAGGTGGGCGACAAAGTTTTTTTGCACTTGCAGAATGAATGCCTTACAAGACCCCATCAGAAGATTCACCCATTCTGTTATGGGTCATACACTATCACCAAGTCCATGGGGGATAATGATTTTGAGCTCAACATTCCTCCTTTCCTTGGTCTGCACCCAGTGTTCAACGTGGATCTACTTCTCCCTTATTTCCCACCATTATTGGACACCTCAGAAGTAGAAGAACAACAGACACCAACAGAGCTCAACCTCGACTGACTACAACAGGCATCCAATGATCATATTGTGGACAGACAGATCAAGGGCACTCGAAAAAAAGGATCCATCTTTATCGAGTCGTCAAAGTAGGGCAGCTCTTGCACCAAGGAACGTGGCTCGCCCGGGGCTAAATTCAGCAGAAATTTCCTCATCTGATGGGGGAAATCAACGCAATGCATACCATTTATTCCTAAGGAGGGAAGATTGATCCAGATGGATATCGATAGCCACCCACCTTTTCCAACTGGCTCAAAACAGTTTTTTGACAATTTTGGCAATTTACTATTTTTAGTAGTTTTAACTTCTGGGACCATTTTGAGGGCCTAAATGAAGGTTTTTCAGGATTGAGCTCCTCAATCATAGTCAAAGGAATTATCAATCCCCAAAAATGAATCTCCTCGACGATAAATTTCCAACAGGCTATCACACACCTAAAATGGAGATCATATGCAAAAGTTACGACCCCGGGAAGTTGATGTACTAACTTACCCAAATGGGGCCCACATGACTTTTGGCGCTTCATCTCCTAGGTTTAGATTTTTGGATGTCTAGGGTTTTGGGCATTCTTTCTTATTGTAAAAATGCCTTCAGAGCCTCATTGTAACCTTCTTCTTTGGAATGTGTGCTTCCGTCACATCTCTTCTCGGAGATAAGCCGCTAGCATTCCAGCAAGCTTGTTTCCACTACATTTTACAGTTTCAGCTTATTTCGTTATTGAATAGAAAACTATTTTTATTGTATCTCTATTATTTTGTGTTAAGTACCTGTTAATAATCTGTATTCATTTCCTTCTTCTCATAAAATCTGGATCAGTGGTATCAGAGTGGTCTTCTCCTTGTCGTCTTAATGCATGTGCCCAACGAGGTCGGAGTACAAAGAGTTTGGTCTCGAGCTTGTTTCTCTTGAGGAAAGAAGCTCTCGCATGCCCAAGCGACCTCCCATGGTAGGAGAAAAGAAATATGATGGGACAGGAGATCCTTTCAAACTGTTGATTGAGGAAGCCCTCACGCAAAAGAGGAACGAGATGATGGATAGTTTCACTCAAATCCTTTGGCGTCTAATAATGGACGATGCATCTTCTTCGAAGGGAGGCGCTGCCCCCTTCAAGGTACAAATAAACTTTGATATTCCTATATTTGAAGGTTAGATAGAGGGAGATGTTGTAGACAAGTGGTTGAATCTACTAGAAGGGTATTTTTTTGTCCATAACTTTTCCAATAAAGAAAAGATTACTCTTGCGCTCCTCAAAGTCATTCCCCATGTCAAAGATTGATGGGAAACTTTCTGTGAGCAAAAGGAAATAGAGGAAACCTCATTATTTTTAGTCACGACCACCTAGGAATCCTTCAGGGATGTTATTAAGGAACAATACTACCCTGTCGAAAGTTATGACGACCTATATACCAAATGGACCACACTGCGGCAAGAAAGAGACCAAGTAGTGCCAAATTTCACAAATATCTTCCATACCTTGCGCACCAAGTTGGGTATCAAAGATTCGGAGTGACATATAGTGCTCAAGTATCATGGTGCTCTATATAGATACATCCATACCAAAATGAAATTTCTATACATCTCATCCTTGGGTGCAGCCTACCGATATGTCATCAAAATCGAGCAAAAGCTCAAACAAAAGACACGGCAATTTGGTCCTGGGAACCCCTCACAACAAAATCTAGGAAAGGGCCCCAACCCACCAAACAAAGGACAGAGAAAATATGGAAAGTACTAGGATAACCAGTCCAAGCTGCAAGCAAAGAAGGACACTGGAAAGAGAAAGAAAGATACTAGGAAGTGGTGTAACTTCCATAAGATCCCTTGGCATAACACTGATGATTGTCACTTAAAGCATTCGCTAGTGGCTGAAGTGAAAGCCTCTGAATCAGATGCAGAGTATGACTTTGAGATAGAACAAGAAAGGGGAAGATGGATCATTGACATGGAACCCGGTGCCACCGTAGCTACCACCAAGCTCCAACCTGGTGAACCAGACGAGCTAGAAGAAGGAGAGCACCTCTTCCATTCACAGATGTGGGTAAAAGGCACCCGGCTGCACTTCATCGTTGATAGTGGTAGCCAGAAGAACCTCATCTTAGCAGAGGCTGTCAAGTAGCTGGCCCTACCAACAATGCCGCACCCACAACCATACACCATTGGATGGCTCCGCCAATGAAGCGATCTCCGCATTAGCCAACAGTGTCGACTGGCGTACGACATCAAGCCCTTCAAAGACAAGGTATTGTGTGATGTTGCTCCTCTCCAAGTTTGTGATGTTCTTTTGGGCCAACATTATTTATGGAAATGTCATGTTGTATATGATTCTAGGTGTCATAGTGTTATTATTACTTTGAACAGGAAATTGTATAGGATACCCGAGGCTATCCCACCTAATGTTATTTCCTTGATCTCTGTTGAGCAATGCAGGAAGGTCATCTCTCAGACAGGGAATTTTTTCTTCTTTGCGATTCACCCTCTGAATACGCAAAATATCATGGCCACATCCAGGGTCTCTGCGGTTGACCTCTCCACATAGAAGAAGCAAGTAGATAAGGTCACAGAAGAATACTCAGATACCTTCTCCTCACCTACAAGGGTACCTTTGCATTGCCAGATCAAGCACCCCATCGATCTGACCCCCCGGCGCACCGCTATCCAATGGGCCAGTCTATCATCACTCTTTGTTAGAGAATGAGGAGATCAAGTGACATATCCAAGAACTGCTCCACAAGGGGCACATCCACCCCAGCTCATCACCTTGCGAGAGCCCAATCGTGTTGGTACAGAAGAAAGATGGAACCTAGCGACTTTGTATTGATTACCAGGCTCTGAATAAAATCACAATCAGAAAATTGTACCCGATTCCCTGAATCGATGGCCTCCATGATCAACTCATGGGGGCCAAATACTTTAGTAAGATTGATCTGAAGTCTGGCTACCACCAGGTCCTAATAGAACAGAAAGATGTATGGAAGACCACCTTCAAGTCAAAGGAAGGCCTATTTGAATGGTTGGTCATGCCCTTTGGTTTGATAAATGATCCAGCCATTTTCATGAGGATGATGGATGATATCCTAAAACCATTCACCAATACTTTTGTAGTGGTGTATCTGGATGAAATTCTAATTTACCGCAAGACTTGGAGCGAACACTTGCAGCATATTCAGCAGGTTTTGCACACCCTGCGACATCACAAGCTATACGCCAACTTGGAAAAATGCTCCTTCGGCATGGACAGGGTCCATTACCTGGGCTACATCATTGATCAGCATGGCATGCATGTGGATACAGCCAAGACCCAAGTCATCCGTGACAGGCAAGCACCAACAACACTCACTAAGCTTCAGATATTTTTGGGCCTTTCCAATTTCTACCACAGGTTCGTGTAGGGTTTCTCCCATATTGCATGGGCCCTTAGCCAAATAAATAGGGGTGGTGGTAAGGTGAAATTTGCATGGGGATGGTTCCAACAAAAAGCGTTTGATGATTTGAAGCAGCACTTGTGCTCAGCCCCAGTACTTTCACTATCAGATCTAGAGCATCCTTTTGAGATCGAGACAGATGTTTCAGACTATGTTGTGGGCATCATTCTCACTCAGCACGTCCACCATGTGGCCTATCATAGTGATACATTGTTAGATATTGTCTGTAAGTACCCTACCTATGAAAAATAAATGTACTCCACGGTGCAAGCATGCCACCAGTGGAGACATTACATTCTAGGGAAGGAGACAGTCATCCACACTGATCATAAGCCACTACAATTCATGGAGACAAAGGGAAAATTGCAGAATGACCTCCATCAAAAGTGGTCCACATACTTGCAGAAATTCCACCTCAACATCAATTATAAAACAGGAAGCACCAATCGCGTTGTTGATTGCCTCGGTAGAAGCACCAAATGGACCACACTACGGCAAGAAAGAGACCAAGAAGTGCCAGATTTCACAAATATCTTCCATACTTTGCGCATCAATTTGGGTATCAAATATTTGGAGTGACATCTAGTGCTCAAGTATCACGGTGCTCTACATAGATACATCCGGACAGAAGTGGAATTTCTGGACATCTCATCCTTGGGCGCAGCTTATCGATATGCCATCAAAATTGAGCAGAAGCTCAAACAAAAGACGTGGCAATTTGGACCTGGGAACCCCTTACAACAAAATCCAGGAAACGGTGGCCCCAACCCACCAAACAAAGGACAGAGAAAACATGGACAGTATCAAGACAACCATTCCAAGCCGTAAGTAAAGAAGGCCACCAGAAAGACAAAGAAAGATACCAGGAAGTGGTGCGACTTCCATAAGAGCCCTTGGCATAACACTGTTGACTGTCGCTCAAAGAAGTCATTGGTGGCCGAAGTGAAAGCCTTTGAATCATATGCAGAATATGAGTCTGAGATAGAATTAGAAAGGGGAAGACGGATCATTGACACGGAACCCGGTGCCACCGTTGCTACCACCAAGCTCCAACTTGGTGAACCATACAAGCTAGAAGAAGGAGAGCGCCTCTTCCATTCATAGATTTGGGTAAAAGGCACCCCACTGCACTTCATCATTGATAGCGGTAGCCAGAAGAACCTCATCTCAGCAGAGGTCATCAAGCAACTAGCCCTGCCAACAATGCCACACCCACAACCATACACCATTGAATGGCTCTGCCAAGGAAGCGATCTCTGCGTCAGCCAACAGTGTGGACTTTATTACAACATCAATCCCTTCAAAGACGAGGTATTGTGTGATGTTTCTCCTCTCAAAATTTGTGATGTTCTTTTGGGCCAACCTTATTTATGGAAACGTCATGTTGTATATGAGTCTAGGCCTTGTAGTGTTATTATTACTTTGAACATGAAATTGTACAGGATACCCGAGGCAGTCCCACCTAGTGCTATTTCCTTGATCTCTGCTGAGAAATGCATGAAGTTCATCTCTCAGATGGGGAAGCATGTCTTCTTCATGATTCTCTCTTAGAATAATAGAAAGATCATAGTCACATCCAAGGTCTCTACGGATTACCTCTCCACATAGCAGAAGCAAGTAGATAAGGTCATGGAAGAATACTCGGATATCTTCTCCTCACCTACAGGGGTAACTCTGCACTGTTAGGTCAAGCAAAACATCGATTTGACCCATAGCGCAATGCTACCTAATGGGCCAGTCTATCATCTCTCTTTATTAGAGAATGAGGAGATCAAGCAACAGATACAAGAACTGCTCCACAAGGGGCACATCCTCCCCATCTCATCACCTTGCGGGAGCCCAATCGTACTGGTACAGAAGAAATATGGAACCTGGCGACTCTGTATTGATTACCGGGATCTGAATAAAATCACAGTCAGAAACCGGTACCCGATTCCTCAAATCGATGTCCTCCTTGATCAACTCATGGGGGCCAAATACTTCAGTAAGATTCATTTGAAGTCTGGCTACCACAAGGTCCCGATAGAACAGACAGATGTATGGAAGACCACCTTCAAGTTAATGGAAGGCCTTTTTGAATGGTTGGTCATGCCCTTTGGTTTGAGAAATGCTCTAGCCACTTTCATGAGCATGATGGACGATATCCTGCGACCATTCACCAATAATTTTGTAGTGGTGTATTTGGATGACATTCTAATATATAGCAAGACTTGGGCTGAACACTTGCAGCATATTCAGCAGGTTCTGCACACCCTGTGGTAGCACAAGTTATACGCCAAATTGGAAAAATCCTCCTTCGGCATGGACAGGGTCCATTACCTGGGTACATCATTGATCAATATGGTGTGCATGTGGATCCATCCAAAATCCAATTCATCCGTAACTTGCTAGCCCCAACAACACTCACTGAGCTTCTGAGCTTCGGAGCTTCTTGGGCCTTGCCAATTTCTACCGCAAGTTCATGTTAGGTTTCTCCCATATTGCATGTTGGGTTTCTCCCATATTGCATGGGACCTCAGCCAAATAAATAGAAGTGGTGGTAAGGAAAAATTTCCATGGGGTCGGTCCCAACAACAAGCATTCGATGATTTGAAGAAGCGCTTGTGCTCAGCCCCAGTACTTCAACTACCAAACCTGCAGCATCCTTTTGAGATCGAGACAGATGCTTCAGAATATGTTGTGGGCACCGTTATCACTCAACACGACCACCCTGTGGCCTATCATAGTGAGACACTGTCAGATATTGTCCATAAGTACCCTACTTATGAAAAAGAAATGTACTCCATGGTGCAAGCATGCCATCAGTGGAGTCATTACATTCTGGGGAAGGAGATAGTCATCCACACTAATCATAAACCACTGCAGTGCATGCAGACATAGGGAAAATTGCAGAATGACCGCCATCAAAAGTGGTCCACATACTTGCAGCAATTCCACCTCAACATCAAGTATAAAATAGGAAGCACCAATCGCGTCGATGATTGCCTCATTAGACCTCCAGTCGCGGCACTCACCACAGTGCTAGAATCTTGTGGCCATGAGACATATGGATGGCCCCAACTCTATGAGACAGACCCTGACTTCACCACCACCTACCAAATGTTGGGTGAAAACACAGTTGTCGATAATTTACATATTCAAGATGGGTTGTTGTGTCGTCTGGGCCATATCTGTGTTCCATCAAGTGAGCGAGCGAAGCTAATCTAGGAATCCCACTACAGTCGGGTGGCAGGACACTTCGATGTCAAAAAAATAGCGGTGATGCTACAGAAACATTTCTACTGGTCGAAACTTCGACAAGAGGTCAGCAAGTATATCAGGTTCTGCATTGCCTGTGCTATTGCAAAACCGACCATTAATAAATAGGGCCTGTACACCCCTCTTCCTACTCTTGAAAGGCCACGGGAATCCATCTCAATGGACTACATGTTGGGCCTCCCATCCACCAAGAGGGGAAATGACTGTGTTTTTGTGGTTGTTGATCACTTTTCTAAGATGGAAATTCTGGTTTCCTGCAAGAAGAGCATCATAGAAGAGGCCACTGCCAAGCTCTTCTTTGAACTTGTCTGCGTACATCTTGGAATCCCACAAACCATTGTCTCATATCGGGATAGTCGATTTCTCATCACATTATGGTCAAGCCTCTAGTCACTGCTGGACACTAAGCTCACCAAATCCACAGCCTTCTGCCCCTAGACAGATGGCCAAACCGAGGTTGTAAATTGAATGATTGTGAATATCCTTTGAATGTATAATTCATATCAGCCTTGCACATGGGATGAGAGCCTTCCCTATGTCCATCATAGCTACAATCGAGCCCTGCATAGCTCAACTGGCCATAGCCCCTTTCAAGTGGGGTTGGGATTCCAACCATTGGGACCCATAGATGTTGCACTTCCCCTTGCAGTCACCTCGACCGACTCATATCCTCCTCTAAATGAAGCTGACAAGGCCACCCAGTTCATTGAGTGAATCTATCACATCCGCCAACAGGTTTAGGATATCCTACAGAAGTCCAATGACAAGTACAAACAGCGCCATGATAAACATCGTGTGTCGTATAAGTTTTAGGTGGGCGACAAAGTTTGGTTGCACTTGTAGAAAGAACGCCTTATAGGACCCCATTGGAAGCTTCACCCACTCTGTTATGGGCAGTACACTATCACCAAGGCCGTGGGGGATAATGCTTTTGAGCTCAACATTCCTCCTTTCCTTGGTCTACACCTAGTGCTCAAAATAAATCTCCTTCGCCCTTATTTCCCACCATTATTGGAAACCTTAGAAGTAAAAGAACAACTGACACCAACAGAGATCAACCCTGACTTCCTACAATAGGAATCCAATGATCAGATTGTGGACAGACATATCAAGGGCACTCGACAGCAAAGGATCCATCTTTATCAAGTCGTCAAAGCAGGGCAGCTCTTGCACCAAGGCAAGCGGCTCACCCAGGGCCAAATTCAGTAGAAATTTCCTCATCTGATGGGGGACCTCAATGCAATGAAGAACATTTCTTCCTAAGGAGAAAGGATTGATGCAGATGTATATCATTGACCACCCACCTTTTCCAACTGGCTCAAAACAGTTTTCTGACAATTTTGGCAATTTACTATTTTTAGCAATTTTTCAGGATCAAGCTCCTCAATTATAGCCAAAGGCATGGTTGATAACCCAGAATGAATCTCCTCGATGATACCTTTCGTAAGAGCTATAACACACCTAAAACGTAGATCGTATGCAAAAGTTACGACCCTGGGAAGTTGATGTACTAACTTACCCAATCGGGGCCCACACGACTTTTGGTGCTTCATCTCCTAGGGTTAGGTTTTTGGATGTATAGGGTTTTTGTAATTATTTATTGTTGTAAAAATTCCTTCAGAGCCTCATTGTAACCTTCTTCTTGAGAATCCGCATTGTCGTCACATCTCTTCTCAGAGATAAGTCGCCACCATTCCTGGAAACTTGTTTCCGCTGCATTTTACAGTTTCAGCTTATTTTGTTATTTAATAGAAACCCAGTTTTACTGTATCTATGTTATTTTGTGTTAAGCACCTCTTAATAATATGTATTCATTTCATTCTTCTCATAAAATCTGGATCAGTGGTATCAGAGCGGTCTGCTCCTTTTCGTCTTGATGGATGTCCCCAATGACGTCAGAGTACAAAGAGTTGGGTCTCGAGCTTGTTTCTCTTGAGGAAAGAAGCTCTCGCATGCCCAAGCGACCTCCCATGGTAGGAGAAAATAAAGATGATGGGAAAGGAGATCCTTTCAAACTATTTATTGAGGAATCCCTCACACAACAGAGGAACGAGATGATGGATAGTTTCATGCAAATACTTCGGCGGCTACCAACAGGCGACGCATCTTCTTCGAATGGAGGCGTCGCCCCTTCAAGTTACAAATAAACTTCGATATTCCTATATTTGAAGGTCAGATAGATGTAGATGTTGTATACAAGTGGTTGAATCTACTAGAAGGGTATTTTTCTATACATAACTTTTTGAATAAAGAAAAGATTGCTTTTGCGCTCCTCAAAGTCATTCCCCATGTCAAAGATTGGTGGGAAACTTTCTGTGAGCAAAAGGAAACAAAGGAAACCTCATTATTTTAGGTCATGGCCATCTAGGAATCCTTCAGGGATGATATTAAGGAACAATACTATCCTATCAGAAGTTATGATGACTTGTATACCAAATGGACCACACTGCGGCAACAAAGAGACCAAGCAGTGCCAGATTTCACAAATATCTTCCATACCTTTGCGCACCAAGTTGGGTATGAAATATTCGGAGTGACATCTGGTGCTCAAGTATCATGGTGCTCTACTTAGATACATCCATACCAAAATGGAATTTCTTGAAATCTCATCCTTGGGCGCAGCCTACCGATATGACGTCAAAATCGAGCAGAAGCACAAACAAAAGAAGCGGCAATTTGGGCCTGGGAAAACCTCACAACGAAATCCAGGAAAGGGTGGCCCCAACCCACTGAACAAAGGATAGATAAAAGATGAACAGTATCAGGACAACCAGTCCAAGCCATAAGAAAAGAAGGACATTGGAAAGACAAAGAAAGATACTGAGAAGTGGTGCAACTTCCATAAGATCCCTTGGCATAACATTGCTGACTGTCGCTCAAAGTAGTCACTGGTGGCCAAAGTGAAAGCCTCTGAATCAGATGCAGAATATGACTCTGAGCCAGAATCAGAAAGGGGAAGAAGGATCACTGACATGGAACATGGTGCCACCATTGCTACCACCAAGCTCCAGCCTGGTGAACCAGACGAGCTAGAAGAAGGAGAGTGCCCCTTCCATTCATAGATATGGGTAAAAGGCACCCCGTTGCACTTCATTGTTATTAGAGG
This sequence comes from Picea engelmannii, assembly GCA_009831015.1. Lineage (NCBI taxonomy): Eukaryota > Viridiplantae > Streptophyta > Pinopsida > Pinales > Pinaceae > Picea > Picea engelmannii. The sequence continues at coordinate 32,068 of ML789842.1, forward strand.
TAGCCAAAAGAACCTCATCTCAGCAGAGGTTATCAAGTGGTTGGCCCTACAAACAATGTTGTACCCACCACCGTACACCATTGGATGGCTCTGCCAAGGAAACGATCTCCCCTTCAGCCAACAGTTTCGATTGTCGTACGACATCAAGCCCTTCAAAGATGAGGTATTGTGTGATGTTTCTCCTCTTGAAGTTTGTGATGTTCTTTTCGGCCAACCTTATTTATGGAAACGCCTTGTTGTATATGAGTCTAGGCCTCGTAGTTTTATTATTACTTTGAAGAGGAAATTGTACAGGATACCCGAGGCAGTCCCACCTAGTGCTATTCCCTTGATCTCTGCTGAGAAATGCAGGAAGTTCATCTCTCAGACAGGAAATTTTTTCTTCTTTGTGATTCACTCTCAGAATAAGAGAAAGATCACAACCACATCCAGGGTCTCTACGGTCGACCTCTCCACACAGCAGAAGAAAGTAGATAAGGTTGTGGAAGAATACTCGGATATCTTCTCCTCACCTACAGAGGTACCTCTGCACTGCCAGGTCAAGAACCCCATCAATCTGACCCTCGGTGCACCGCTACCCAATGGGCCAGTATATCATTGCTCTTTGTTAGAGAATGAGGAGATCAACCGATAGATCCAATAACTTCTCCACAAGGGGCACATCCCCCTCAACTCATCACCTTGCGGGAGTCCAATCATCTTGGTACAGAAGAAAGATGGAACCTGGCGAATCTGTATTGATTACCGGGCTCTGAATAAAATAAAATTCATAAATTGGTACCCAATTCCCTGAATCGATGGCCTCCTTGATCAACTCACAGGAGCCAAATACTTCAGTAAGATTGATCTGAAGACTGGCTACCACCAGGTCCCGATAGAACAGACAGATGTATGGAAGACCGTCTTCAAGTCAAAGGAAGGCCTTTTTCAATGGTTGGTTATGCCCTTTGTCTTAACAAATTCTCCAACCACTTTCATGAGGATGATGGATGATATCCTGCAACCATTCACCAATACTTTTGTAGTGGTGTATCTGGATGACATTCTAATTTACAGCAAGACTTGGGCTGAACACTTGCAGCATATTCAGCAGGTTCTGCACACCCTGCGGCAGCACAAGCTATATGACAACTCGGAAAAACGCTCCTTCGGCATGGACAGGGTCCATTACCTATGCTACATAATTGATCAGCATGGCGTCCATGTGGATCTAGACAAGATCCAAGTCATTTGTGACTGGCCAGCCCCAACAACACTCACTGAGCTTCGGGGCTTCTTGGGCCTTGCCAATTTCTACCATATGTTCGTGTTGGGTTTCTCCCATATTGCATGGGCTCTTAGCCAAATAAACAGGGGTGGTGGTAAGAAAAATTTGCATGGGGTCGGTCCCAACAACAAGCATTCGATGATTTCAAGCAATTCTTTTTCTCATCCCTAATACTTTCACTGCAAGACCTGTAGCATCCTTTTGAGATTGAGACAGATGCTTCAGACTATGTTGTGCGTGCAGTTCTCACTCAGCACAGCCACCCTGTGGCCTATCATAGTGAGACACTATCAGATACTGTCCGTAAGTACCCTACTTATGACAAAGAAATGTACTCCATGGTGCAAGCATGCCTCCAGTGGAGACATTACATTTTGGGGAAGGAGACAGTCATTCACACTAATTATAAGCCATTGCAGTTCATGCAGACACAGGGAAAATTGCAAAATGACCGCCATCAAAGGTGGTCCACATACTTGCAGCAATTCCACCTCAACATCAAGTATAAAATAGGAATCACCAATCGTGTCACTGATTTCCTCAGTAGACTGCCAGTCGTGGCACTCACCACGGTGCTAGACTCTTGTGGCCATGAGACATCTAGATGGCCCAAACTCTATGAGACAAACCCTGACTTCGCCACCACCTACCAAATGTTGGGTGCAAACATAGTTGTCAATAATTTCCATATTTTGGATGGGTTGTTATGTCGTTTGGGCCATATATGTGTTCCATCAAGTGAGTAAGAAAAGATGATCTAGGAAGCCCACTACAGTCGGGTGGCAGGACACTTCAGCGTTGAAAAGACAGTGGTGATGCTACAAAAACATTTCTACTAGCTGAAACTTCGACAGGAGGTGAGCAAGTATATCAGGTCCTGCACTGCCTGCACTATTCCCAAACCAACCACTAAGAAACAGGGCATGTACACCCCTCTTCCTACTCCTGATAGTCCATGGGAATCCATCTCAATGGACTACATGTCGGGCCTCCCGTACACAAAGCGGGGAAATGACTGTGTTTTGTGGTTATTGATCGCTTTTCTAAGATGGTGATTCTAGTTGCTTGCAAGAAGAACATCATAGCAGAGGCCACTGCCAAGATCTTATTTGAATGAGTCTAGGTACATTTTGGAATCCCACAAACCATTGTCTCAAATCAGGATAGTCGATTTCTCAGCACATTCTGGTCGAGCCTCTTGCCACTGTTGGACACCAATCTTACCAAATCCACGGCCTTCCACCCCCAAATAGATGGCCAAATCGAGGTTGTAAATCAAATTATTGTGCCTATCCTTCGCATGTATAATTCAAATAACCCTCGCACATGTGATGAGAGCCTTCCCTATATCCATCATAGCTACAATCAAGCCCTACATAACTCAACCAGCCACAGCCCCTTTCATGTGGGGTTGGGATTCCAACCATTGGGACCCATAGATGTTTCACTTCCCCTTGCTATCACCTCGACTGAATCATCTCCTACTCCAACTGAAGATGATAAGGCCACCCAGTTCATTGAGCGGATCCAGCACATCCACCAACAGGTTCAGAATATCCTACAGAAGTCTAATGACAAGTACAAACAGCACCATGATCAACATCGAGTGCCGCATAAGTTTTAGGTGGGAGACAAAGTTTGGTTTCACTTTTAGAAAGAACGCCTTACAGCTCCCCATCGAAAGCTTCACCCACTCTGTTATGGGTTGTACACTATCACCAAGGCCGTGGGGGATAAGTCTTTTGAGCTCAACATTCCTCCTTTCCTTGGTTTGCACCTAGTGTTCAAAATGGATCTCCTTCGCCCTTATTTCCCACCATTATTGGACACCTCAGAAATAGTATAACAACTGACACCAACAGATCTCAACCCCGACTGCCTAAAATAGGAATCCAATGATCAGATTGTGGACAGACAGATCAAGTGCACTTGACAACAAAGGATCCATCTTTATCGAGTTGTCAAAGTAGGGCAGCTCTTGCACCAATGAAAGTGGCTCACCCGGGGCCAAATTCAGTAGAAATTTCCTCATCAGATGGGGGACCTCAATGCAATGGAGACCATTTCTTCCTAAGGAGGGAGGATTGATTCATATGGATATCGGTTGCCACCCACCTTTTCCAACTGGCTCAAAACATTTTTCTGACAATTTTGGCAATTTACTATTTTTAGCAGGAGAAAATAAAGATGACAGGATAGGAGATCCTTTCAAACTATTGATTGAGGAAGCCCTCACACAACACAGGAACGAGATGATGGATAGTTTCACGCAAATCCTTTGGCAGCTACCAATAGGTGATGCATCTTCTTTGAATGGAGGCACCTCTCCCTTCAAGGTACAAATAAACTTTGATATCCCTATATTTGAAGGTCAGATAGACACAGATGTTGTAGACAAGTGGTTGAATCTACTAGAAGTGTATTTTTATGTCCATAACTTTTCAAATAAAGAAAAGATTACTTGTGCTCTCCTCAAAGATGTTCCCCATGTCAAAGATTGGTGGAAAACTTTGGTGGGCAACATCAAGCCCTTCAAAGATGAGGTATTGTGTGATGTTGCTCCTCTCAAAGTTTGTGATGTTCTTTTGGGCCAACCTTATTTATGGAAATGTCATGTTGTATATGAGTCTAGGCCTCGTAGTGTTATTATTACTTTGAACATTAAATAGTACAGGATACCCGAGGCAGTCCCACCTAGTGATATTTCCTTGATCTATGTTGAGAAATGCAGGAGGGTCATCTCTCAAATAGGGAAGTTTGTCTTCTTTGTGATTCTCTCTCAGAATAAGAGAAAGATCATAGCCACATCCAGGGTCTCTACAGCCGACCTCTCCACACAGCAGAAGTAAGTAGATAAGGTCGTGGAAGAATACTCATATATCTTCTCCTCACCTACAGGGGTAACTTTGCACTGTCAGGTTAAGCACCCCATCGATCTGACCCCCCGATGCACCGCTACCCAATGGGTCAGTATATCGTCGCTCTTTGTTAGAGAATGAGGATATCAAGTGACAGATCCAACAACTGCTCCACAATGGGCCCATCCACCCCATCTCATCACCTTGCGGGAGCCCAATCGTGTTGGTACAAAAGAAAGATGGAACCTAGCGAATATGTATTGATTACCAGGCTCTGAATAAAATCACAGTCAAAAAATGGTACCCGATTCCCCGAATTGATGGCCTCCTTGATCAACTCACGGGGGCCAAATACTTGAGTAAGATTGATCTGAAGACTGGCTACCACCAGATCCTAATAGAACAAATAGATGTATGGAAGACCACCTTCAACTCAAAGGAAGGCCTTTTTGAATGGTTGGCCATGCCCTTTGGTTTAACAAATGCTCCAGCCACTTTCATGAGGATGATGGATGATATCCTGTGACCATTCACCAATACTCTTGTAGTGGTGTATCTGGATGACATTCTAATTTACAGCAAGACTTGGGTTGAACACTTGCAACATATTCAACAGGTTCTGCACACCCTGCGGCAGCACAATCTATATGACAACTTGGAAAAATTCTCCTTCAGCATGGACAGGGTCCATTACCTGGGCTACATCATTGATTAGCAGGGAATCCATGTGGATCCAGCCAAGATCCAAGTCATCCATGGCTGGCCAGCCCCAACAACACTCACTGAGCTTCAGAGATTCTTGGGCCTTGCCAATTTCTACTGCAAGTTCGTGTTGGGTTTCTCCCATATTGCATGGGCCCTCAGCCAAATAAACAGGGGTGGCGGTAAGGTGAAATTTGCATGGGGCCGATACCAGCAACAAGCATTTGATGATTTGAAGAAACGCTTGTGCTCAACTCAAGTACTTTCACTACCAGACCTATAGCATCATTTTGAGATCGAGACAGATGCTTCAGACTATCCTATGGGTGTCGTTCTCACTCAGCACAGCCACCCCGTGGCCTATCATAGTGAGACACTATCAGATACTGTCTGTAAGTACCCTACTTGTGACAAAGAAATGTACTCCATGGTGCAAGCATGCCACCAGTGGAAACATTACATTCTAGGGAAGGAGACAGTCATACACACTGATCATAAGCCATTGCAGTTCATGCAGACACAGGGAAAATTGCAGAATGACCACCATGAAAGGTGGTCCACATACTTGCAGAAATTCCACCTCAACATCAAGTATAAAATAGGAAGCACAAATCGTGTTGCCGATTGCCTCAGTAGACCACCAGTCGTGGCACTCACCATGGTTCTAGACTCTTGTGGCCATGAGACATCTGGATGGCCCAAACTCTATGAGATAGACCCTGACTTCGCCACCACCTACCAAATGTTGGGTGCAAACGTAGTTGTTAATAATTTCCATATTCATGACGGGTTGTTGTGTCATTTGGGCCATATCTGTGTTCCATCAAGTGAGCGAGCGAATCTGATCTGGGAATCCCACTATAGTAGGGTGGCAGGACACTGCGGCATTTAAAATACAGTGGTGATGCTACAGAAACATTTATACTCGACGAACCTTCGATAAGAGGTCAAAAAGTATATCAGGTTATGCATTGCCTGCGTTATTGCCAAACTGACCACTAAGAAACAGGGCATATAAACCCCTCTTCCTACTCTTGACAGGCCATGGGAATCCATCTCAATGGACTACATGTCGAGCCTCCCATCCGCCAAGCGGGGAAATGATTGTGTTTTTGTGGTTGTTGATATCTTTTCTAAGATGGCGATTCTGGTTGCCTACAAGAAGAGCATCATAGCAAAGGCCACTACCAAGCTCTTCTTTGAATGAGTCAGGGTAAATTTTGGAATCCCACAAACCATTGTCTCAGATCAGGATAGTCGATTTCTTAGCACATTTTGGTCGAGCCTCTGGTCACTATTGGACACCAAGCTCACCAAATCCATGGTCTTCCACCCCCATACAGATGTTCAAACCGAGGTTGTAAATTGAATGATTATGCATATCCTTCACATGTATAATTCAAAGAACCCTCGCACATGGGATGAGAGCCTTCTCTATGTCCAGCATAGCTACAACCGAGCCCTGCATAGCTCAATCGGCCACAGCCCCTTTCAAGAGGGATTGGGATTCCAACCATTGGGATCCATAGATGTTGCACTTCCCCTTGCGATCACCTCGACCGACTCATATCCTACTCCAACTGAAGCTAACAAGGCCACCCGGTTCATTGAGCGGATCCAGCACATCTACCAACAGGTTCAGGATATCCTACAGAAGTCCAGTGACAAGTACAAACAACGCCATGCTCAACATCAAGTGTCGCATAAGTTTCAGGTGGGCGACAAAGTTTCGTTGCACTTGCAGAAAGAACGCCTTACAGGACCCCATTGGAAGCTTCGCCCACTTCGTTATGGGTCGTACACTATCACCAACACTGTGGTGGATAATTATTTTGAGCTCAACATTCCTCCTTTCCTTGGTCTGCACCCAGTGTTCAATGTGGATCTCCTTCGCCCTTATTTCCCACCATTATTGGACACCCCAGAAGTAGCAGAACAATTGACACCAACAGAGCTCAACCCTGACTTCCTACAATAGGCATCCAATGATCATATTGTGGATAGAAATATCAAGGGCACTCGACAATAAATGATCCATCTTTATCGAGTCATCAAAGCAGGGAAACTCTTGCACCAAGGCAACTGGCTCACCCGAGGCCAAATTCAGAAGAAATTTCCTCATCTGATGGGGGACCTCAACGGAACGGAGACCATTTCTTCCTAAGGAGGGAGGATTGATCTACATGGATATCGGTGGCCTCCCACCTTTTCCAACTAGCTCAAAACAATCTTCTGACAATTTAGGCAATTTACTATTTTTAGCAGTTTTAACTTTTGGGGCCATTTTGAGGGCCTAAATTAAGGTTTTCCAGGATCGATCTCCTCAATGATATCTGAAGGAATGATTGAGACCTAAAAATTAATATCCTTTATGATATCTTTCCAATGGGCTATCACATGACTAAAACGGAGATCGTATGCAAAAGTTACGACCCCAGGAAGTTGATGTACTAACTTACCCAAACGGGGCCCACATGACTTTTGGTGCTTCATCTCCTAGGGTTAGGTTTTTGGATGTCTAGGGTTTTTTGCATTCTTTATCAATGTAAAAATGCCTTCAGAGCCTCATTGTAACCTTCTTCTTGAGAATGCGTGTTGTCGTCACATCTCTTCTCAGAGATAAGACGCCACAATTCCAGCAAGCTTGTTTCCGCTGCATTTTACAGTTTCAGCTTATTTTGTTATTGAATAGAAAACTAGTTTTATTGTATCTCTGTTATTTTGTGTTAAGCACCTATTAATAATCTATATTCATTTAGTTATGCTAATAAAATATGGATCAGTGGTATCAGAGTGTTCTGCTCCTTGTCGTCTTAATGCATGTCCCCAACGAGGTCGGAGTACAAAGAGTTGGGTCTCGAGCTTGTTTCTCTTGAGGAAAGAAGCTCTCGCACGCCCAAGTGACCTCCCATGGTAGGAGAAAAGAAATATGAGGGGACAAGAGATCCTTTCAAACTATTGATTGAGGAATCCCTCACGCAACAGAGGAACGAGATGATGGATAATTTCGTGCAAATCCTTCGGCGGCTACCAATAGGCGACGCATATTCTTCGAACGGAGGCACCGCCCCCTTCAAGGTACAAATAAACTATGATATTCCTATATTTGAAGGTCAGATCGACGCAGATGTTTTAGACAAGTGGTTGAATCTACTAGAAGGGTATTTTTTTGTCCATAACTTTTGGAATAAAGAAAAGATTACTTTTGCACTCCTCAAAGCCATTCCCCATGTCAAAGATTGGTGGGAAACTTTCTGTGAGCAAAAGGAAACAGAGGGAACCTCATTATTTTCAGTCATGGCCACCTGGGAATCCTTCAAGGATGCTATTAAGGAATGATACTACCCTATCAGAAGTTATGACGACCTGTATACCAAATGGACCACACTACAGCAAGAAAGAGACCAAGCAGTGCCAGATTTCACAAATATCTTCTATACCTTGCGCACAAAGTTGGGTATCAAAGATTCAAAGCGAAATATGGTGCTCAAGTATCGTTGTGCTCTGCATAGATACATCCATACCAAAATGCAATTTCTTGACATCTCATCCTTGGGTAAGGCCTACCAATATTCCGTCAAAATCGACCAGAAGCTCAAACAAAAGACACGACAATTTGGGCCTGGGAACCCCTCACAACAAAATCTAGGAAAGGGCAGCCCCAACCCACTGAACAAAGGATAGAGAAAAGATGGATAGTATCAAGAAAACCAGTCCAAGCCACAAGAAAAGATGGACACCAGAAAGACAAAGATAGATACCAGGAAGTGGTGCGACTTCCATAAGAGCCCTTGGCATAACACTGCTAACTGTCGCTCAAAGAAATCGTTGGTGGCCAAAGTGAAAGCCTCTGAATCAGATGCAAAATATGACTTTGATCCATAACTAGAAAGGGGAAGACGAATCATTGATGTGGAACTCGGTGCCACTATTTCTACCACCAAGCTCTAGCCCGGTGAACCAGATGAACCAGAAGAAGGAGAGCGCCTCTTCCATTCACAGATGTGGGTAAAAGGCACCCCACTCCACTTCATCATTGATAGCGGTAGCCAGAAGAACCTCATCTTAGTAGAGGTTGTCAAGTGGTTGGCCCTACCAACAAATCCGTACCCACAACTGTACACCATTGGATGGCTTCGCCAATGAAGCAATCTCCGCATCAGCCAACAGTGTCAACTGTCGTACGACATCAAGCCCTTCAAAGATGAGGTATTGTGTGATGTTTCTCCTCTCTAAGTTTGTGATGTTCTTTTTGGCCAACCTTATTTATGGAAACATCATGTTGTATATGAGTCTAGGCCTCTTAGTGTTATTCTTACTTTGAACATGAAATTGTACAGGATACCCGAGGCAATCCCACCTAGTGTTATTTCCTTGATCTCTATTGAGCAATGCAGGAAGGTCATCTCTCAAACAAGGAAGTTTGTTTTCTTCATGATTTGCTCTCAGAATAAGTGAAAGATCACAGCCACATCCAGGGTCTGTGTGGCCGACCTCTCCACACAAAAGAAGCAAGTAGATAAGGTCGTCGAAGAATACTCGGATATATTCTCCTCACCTATAGGGGTACCTCTGCACTGTCAGGTCAAGAATCCCATCCATCTGACCCCCAGTGCACCGCTACCCAATAGGCCAGTCTATTGTCGCTCTTTATTAGAGAATGAGGAGATCAAGTGACAGATCCAAGAACTACTCCACAAGGGGCACATCCACCCCAACTCATCACCTTGCGGAAGCCCAATCGTGCTGGTATAGAAGAAAGATGGAACCTGGTGACTCTGTATTGATTACCGGGCTCTGAATAAAATCACAGTCAGAAATCGGTACCTGATTCCTCGAATCAATGGCCTCTTTGATCAACTCACGAGGGCCAAATACTTCAGTAAGATTGATTTGAAGTCTTGCTACCACCAGGTCCCGATAGAACAGATAGATGTATGGAATACCACCTTCAAGTCAAACGAAGGAATTTTCAAATGGTTGTTCATGCCCTTTAGTTAAAAAAATGCTCCAACCACTTTCATGAGGATGATGGACAATATCTTGTGACCATTCACCAATACTTTTGAAGTGGTTTATATGGATGACATTCTAATTTACAGTAAGACTTGGGCCGAACACTTGTAGCATATTCAGCAAGTTTTGCACACCTTGCGGTAGCACAAGCTATATGCCAACTTGGAAAAATGCTCCTTCAGCATGGGTAGGGTCCATTACTTTGGCTACATCATTGATCAACATGGCATGCATGTGGATCCATCCAAGATCCAAGTCATCCGTGACTGGCCATCCCCAACAACACTCACTGAGCTTTGGAGCTTCTTGGGCCTTGCCAATTTCTACTACATGTTCGTGTTGGGTTTCTCCCATATTGCATGGGCCCTCAGCCAAATAAACAGGGGTGGTGGTAAGGTGAAATTTGCATGGGGTTGGTCCCAAAAACAAGAATTCAATGATTTGAAGCAGCGCTTGTGCTCATCCCCAGTATTTTCACTATCAGACCTGCAGCATCCTTTTGAGATCGAGACAAATGCTTCAAACTATGTTGTGGGCATCGTTCTCACTCATCACGGCCTCCCCGTGGCCTATCATAGTGAGACACTGTCAGATACTTTTCATAAGTACCCTACTTAGAACAAAGAAATGTACTCCATGGTGCAAGCATGTCGCTAGTGGAGACATTACATTCTGGGGAAGGAGACAGTCATCCACACTAATCATAAACCACTGTAGTTCATGCAGACACAGGGAAAATTGTAGAATGACCGCCATCAAAAGTGGTCCACATACTTGCAGCAATTCCACCTCAACATCAAGTATAAAAAAGGAAGCACCAATCGCATCGTTGATTGCCTCAGTGGAACACCAGTCGCGGCACTCACCAAGGTGTTAGACTCTTGCGGCCGTCAGACATATGGATGGGCCCAACTCTATGAGATAGACGCTGACTTCACCACCACCTACCAAATGTTGGGCACAAATGTAGTTGTCGATAATTTCCATATTCAATATGGGTTGTTGTGTTGTTTGGGACATATCCATGTTCCATCAAGTGAGTGAGTGAAGCTGATCTGGGAATCCCACTACAGTCGGGTGGCAGGACACTTTGGCATTGAAAGGATAGTGGCAATGCTACAGAAACATTTCTACTAGCTCAACCTTCGATAGGAGGTCAGCAAGTATATCAGGTCTTTCACTTCCTTCACTATTTCCAAAATGACCACTAAGAAACAGGGCCTGTACACCCCTCTTCCTACTCCTGAAAGGCCATGGGAATCCATATCAATGGACTACATGTCGGGCCTCCCATCCACCAAGCAAGGAAATGACTGTGTTTTTGAGGTTATTGATCGCTTTTCTAATATGGTGATTCTGGTTGCTTGCAAGAAGAGCATCATAGCAGAGGCCACTACCAAGATCTTCTTTGAATGAGTTTGGGTACATTTTGGAATCCCACGAACCATTGTCTCAAATCGGGATAGTCGATTTCTCAGCACATTCTGGTCGAGCCTCTGGTCACTGTTGGACACCAAGCTCACCAAATCCACATCCTTCCACCCCCAGACAGATGGCCAAACCGAGGTTGTAAATCAAATTATTGTGCATATCCTTTGCATGTATAATTTAAATCACCCTCGCACATGGGATGAGAGCCTTCCCTATGTCCAGCATAGCTACAATTGAGCCCTACATAGCTCAACTGGCCACAACCCCTTTCAAGAGGGGTTGGGATTCCAATCATTGGGACCCATAGATGTTGCACTTCCCCTTGTGGTCACCTTGATCGACTCATCTCCTGCTCCAGCTAAAGCTGACAAGGCCACCAGTTTCATTGAGTGGATCGAGCACATCCACCAATAGGTTCAGGTATCCTACAGAAGTCCAATGACAAGTACAAACAGCGCCATGATCAACATCGGGTGCCACATAAGTTTCAGGTGGGAGACAAATTTTGGTTGCACTTGCAGAAAGAATGCCTTACAGGACCCCATCAGAAGCTTCGCCCACTTTATTATGGGATGTACACTATCACCAAGGCCATGGAGGATAATTCTTTTGAGCTCAACATTCCTCCTTTCCTTGGTCTGCACCCAGTGTTCAACGTGGATCTCCTTCACCCTTATTTCCCACCATTATTGGACACCTCAGAAGTAGAAAAAAAACTGACACAAACAAATCTCAACCTTGAATGCCAACAACAAGCATCCAATAATAAGATTGTGGACAGACAGATCAAGGGCACTCGACAACAAAGGATCCAGATTTATCGAGTCGTCAAAGCAGGGCAACTCTCGCACCAAGGCAAGTGGCTCACCCGTGGCTAAATTCAGAAAAAAATTCCTCATCTGATGGGGGAACTCAATGCATTGGATACCATTTCTTCCTAAGGAGGGATGATTGATCCATATGGATATCGATGGCCACCCACCTTTTCCAACTAGCTCAAAACAATTTTCTGACAATTTTGGCAATTTACTATTTTTAGCAGTTTTAACTTTCGAGGCCATTTTGAGGGCCTAAATGAAGGTTTTTCAAGATAAATCTCCTCAATGATATCTAAAGGAATTATTGATCCCCCAAAATGAATCTCTTCGATGATACCTTTCCAACGGGCTATCACATGCCTAAAACGGAGATTGTATGCAAAAGTTACGACCCCGGGAAGTTGATGTACTAACTTACCCAAACAAGACCCACATGACTTTTGGCGCTTCATCTCCTAGGGTTAGGTTTTTGGATGTCTAGGGTTTTTGGTATTCTTGCTTATTGTAAAAAGGCCTTCAGATCCTCATTGTAACCTTCTTCTTTTGAATGCACGTTGCCATCACATCTCTTCTCAGAGATAAGTCGCCACCATTCCAGCAAGCTTGTTTCCGCTTCATTTTACAGTTTCAACTTATTTCATTATTGAATAGAAAACCAATTTTACTGTATCTCTGTTATTTTGTGTTAGCACCTGTTAATAATCTGTATTCATTTCGTTCTGCTCATAAAATCCGGATCATTGAGGAAATGTCTATATATGTAAGGGTGTTTTTTACTGCATCATAGGCAATCAATTGTGCCATCATATATGAAAGCAGAGGCAAAAGTAGGAGAGTTTCATTTGGCACATACAAGCTTGAAGGGGGTCGGGTACGCATTCATTGCAACCAAAACACTCTCAACCTACACACGTGATCATAGTAGTTAATATATTGAGCAATATAATATACAACTGTGCAACAAAAAAGCTGCAAAAAATTGTTCAAGGCAATTTTTATGAGCAAAGTGTGAATGGAATTGTAGATGTATACGCACAACCATTTTTGAGCTAGTTAGTTTATTGAGATCATGTACTATGTATGTTCCCAATTCTATTAAAAATGTTGTTTGGTTTGTGCAAAAGATCCTTTCTTTAACATCTATTTTCTTTGTTATATTTTTTAAGAGCATAAGTGGAAATTTCCCTTTATGCAATTGTTGTTCCATTGAGGAAAACAAATTTGAATAGGTGTCGAAAAATTGTAGCTGCAACATGAAACAGTGTAATAGTTGTGTAACATAATTGAGATATATGAACATGTGAAAGTAAAGGACAAAACTAGATACGGAGAACAGTACCATTTCCTTGTCATTGTCTGACTCTCCGGTACGAAACGATATTCTAAACAAATCGTGGGAATTTTTTCCATGATACTTGTTTCGTTGAGCAATATAATCCGATCACAATCACCACGGTCATATACTGTTTTTGGAAATATATTCAAATTTGTGATGGATATCCCATTACCTGGAAAGATATTTTCTGCATGTTTCTTGACAAGTTGTGTAGGGATAGTCAGTCTGACTGTCATCATGTCTTCATTGTCTGTCATGTCATCATGCACAATGCATCTAGTTTTGTTTTCCTTGTCTAAGTAGGTGTTGTACACGACCATTATGTCCCCGACGAACACTTTTCCAGTTCGGCGGTTGTTCAAGCCTTCTATCGATAATATATTGGGTGTTATAAGTTTAGACCTGGTGACATTTTTTGAACAGAAAAATTAATGTGAATGGTAGTCTGCATCATTGTTTTGTTTTCTTTTTTTTTGGCATAAATGTACAAGTAGATGCACAACTTGGAAGAAGTATGCAGTTCTGAGTTTTTTAACCATACCTCTTAGTCTGCGAAGCTTGCACTATGTCAGGCGTTTCACTTGCGCTCGTTGATACTTCTTGTGAACTACAAAGTATGTGTTGCAGATGACATCAATATATTGATCATGGCATAGATGAATAAATAGCTCATGATATTTTTTTGGTAAACAAAGAGAGAGCAAAATGTATGAATCTTTACCTTTGGCCTTGTCATTTTATTTATGTTTGCGATGATTGACTACTCATGCCCATGTCACTCATCCAACTTTTTCTGATGAAAGCATGTGTACATGAACATCAGAACGACTAAATAAGCATATGCATTGTATATTGTCCATAATTTTTCTATATTTCACATATAGGCTCGAAGGAAATGGAATACGATATAGGGTGTCAACGGATACTTAGGAAACATGAGGACCCGATGGTCAAATTGTATGAAACATGAGGACCCGATGGTCAAATTGTATGCCTCATAAATTTTGAGTGAAAAAATGTGTAACATGGAACAGGGCATGATGGGGGAGTCTGGCGGCCAATATGTATATCGTGGGACCCCCGAAATTGTTTGCGTATCATGGAAGAATATAAGCGCAATCTTGAGCCCTCTAGCCTGGGAGTCCTGTTGTCAATTTGTATATCGCGGAACTTCGGGTCTTGTTTGGAGGACATGGAACAATAGAAAGAAATTTTGAGCCCGCCAACCCTGGAATTCATAATCAAAAAAGTGGCTAAGTATGGAATGAGGAAGTAGTCGGTCGGACTCGTGATATAGAAGCATGAGTATAAATTTGAACCCATGAGTCAGCCAACCCATGAACGTAGATATTTTCAAAAAAATGGCCAAGCAAAGCAACCAGAAAGTGAAAGTAGAGGGAAAAGAAAGGGGAATTTGGTTAAGTATAGAAGAGGGGGAAAAAGGGGATAATAGAGTGGGAAAATAGAAAAGGGGACTGCAATTTTTAGAAGTAGGAAGTCTCAACAAAGGCCCAATGTTGCCAGATCATCATTTTCTAGTCCAATATTTTATCCACCTACTCATTTTGTGTGTTTGATTTACTATCACAATTGGTATACCTTTTCGAAGATTGTACTTCACCTTCCTCTGTTGTGGCATACAAGATTGCATCCTCTTGTCCAACTAATATGTTTCTTTCAATGTAGCAATGTAGAAAATACAATGGACATGAAGGTAAGTTGGTATGTAGAAAGATATGTAAAAAAATAAATACAATTCTATTTATTTCAATGTAGTAGCACAGAAAATACAATTGACATGAAGATAAGTTATTATGTAGGAAGATACGTAGTATCTACATACAATAAATTAGGTGCAAAGCAGTAGAACAAATATACAGACAATAAATGAAATACAAAACAATGAAATATGAAATAAGAGTAGAAGCATGCACCTTTGTATCTCCTCTTCTACATTTGCGGTTAAGAGTCCTTCATCTTCTCCAGTTATTTTGTTTGTTTCAATATGGGAACGCACAAAATACAATGAACATGAATGTAACCTAGTATGTAAGGGAAAACAAGTAATATGTACATACAGTAAATGAGAATCAAAGGAATAGAATAAAAGAAAGAGTTAGAAGCATAAACCTTTGTTTTTCTTGATCCATGGTTGTGGTTATATAGAACTTTTCCTGGCCAAAATATATTACAAGCCAGAAAATATTAATAAGTTGGATGGTTCTAGCTAAATGATTTGGTTTTGTGCAAAAAAGTATCCAGATATGCTTTGAGACATGGAAATATAATTTTATAATATGTTTGATGTATATTTCATAATTCAAGTACAAGACAAATTGTGTCGTGGTCAGACCAGTCTGTGTATAAGATAAAGCGGTTGTATTGTGATATAGGCACATTTCACCATATATGGTTAATAAGTGTGTTTTATACATGTTTTATCTTAACCAAAAGAAAGAGGATATTGTAATTGCACATGTAGTTTTCCAATTATTTTTGTTATGGCACTATTTTGTAGCATGTTAACATTGAAATCTCCTAGAATGGTAATGTTTTCATTCAGATGTAAATGGTGTAATGCATTTGAAAAAAAAAGCATTGTGTTAGCAATGTTGCATGCAGAGCGGCATAGAGATTGAATATTGAAATTTTCAATCCAAAGAAAACTACTCTTGCTAACACCATCTCAACATCTTTTTCTTCTACAAGAACATTTTGCAAAGGCATGTAGGTATGGTTCATATTTTGGAGAAAACATTGGAGCAAATTTAAGAGAAGGAGGGAAAGATGTGCCAATTTTGTGCAATTTTGTTACATCCTAGCCACCATTATACCATACCTAGCCCTTCTACACCTACCTACAATTTTCTTCTACAAGAATATTCTGCAAAGGCAACAAGATTGACATCGTATTTTTCATGTGAAATACATGGGTTCGATTCCTGTACAAGATAGGTAGGTACTCATTCCTAGGAAAGTTGGGAATATCATCGAGGGCAAGGTGTGAAGTCCGAAGAATTCCTTATTCAATTGAGGCCTTATATTTCCACTACGTCACATACGGCAAAGGAACGGGATTTGTAATGCTAGAAAAAATGACAGTCGGAGTTGTGAAGACGACATCGGCATGCACATGGTGCAGAGCCTAGGGAAAAAATCAGAGGAAAATTTAAGAGTAGGATAAAAAGATATGCCAACCTCTATGGAAATTCTGCAGGATAAGAATGATGAATAAATACTTAAACATTTTTACTTGCAAAATGCAAACAATGAACAATAAACAAAGAATACAAATGAAAGTATGGTACTGGAACTTACTCGTCAGTGATGAAGGACATAACCATAGGTACAATTGTGGGTGCGGGACTTGAACCCTGCAAAGTCGAAGCAAACAAAAGAAAGAAGCAAGAAACAAACCAATGAACAAGCACGAACAGGTCCAACTGCAGGTACAGGACCTCAACCCTACAAAATTGAACCAAATAACAAGAAGTAGCAACCAATGAACCAGCGAACCAGTAAAGAATATATGTATCTTCAATGATGATTAAATTGCATTCCAGGTATAGAAGAAATACGAAACATATGATGACCATGCGAGTCGAAATACTTAAAAATTCTTACCTGGAAAATGTAAACAGTAAACAACAAAGAACAAATATGAATGAAACTATGGTATCGAAACTTACTCGGCAATGATGAATGACAGAATCATAGATCCAATTGTGGGTGCAGGACTTTAACCTTGAAAAGTAAAAAAATAGCTCCAACTGCAGGTGCAAGACTCCAACCTTGCAAAGTTGAAGAAAAAAAAAGCAAGCAGCAAGTACCAACAGGTCCAACTGCAGGTGCAGTACCTCAACCTTGCAAATTTGAACCAAACAACAACAAGAAGCAACTAATGAACCAACAAACTAGTGAACAAGAAGCAACCAGTGAACCAGTAAAAAATATATGTATCTTCAATGATGACTAAATTGCATTCCAAGAATAGAAGAAATCTGAAACATATTATTCTTCCAGAGTCTGTACTTAAGGCTTAGAAGTACAGTGTCTAGGCATCTGAAAGTGAGTAAGGGATAGAGAAGGAAGAAATGTCAACCTTCGGCAAGGGAAGCTAGGGTTGATTTCTAGGTGGTTGTCTAGCTTCCAACTGTTCCTAAATGTTTATTTCCCTTTCAATCGTTGCCCACAAACGTTCCAATTCGACCCGGGTAGTGGTTGTTTTAAGAATAGTATCAAAAAGATTCAAGGCAATATGTGTTTGATATGATAGTCCGGGTTGGATATTAGGATGTCTTGTCACAGGGACAGTCATAGAGGAACAGAATGATAAGAAAATCTCAAAGAAATTTTAAATGTTGTCTCGATTTTGGTCGTATAAAGGAGAGTTTATAGCTCCGGTAGTGAAAACAGGGTGAAAACCAAAGGCCCTTTCCTGTAACTGAGTTATATTTAAATAAATGTGTGTGAGGTGTAAGAAAACATTAAGTTGTCTATCATGTAAGGCTCCTATCAAGGGAGAATCTCACTTATAAACAGAAGAAGAAAAAGATAATGAAATAACCTGATGACACATAAAATATATATAGAAATATAAAGTGTTCACTGGTCTTATACCTGCTGATAGCTGGTATAGAGGAAAAATGGTAAACAATATAGAAAACTAGAATTCATTCACTATAGTAGAGGTTGTACTAAATTATAGCGAAGCATTCATCAGATACATATATGAAATGAAATGAAATATGAAATACAAGGAAATAAACTCATAACACAGTCATGACGGAATCGAGAATCTTCGGATTTGCTTTATATTAACTCTCAAGAGAGAAAAATCTCTATTACAATCGACCCAAAAAGGTCCAGCCCTTGTTCTTTCCTTCTATTGTATATTTATACAGATTTACATATGGTGGAATCTCAATGGTTCCAGGATTTTTCAGTTACAATGAGAAGGAGATCAATCATTTCATTTCTTTATCCTATGTCTTTATTTGGTACCAGAAGCCTGCCCTCTTGCATGCTCGGTACAACTGACACATTTTTCCACCAGCTGAGATATCAACCTTGAAGATTCTGCTTGACAATTGGCCTCAAAAATGTAACAATCTCTGACTAATTGCGGCAACCTTTCTTCCATTTGTCGGTCTAGGGTGTCAATAGCACACAATTGCACACTTGGTTTAATCATACATTTATCTATTTGAACTATGTCTGCCATAGTTACTTGTGAGATTTCAGCCGAATTTCTTTCTTCTTTTTCATTTATATCAAGCGAGAGTTTCATCATATCCATTTGGCTCAGCGTCTCAACATTACTCTCACTATCAATGCCTAACAGATTTCCATCTATGGAACTGAAAACCTCTTCACAGGATTTCCTTACCTTCTTGGCTTGCAATTTTCCTTCTAATATGTTGCGTTCCCATTCTTTCAACAAAATATTACCTCGGGTCTGTTCCGAAATGGAAAACTCGTAACTATTTTCCGATTCATTGTTTGTTGTAGCTATTATAGCCTTTTGAAATGCGACCCGAGCTGCTCCAGCTTCTCTCTCTTTGACAGATAAGTAAACTTCGCTGGGCTACAGAAACTCTGCTCTGAATTTCCATAGCCTAGGACTAGAATATCCCGATATTTATGATTTGGCTTTCAGCGAACTCTAATCTAACCTGTAGCTTCTCAACCAAGTCTTTTTGTTGGCCCACCTATATCTGACTAGTCTGAACTACCAGCTCTGCTTGTTGAAGCTTAGCTTTGAGAAACTCAATTTCCTTTTTGTCGGCCATTCTTGCCTATTCTATTCCTGCGCTTGTCTGGTCCTTGGCAGCCTCCTCTGTTGTGGCTAGTTTATCTTCTAAGGTTTTGATGAGGCGATTTTTTCTCTTCATCTGATTTTTCAAAACCCCGACTGAAAATTGGTTTGTTGTAGCATACGCCCCTAATGTCCCGGCTATTTCTGTCGCAAAATCTTCTTTCTTCTTGTCTTTCCCATCGATCAACACCCTGAACTTCTTGGTTGTTTATCCCTCTTCTTCATAGAATTCCCTTTTTACCACCGCTTTTCTCTTTTTATCAAAAAAGAACTCATTTGGAGGGAGCTCTTCCATCCTTATAGGTCTCAATTCTTTATTGAAAATCCACCCTGCGTTTGTGTTCCCTTGAGTTGATTGTAAGGGAGTAATGGGGGCGATGGGATCTCCGATTTGCTTAGCTGATTGACCTGTTAGTGGTAACTGGAGTCTTCTTTTTCGGTGGATTGGGAGTTTTTATTTCCGGTTTCGGACTCTTAGTTTGCTCCTCCCCGTCCTGGTGTTCTTCTTTTCTAGGTGCTAAATCTTTTGATCCTTCGGCTTCTTTTTGTTGCACCTCTACTATTATTGGATTTTCACCTCGCAATACTGGGGGAAGACAACTCTGTCGATGTTCTTGGAATTTTAAAACATCAGCCCTTTCTTCAGGAGCCAAGGATTGTATCCAAGCCAAAACCTCGGCATAAGATCTCGTACCTCGGAAAATTTCATCCAAGGGAGAAATTTCATGTTCAAACCTTTTTATCCCGCAACTAGCCAAGTGATTACTTACGACCCTCTGTGGATCATGTTTTTTGAATTTGACATGAACCAATTTCAGGTCATCCAGGGATGCTGCCTCAGCTTTAGCAAGCCCGAAATCTAACAAAGAATAGGAATGTAGATGAATAGGAAAAGGTGGCCATACCTTTTTGGAATATCCCTTAAGATCCTTGCTTATGCCATCGATTACGGTTTGTCTGGAAATCTCACGAAAATCCATCCTATTGCGTATGAATAATGGCAAGGCATTTGGAGGAATAGAAGCGCCGAAAAACCTGAGATATGAAAATTATGCTTCCACGTACCAGTCAGCTATACTGCTCATATTTACCGCGATACTGTCTGAGATCCTGGGTGGCAGATAGTCGAAGATAGTGACATGCAGTGGTACCATCACCCAGTTAAATATTTCATACACAAAATCTGAGGCTTTGTCTTCCCACAGCTTTGAATGGTAGACGTGGATGGGCTCAGCCTCCATTGGAGTCCAGCTCCAACTCATCAAGGGAAAAGGTGTCAGAAAACATATGGTGTCCATGATATACACAGACATAAAGAATGAAGCAATATTTCCACTCTCCCTCTGCGCTCGATACTTTGTAACTCAACTGGTCAAACTATCAGACAGTAGTTTAGCCCAGTCGAAGGAACAGCCTTCGGCAACCTGGTGAATTAGAGAAACCCACTGAAGGAAAAAATGTGTGGTGTCCTCTCTCCCATATAATTTGCAGGTCATCATAGTGATATATTTGAACTGTGGTTCCAGAGAAGCTATTGAATATATACCATTAATGTTTTCCCTGAACTTTGCAGGGTGTGAAACCCAATCTTTGATTAAACTAGACAAAGTCTTGTCATATTGCACACATTCCTTCTGTTTAAAATCCTCCAGGAATTCGACATTGTAAACAAAGTCTGACATGGCTGGAAACTTGTACATAGCCTGCAATTGTTCAGGTCTGAAAGTCCCAATGGTGACCCTCTGCTCGTTGATGATGGTTCTGGTTGGTATATCTACATGGTCTAATGCCCACCAGATCATATCATAGTAAGGGAGCAGACGTGGCCTAGCCTCTACTTTATGCATTTGAGCCTGGACTACTATCTTATACTTGGTGACTAGGTCGTCTTTTTCATTTCCACTAGAATCATCCAAAACATCTACCAATTCAGACTGTAGAACCTCAGAAATATATGACCAGGTCCTAACGGAGTCGACACTTCGAGGTGAAGTATCAGAAATGTTGTCTGAACCTTGTCTTGAAACCTCAACATTGGATTTAGACTCCTTTCGCGGGGCCATGGCAGAGGATTCTACATTAGATCTCCTGCGATAAAAATATGTATACATACAGAAATTAGCTCGCTCACGAAAAGTTGGCTCTGCGTAGAATAGAAATGAAATTTGAGATAATCAAATAAAAAATCTATGCCTTTGACCATTTAAAACTAGTTCATCCTTAGGAACAGAACAGTCAAATTATTCTTAAATATAAATTTAGCAATAAAGGCCAAATCCTTACTTGTCAATTCACCTCATGTCTAATTACTGTCATAAATTCTGACAGTTCGTAATGCAAGTTGGCGGAAAGAAAGTTTAAAATCGCCTCGGAGACTGTGCATATTAATTTTTGTATTAAAACAATGAAAATGTTGGCTTATCTTAATTAATCGATCCTTTTTAAATTTTAATTAATCTTTCGTCACTCGCCTCATCGTGAGTTTTCGCTTTAACCCTTTGAAAATCTAAGACCCGAGATTGCGACAATTAGCTTTGGCTAATAAAAAAAGTAACCATGATTAAGAGTTTAATTAATTACGTGGTTATTTATATCGCGACTCAGAGCTTTGAAGGTATAACTTTCGGGAGGTTCGTATGCCGAGTTGTGAAATCGCGAGATCATGATGATATGATTTAATTAAAATGTAGGATAAAACCAGATTAAGTGTTTAATTAATTACGTTTTATTTATATCGTGACTTTGCGACTCGAAGCTTTGAAGGTATAACTTTTGAGGGAAAATATGCCAAGTTGTGAATTCCTGACAAAGCTTAACCACGGCTAAACTTTTTTAACTTTAACATTAACCCGGGTTACTAAAACAAGAATCTCACAGTTTCGGCTATCGGGGTTATGACGGTAAGACTTTTGGAGCTAGAAAATGCCGAGACACGAAATCCCGATGATGCTTAACTTCGGTTTAGAGTATTTTTACTCTTGGTAAAGATCTAGGTAGACTTTTCTTTAAAACTAGTTCGTTGTTTCGCCCCTCGGGGCTTGTAAACTATGTGATCTATAACTTCCGATAGGCGGCATCTCAAGGTTAAAAAATGGAGACTGGTTTAAGCGATAAAATAAATAAATCTTTCCTTAAGAAGTACGATAATCGTCGTTGTTTGCATGATGAGACTTCTGAGATTTGGGAGAAAAGAAAGGAAGATACCAAAACCAGCTTTCGATTTCAAGCATTAAGATATAAAAATTAAAAAAGGCTAAAAAAACAAAGGCAGCTCCAACACATATGATGACCATGTGAGTGGAAATACTTAAAGATTCTTACTTGCAAACTGTAAACAGTAAAAAGCAAAGAATGAATATGAATGAAACTATGGTATCGAAACTTACTCGGCAATGATGAACGACAGAATCACAGGTCCAATTGTGGGTGTAGGACTTGAACCCTGCAAAGTGAAAAAACAGCTCCAACTACGAGTGCAGGACCCCAACCTTGCAAAGTTGAAGGAAACAAAAGCAAGCAAAAAGCACCAACAGGTCCAATTATAGGTACAGGACCTCAACCTTGCAAATTTGAACCAAACAACAACAAGCAGCAATTGAAGAACCAGTGAACAAGAAGCAACCAATGAACCAGTAAACAATATATCTATCTTCAATGATGACTAAATTGCATTCCAATCATAGAAGAAGTATGAAACATATGATGGCTATGCAAGTGGCGATGGACAACAATATTGTCCAAATTCACTGCAACATTGTATGGAAAAATTTGAAGAAAAATGTATTGTGGAAGGCCTATTTAAGTAAACATTTAAGGATGTCAAGCATGTTCAAGGGCCTCACGCTATCTAAACATTTAAGTTGTCAGGCCTATTTAAGGGTCTCGCGCTATGTAAACATTTAAGATGTCGGGCCTATTCAAGTACCTCAAAAAGAGTGGCAATGCTCAAAACTTTCGGTATGTAAACATTTCAATAAAAATAGAAATAATAAAAACATTAAAAAAGAGAGTCTATGCTCAAAAATTTTGGTATGTAAAGACTTCAATAAAAATAAAAAAATTAAAAAAGAGCTTCGATGCTCAAAAATTTGGATATCTAAACATTTAAAACATTGGGAATAATGAAGTTGGAAATAAGACTTTGAATATATTCTCCAATGAGATGATGACATATAAGGTTTTTTTCATTATATAAAAAATAATGTTTTTAGTTCTATAGTTCGAACAATAGAGATGATGCGAAAATTTATAGTCAAAGGACATATTAATATGAATTCAACGAATTATCGATCATTATAGTCCCTCTACGCCTTCGGCGGGGACTAATAATATGATTGCAAGGTTGCTTAATGAAATTCATGTTAACATTAAATGCATATTATTTTGGTTGATTTGATGTAATTCATATCTCGTCACACTTTGCAATATATATATATATATATATATATATATATATATATATATATATATATATATATATATATATATTAGAAAGTAAATGAAAAAATGTTGGTTGTAGATGGTTTGTTAATTGATTTGTACATAGTTTAAAGTGGTTATTATATTCATGCAATTGACAAGGAATAATAATATATTAAAATAGATTTAAAAAATACTTGAATTTATATGCAAATAATATAACAATTTTTAATAACAAAAGACTTTGTATTTAAAGATTTTTTGTATGTTTTGGAAAACATGGCGAAATTTTAAGTGTTATGGAAATATTAAAAAATGGGTAAAATGTTTCCTCACTCGACCCAATTTCATAAGTGTGTTGCCCCTAAAATAATCTCATAAGTTTGTTGCCCCTAACATAAGGCAAGTTGTGATATGCATGAACACTAGGAGCACCATAGTTGGGCTCCTCCTCCTTAGTCAAATAATGATAAGTTCTCTTGCCTGGCACTTGTCATTTCAAAAGCAGGGAATCCACCTACGCAATAGGGAAATCATGGATGGGACACTAGCCTCCCTAATTAGGGACCTTCCATTGAAAGTCGGGGTTTGAACCCCAATGACAAGGATGGTATGTCACCTAACACATAGATGATACCTACAGTGGCTTGATGTCTTACTTTATGATGGCCAACAATCCTATATTTTGTACCTATGTTTTTTTATGTTTTTTTGCCCCAAAGGTATGGACATTGCTAGTTTTTGAAGAAGGTTAAATGTTCTGCAATTTAGTCCTTTTTTTATTTGTCTTGATCGAAATATGATTAGGTAATCTTTGTTGAAACTATAATTTTGTATTGATTAATTTATTTATTTTTGTGCAAAAATGGATTCAATGCCCTCGAATACCCCTACTACAATCAGATTTTGCAATGTTAACATCTAATCTATGAATCCATCAATCCAAAATTATTCCTACAATATTTGAGGCTAAAAATGTTAATTTCCATTCTCCTTATTCTAAACGACCTATGAAGGACCATTTCATAGCATGTTTAGACTACTACCTAGTTTTTATTGAATCCCTTTGTGGCAATTAGATGTTTTTCAACATTAATCTTGTATTATTTTGTTTGTGGTGCCTCTATGTCAAATATCTTCAATCTTTTCTTGAGAAATCATTTTTTATAGTAAGTCCTTTCCTAATGTTTATTCTACATAAGTTGCTTCAACAATTTGGATTCCATTTGGATTCCATGTAGAACTCAATCTCCAAGTCTCTTAACCCAATATGTGGAACACTCTTAATTGTAGAGTTGAACATAAAAAGCTTATGACAATTCATTCTATAGATATGCATCCATCCTTGATGATACAATGTTGGATGCCCCTTAGCATCCAAAATAAGATTTTTCAACAATTATTTAAATATTAAGTTCTTTTGACTTCTTGAATCAAAGATTATAGTTCTAATAGTCTTCTTAATATACATCTTCACAAAAAGAAAAGTGTATCTTTCATTTGCACTGCTTTTCAAGTATTTCTTAGGTAATAATGTTGTTATGTTGTTAGATACTTCTAGCTCGCCCACATCTATGGTTTTGGATTCTTCTTGTGCTTTAGATACTTATATTATACAATCTTTCTAATTTTTATTATTTAAGAAATTCCCCTTTCTAGGGTTCAACCCCACGAGTGAAACCCAATACTCTTCTTCAATGTGACAAATCCTTTGGGACTGCGCACACAACTTATCGATGTTAAATAATGTTGGAAAACCTTCACTCTTTCTTCTCTAATTTGTTCAAGCATCCTACAAAATAGGGATAAGTATTTACATGAATTCCCTTTTTAATGTAACTATGCAACACACAAATGCGCTTCAACACTATTGTGCTTCTTCTAATGAAAGATGCCCCAAAATGGTGTACTTGTAGAACTCATCATTTTTTTAATAGAAACATAAGATATTTTTACACTAATATAGAGAGTGCAATATTAAGCCTCAACATACTTGAAGTCTTATGCATTTTTTGTTTAGATCAAACCCCTATATTTTCATCATTCTTACATATAAACTAGTTATACATATAGATTGGATGTTTCATCGTGTTGTTTATTTGTAAATATATGGCACCTAGAGGGAATATATCCTTTTACTCCAAAAACCATCTTATACAAATGGCTCTCGCATATAGGTTAATAATATTGAATTAGATAAACCCCTCAACCAGCCTTCTAGCCTAAACCAACATGCAAAATGGCTAATTTTTTCATAATTGACTTCAAATAAAGGGTCAAAAATTAGGAAAAATTAGTTGTTTTTCATATCATCTGTAATACCCCAAGGTCGAGCCCCAACTGAATTGTAAACATTTTTTGTAGGCTAGTGAGCCAAGTGATTATAAGCTAGGAGGCTTATGTGATGATTAGGTCGGAGAGCCTAGATGTTAAGGCCAGTGAGCCTATTTTTGTATATGTAAACACTCATATCATTAATAAAATACATCGTTGTGTGTAGACCAACCACGATAAAATATTATGGGGGGACTAAGCTCCACTAGGAAGGGAAAGGGAAGGGATACGAGACTTGGGAAAAGGGATAAGCTTGAAGGCTTAACTCTAAAAGGAATATTATATTATTGTTTCCTAAATACTATGGTGAGGATAATTGTTTTATCCTAAGTCTCATGGAAGAGGGAATGAATCCCAAGTGGAGAGAAATGAGCTCCAGAAGAGCCATGTGTCAATCAAGGTGCATGAAAATATAGGTGGGGGGGAATAGTTTGTTTTCTCATCTTTTCCCCATTCACTCGTGCACTGAGCCCTCCTCTCCATCGTCGACCTCTACATTACTCACACACATAGGGAACCTGTAGGCATTTTTGAGCTATCTTGTACCTTAACTGTGAAGTACAACACACATGTACTTTGCTTGAGCTTGTATTGTGCCTTAACGATTTTTTGTTACTGCCAACGTAGTTCCTTTTCTGAGTGTGGCTTGTTGCCATCATCTGTTCTATGCCCCAGATTTTTTTTTTCCATCACCTTTACTCATTCACTAAGGAGTTGGACTGAAGATGCAGTTTTTCAGGCTTGTGGTTTGAAGAAGCAGGTTTTTAGGCCTGTAAGAAACACTCTCCAGGTGATAGAGGTTATTGGGGAAGTGATTTTCTCAAAGGGAGCCCAACAATAGCTATAGTTCTCTGAGAATTCATGTCTGGTCTGTTGTTGAAGCCCTGGAAGGGAAGTGGGGTAGTTGAAGCAATGTTGAGAAGAGAAGGAGCAAACTTCCTGGGGTAGGACAGGCATGTGGGGAATGAGAGGTTATAGGTTGTTAGTGTGATTTGTCTCCTAGGATGAAATCCTTCATATTGATTGTGCAACTTCCAGTTGTCTCAGCCTAGCCTAGGAATCCCTTTACCCAAGTGGAGTTTAGTCCCAACTCAGGGGTGACCCACTGTTGAGAGTGATGAGTAGTGTGGTCTAAGGTTGGGAGGTTCATGGAAGGTTTGCATGTAGTTGGTGGTCTTCTATAAAAAGATAAGTATCATTTATGTGTTCATTTACATACCGTGTATTTGTACATGTATATATTTATGAGTTTTTCCTATATATGTTGTATCTATAGGCTTACTGTTATTTCCTCATTAATATGTGTATTAGTAGAATGTAATTGTCTATTAAGTTTTATATGTATGAAGTTCTGTAGGATTTTCTGTGTGTCATAGCCCAGTGGGACTATGGCTAGGTATATACATTTTTTAATATCATAAACATGAAAAGTTCTCAATGTGGCAGTCCCTGGCCTGGGAGGCCCAGGGTGTGCTACAAGTTTGGTTTCAGAACTTAGAAAGAGTGTTTTATGGAGTAGCATGGCCCGACCTGGGTGGTTGGGGATGTTACAATCTGGTATGAGAGCTCCAGTTTTCAACACTGATCCTGGATGGTTCGTGTAAGTGGAAATTGAAGCAAAAGTCGCAGAGGGAATTGTTGTCGAAATGAAAAAAATTGGAGTTTCAGAACGTCCATGAGTGCCAAGAGGGCATTGAGAGCCCCTTGACTATGTTTAGAAGCTCGGGATGTTTAACGAGGCGACAAAACCAACACAGGAAAGAAACCACAACAACCATGGTTTTGGGCCACAAAGTTTAAATTTGGATCGTTGGATATGTTCAGGAAAAGACAGTTCCCTCAAAGCCATCAGATATGGAGAAGTAGCATGGTTTTTAACCCCTCAATTCCTTCAAACTTCGTTGCTTCTGAAAATTTTAAGTCTTTGATGAAAAGGAGGTAAAATCCCTGAAGCTCTGAAGTTCTGAAGTGGATCTACGTCGTAGATCACTGGGAGGATTACTTGACCGTTGGATTTGGCCAATGATAGATCTGAGATATTAGATAAAGCACATATCAGGAGGTGAGTAACAGTGGTGAATATCATATCCTAGCTGTCAGATCTACACGTGAGCGAATGTGAGTTTTAGATCTCACGGTATTTCGTAGATTTGGCACTCCGGGAGAAGTGAGTCCTTAAGTTGTCAGGAGGGAAATATCATAAAGTCCTGAATTCCAGAGCTAATCTGGACCATTCGTCTTTGAGGACACGTGTCCGCGGATTAGAAAGTATTCAAGAATTCGGCATTCGGTATTTTTGGGGTGTATTGTGGAGAAGTCTCTCAGAGCCCTGAAGTTCCGAAGCTCTGAAATCCCAGAGTGGTTCTACACCGTAGATCGTTTGAGAGAAGGTGGACCATTGGATTTCCTGAGTGGTTCGGAAATTCGGCACTCTGGGGAAATTTTTTTGTGGTTAAGAGGAAGGATGAGTTTTCTAAAGTTCCAAAGTCTGGAACCAATCTGGACCGTTCCTTAATTGAAGACGCATGTCTGCAAATTATCCTATTCAAAAGTTCGACATTCAGGAGTTATAATGTATGTGGGACTAGAATCTTTCAAAGCCCAAAGTGTTGAAATCCTGGAATGTCAAAGTGACATGACATGATGACGTCACCTAGAGTGACATGGACCTGTTCAGAAGTTTGATGTTCAGGAGTTTTGAAAGATGTTGTGGAAGAAAATTCTGAAGTCCTAAAGTTCCAAGTCTTGAAGTCCCAAAGTCTCAAAGTTTTGAAGTCATGAAGCATTGGAGTGACGTGGCATGCTGACGTCACCTAGGGTGACGTGGACACACTTGATTTTTTCCACATGTCATTATGTTCCATGATTTTCAAATATTTTTTGTTCTTTTTAGTATAGGAAACGTTTTACCGTCAGATAGGGCCACGTGTCTGCTCCTTTTTTTCTTCCACGTAGCACCCCCCTAGTGCATGGTTGCTGACAAAGACTCAGGGAATTCACCATTTTGGCGTTCGGGAGAAATAAGGTATGATGCAGTAAGAACCTCTAAAGCCAAAAGTCCTAAAGCTCTAGATAAGCACACATCAGCTAAGTGCTTGGTCATATCCCTTGGTCCTATGTGACTGTTGGGTATGTGTTATATTCTTTGCATGTGTGTGTGTGTGGGTGTGCCAGATAACTGCGTCTGACGATCCGTACAAACTAGGGCTCTACCATTGCGCCAGGCGCTTCCTAGGGGGGTCCCAGGGGGGGGCAGGTATGCCCCCCCCTGGATACGCGCAGCGTTCGGCACCGGGCGGTTTTTGCTATTTTTAGCGGATTTGTAAATTAATCTCGGATTAAGGGGTTAGGGTTTTGGTATCTACGGAATACCTAAAAACATTGTATATATTGTACGGCGAATGGTGAAATTCGATATAATGAAAAAGAAAGGTTTTCCCGATTGAGGGTTTCTGGTAAAGATCTCTGTGTATTCTGTGTATGAGCCATTGATTAATTTCTGTATTGCTTAAGAATATATATATGCATTGCTTTACTTCGCAGGTTTAAAACTTACATGTGGTATCAGAGCACG